>JACEEZ010000770.1:46724-73335 GCA_016584305.1 Chionoecetes opilio | reverse complement strand
AAAAACCGGGCCCAACATTTTTTCGGATTTCGAAATTTTTCGGTTTTTCAAAAGGGAAAGTTTTTTACGTAAAATTTTAACGTTTTTTTAGATTAAACATTACAAGGGGAACGGGTGGCTCAGTGGTAGAGTGCTCGGCTCGTGGCCACAAGGTCGCGAGTTGCCCCTAAAACCCGGCAGACTCGGTGAAGGTGGTCGCTCCTTTTTTCACCTAGCGGGGCTACATGGCCTTAGGTGTCCTAGCTCGGGGATTCTTGAACCCCCGAAAAAATAAAAAAAAAGATAAAACTTTAATAAAAATTTTATACAAAAAATGGCTAAAACTAAGCTAAACACAAAAAAAATATATTTACTGCGTAAAAGCAAAAAAAAATTAAATTGAGAATACATCCTAATTATTTTTTTTAAAAGTCTATTTTTTTTAGAGAGGCGAACATTCCATTCTACTTGGGTCCATGCGAAAATTATCCCTGTGTTTACCTATAAATGATCCCCCGCCGTTTTTGCCCACTACCTGTTTTTACACCCCCCCGCCCCCCCTCCCCCCATACCTGGTTTCCCCACCCCGCCATCCCTTGCCCCCAATTCCCTGTTTTTGCCCTGCCCCTGAAACATATGGAAAAAGGGCCCTTTGGGGGTTTTCGGGTCCAATTTTTGGCCCCAAAAACGCGAGTTTTTGGTATGCAGAGACAGATAGTCTGGAAAAAAGTTGGGTTTTCGGAGCTTTTCTTTTTTCAAAATTTTTGGGTAAAAGATTGTGACCCCGTATATATATATATATATATATATACAGAAAACCCTTGTATTCGGACCCTCATTTTTCGGACAGGGCCCCATTAATTCGGCCCTCCCCCCCTTTTTTTTTTTTTTTTTTTTTTTTTAAAGGGTAGTAGGGTGTCATGATGTAATCAGTGGATTAGAGGCCTAGGCACCCCAGGCAGAGCTTTCATGACCCCTCACTGAGATATAGTTTGTAAAATGTCTGTAATTGTGGTTTCTTGTTGTGTCCAAAGTATTGGGAGTGATCTGGGGCCATGGCCCTTTGGCCCAGACCCAGAAACAGAGGGGTGTCTCCAGCTACCCCCCCGCTCTCCCACCCCCTAAATACTCCCCTACCCTTCACCGTACCCAGAAGCCTCCCCGGTGGGGGTAGTAAACGAGTGGGAAGGAACTGACTGGCTAAGGGGGAAAAAATGTCATCAAACTTGCATCAGTCCCCACCCAATAACAAACTTTTTCAAAAAATTTTTCGCCCAAATCAAAGCCAACAAATTTGGCTCCAGGAAAAATAATGGCTCTAGGAAGTGAATGAATAGAGGGGGCTCGTATTTTAGTTTGAGGGGAGGCAAAACCCAACTGTAAGGGAAAAAAAAGGGGAAACCCAAAAAATCCCAAAAAACCCCAAAAATCCAAAGGGTTTTTAAGTACCTCACGTTTCACTACTTATCTTGGGATTTTTATTTTGCGAGGCCCCCCGTCCGATTTTGAGGGGGAACAGTTTCCAGGAGAAACATTTTGAGCTCGCTTGAACAGGGCAAAACAGGGGAACTCATGTACGCCCCGTTTTCTCAGTTATTTCCCCTTTCAAATTAGGTTTTTCCCCCCTCAAAGCTAAAAAATGACCCTCTCTAGTCTTCTCTTGCCTGGAGCCCTCATTAAGCATGAATTAAAAAATGTAGGCTAAAAAAATGGCAAAGACCTAACCTGATGTAAAATAGACGCTCAGAAAGTCGCACTCCTCCTCAACACTGTGGAGGCCAGAGCTGTTGTCATGCACAGTGTATAAAATGGCAAACCGTTAGAAAAAGGGGAGGTATGAGAACGTCAAATTCAAAGTCACAGCTCGGTACCTTTTGGACAAACCAACACTTGGGGCATCAGAAAAGGTCCTTTATCCAAATTTTTTTTCCCCGGTTACTGTATAATACATACCCTCAAGATTTAGCACTTGCTTTCTTCCGAAGGGGATAGCGCTAAACTCGAGGATTGCAGGGCTTGGTATTGAAAACACTGAAAAAAAGCTTATTTATTTCCCGGGCGAGGTATAGTACCGTATTTTTTCAGATATAACCCAAAAATTTGAGATTTAACTTTAAGTATTTCAAATACCATAAAAATTCAAATCAACTAAATTGGCCTCACGCGTAATGTTTACATTCGGGGGCCGACAAATTGGCGCGAACAGCGCCATCTATCGTCTGCTACCGTTTTGTTGAGGGTTCATTTACCACCAGGCTGTCACACCTCCTGAGCAAATCAAAAGAAGGTGTGCTCGCTCGAGCACAGTTTCGAGCACATATATATACATTCGAATGTATATTTATATATATATATATATATATATATATATATATATATATATATATATAATCTATTAATATATATATATACACACAAACCTCGTTTTCCCGAATAATAGGGGGGAGCACTGGCCCGGGAACCGCAAAAGTCCGGGAATCGCAACTATCCAGGAAATTTATCCTCAAAACACAAAAAACAAAAAAACAAAATTCCGATCCCATTACCCACCCCACGGACGTTTATCCTACTCTAGTATTTACTTGTCCGACAAACCCCCAATATCAACTACCCGTCGCGGACTTTTACGTCCGCTGAGCATGCTGCCACCTGGCTGGAGGCAGCAGAAAGTGTTTTAATAGTCTCAAGAGACGTTCCTGCACCAGGGGCGTGGGGGTCAGGGACTAACGGAGGCACTGCAGGTGAACCGTAAGTGTCGTGTTGCCCAAATGTAAACAATACGACCGCTGAGCATGCTGCCCCCCTGGGGGGAAGGCAGCAGAAAGTATTCAATAGTCTCAAGAGACGTTCCTGCACCAGGGGCAGTTGGGGGTCAGGGGAACAAACGGAGGCGGTGCAGTTGAACCGTGAGTGTCGTGTCCCCAAAATTTTAACATACGACCGCTGAGCATGCTGCCACCCGGCGGGAGGCAGCAAAAAGTGTTCAATAGTCTCAAGAGACGTTTCCTGCACAGGGGCAGTGGGGGTCAGGGGATTAACGGAGGCTGTGCAGGTGAACCGTGAGTGTCCGTGTGCCCAAATGTAAGCAATACAAACCGCTGAGCATGCTGCCTCCTGGCGGGAGGCAGCAGAAAGTGTTCAATAGTCTCGAGAGACCTTCCTGCACCAGGGGCAGTGGGGGTCAGGGGACTAACGGAGGCTGTGCAGGTAAACTGTGAGTGGTCGTGGGGCCCAAAAATGTAAACAATACGACCGCTGAGGATGCTGCCACCTGGCGGGAGTCAGCAGAAAGTGTTCAATAGTCTCAAGAGATGTTCTCCCACCAGGGGCAGTGGGAGTCAGGGGACTGACGGAGGCCGTGCAGGTGAACCATGAGTGTCGTGTGCCCAAATGTAAACAATACGACCGCTGAGCATGCTGCCACCTGGCGGGAGGCGCGGACACTAACCAGGGGTGACAGGAGATGCTCGGAACCGCCGGACAACTTTGTCAATTTACGAACGGGACCAGGCATTTCAACGTAATAAAAAAAATTAAAAAAAATTAAGTAAAAAAAAAATTGTCTGGGACTGACATATCCCCGGGACCTCGGATTTTGTCCAGCAAATCCGATATCCGGAAATGGAGGTCCAGGAAATCGAGGGTTTTTGTGGGATATTATATATATACATACATCTAACCACTTGACTGCGAAACTTTGTGTATACATGTGCTAAACTTGAAACGGGGAATATTTGAGGTACCGGGAAACCTTGCATTCGCGAACCAAAACTCTGCGAAACTTGGTGCACTACTATAGTTCAAATTTTTTTTTCGTAGAAAATCAATCATGTACATTGAACAATGGCAGTCGCTACAGAGATTCATATGGGCGTGGCCAAGCATCAAAATTGCAACGAGTAAATTTTGTTCCCGTCCGGATGACGAGACGGGATCCTCTCCTCTATCCCCCTTGAAAAACACGTACCCTCGCCTTTTGCATAGAAAACAAAAAATAATAAATAATATATTGGAATCTTGGAGTAACAGATTTTAGACAAATATATCAATTTGTCAGAAAATATAACATAAAATATTTTGTATTTACATGAATATAGACAATGGTTTAATGAGGTTCCAAACCTCTGTGAGGGTAACATGTATTATATCAGGAAAATGTAATAGAAAATGAGAGAATAACTTAAAACCCCGTAGTTCAATAATATACAAAAAGTGTCACAATGCAGTAAAAGAGTGATAGGTGATGATGTGGATGACACAAGAATGTGATAAAAAAGTATGTTTGTGACAATAATGCCGGGGCTTTATAAATGTATAATTCGTTTTGGGAGAATCCACTTTAAAGCATTGACTTTTTGGCAAAACTGAAAACTTTTTTTAAAATCTATTGGTCCTTATAATATATAATTTTCTTTGGTAGAATTTTAGGTTGTATTATCTAAATGTATGAGTGAGCTGCTCGTATGTGTGTTTTGTCATTCACCCACCGCCTGATCACGCGCTGGACACGTATCTCCAGCTGTAACCCTCCCAAAAAGAGCTTAAGGCTCATAGAGACCAATCTTTGAATAAAGCTTGAACCTCACATACCACAAACACCCCATCCCCCTTGCTCATGGGGACAATAACCAGCCATATTGGTCAGTGAAAAATCCCTGGAGCGAGCAAGGATCAAAGGCGCAGCCACAGAATGGCCAGGCACGCTCTTAGACCACTGAGCCGTGTGTATTGTGTGTTAATTTTACACACACATACATGCATATAAGAACATAAGAACATAAGGAAACTATAAAGGGCCGTGAGACCTACACGTGGCAGTTCTGATCAAATGCAAAGGATATGCTTCTGATTCGTTTCTGAATGCCAAACATTATCAGATGCTAAGAAAATATTACTTGAAATCAGGAACTTTAAATATTCAATTTTAACAATAGGTTAAAAGTCATGAATATACACCTATACAACAGTTTTTCCTCAATCTAAAAACTATTCAATTTATATAAAGAAAATATTAATCTGAGGAAACTCTTGGAAAACTGTATGATTATATTTCATAGAGAAAAATCGAAGACTGAAATCTTCATCCTTCTTAAAGGTCTATGCTACTGTGCCTCGTTGCATACCTGTCCTAGTTTTTGAGGTGGGAAAAAAAAAGTTATGTACCTGTACTGCCCTGAAAAATAATTGATGAAAAATATTGGTGATTAATGTGGTTGAAAAGGTGATGCATAAATCATACACATACTTACTGAGATCAAATCCACATAGAGAAATTATGATACTATATTTTGCACATGCACTATTCTATTTGTGGAGGGTAATGCAATTATAATTCTTGCTCCTATATACTTATATCTTGACGTGTCTGAACATTTATAGCAAGCCTTATTTCACTACACATCAAAGTTCTAGATTTAAAGATAAATGAAGGGTAAAAGAAACATTCATGTCCCCTTAAATACTTATTAAGAAAATTAAGTGATTTTCCTTAGCATAAAAACATAAAGACAGCCGACACTTACTTGGTTTTTACTTCTGAATCGGGATCATGTCCAATCCATGACTCCACAATGTCGTGATTATCCAGTGACACCTCACCCTCCTGTGGAGCAATCACTATTATATCATGTGATATCTTGAAAGATATACAACCTCAACACTGTATTTATCTAGCTTTACCTAGTAGCATACAGGGCCTATGCTATACTCATAAGGTCCTGTCTACAAATCTAAATTTATTAGGTTTACCTAAAATTAATGCACACTTCATGCTGCAATCTACTCTTTTTTCAAGTTCATTCCAAGTATCTATGCTTTTATCGGGAAACTAACTTCTTTGTTTTATTAAAACAACTTCCTTATCTTAATCTCTCGTTGTGCCCCTTGAAATATTTGGCCCCTTATTCTCCTTTTAAGTCTTCTAGGATAACTTCCTCCAATTAATTAATCAGTTCTTATATAATGAATAAATCTCCTCTCTCTCCTCTCACTCCTCTTTTTCAATTGTTAGCAGTTTCATATCCTTTAGTCTTTCCTCAGAGGTTCGATTAAACAACTCGGGCAAACAATTGTTTGTATCATTTCAAATTTTGTTGGTTCTAGTAGACTCGTTAAATATCGTACCACCAAGTTTCCATTCAAAAAACATTTTCGCAATAATTTGTCCAAAAACTGCTGCAGGCTGGATATCTTTTAGGGTAAAATCTTCTCCTTTTTTTCTACATCTCAAAGGACTGGCAAAGGTAAAAAAAAAAAAAAATATTAATAATAGTAACAAAAATCCACGAGCTGCCAGTCCCAATAAATAAGACAGGTAGAGATTGCATAAAGGGGGGTGGGCCAATCTAGTTTCGGAGGCGACACACCTATCTTGAAAAAAATTGAATTCGTAGAAGATGGAAAAAGAGAAAGAGGAAGAGTGTTCCAGAGTATACCAGTGAAAGGGATGAAAGTGTGAAGATACTTGTTAACTCTTACATTAGCACGATGGATAAAATAGAGGTGAGAATGAGTAAAAAGTCTTGTGTAGCGAGGCACAGGGAGAAGGGATGCATGCAGTTAGCAAGTACAGAAGAGCAGTGAGCATGAAAAATAACAGTAGAAGATAGCAAGAGCAGCATCATTCAATCAATCATTAGGGGCATACGCCGGGGGGGGCGTCGCCTCGCCCACCCTACGACGCCACTCCCGAGGGTCACCACGCGCGAGTTCCCATGCAGGCTCCTTTCCCATACCAAGCAGCTCTCAACAAGAAACATCAATTTGCCCCAGCCACGAGCCTTGTGGGTGCCACCTTGGCCTCCTCCACGCCGGATTGTCTCTTACAGATACAACCCGATGGGAAGGATCGGTTTCAGGGTAGCGTGCCACATGCCCATATCGCCGAAGTTGGACGGACGATGCAGGTAATAGGCCTCGATTCAGTCTCACGGTGCAGTCGCTGATTTGACACGTAATCATCCCAGCGATACCCCATGATTCTGCGAAGACACTTATTACCAAAGGCATTTGATTCGTCTCTTCAAGTCACTATTTAGTGTCCATGTCTCACAACCATAGAGTAAGACAGGAATCACAAGCGACTTGAAGATCCGGATCTTTGTCCTCCTGCACAGGTACCGACAACGCCAAATACTCCCGCTGAGCGAGTCCATAATACCATGGGCTATGCCAATCCGCCGTAAGACTTCTTGACGTGACCCGCCGTCATTATGGACTGCACTACCAAGGTATGTAAAACTTTCCAAGATCTCAATGTCCTCGCCACACGCATGAACAGACTGTACTGATTCATCTAGTAAGTCTCCAAACACACCTGGACCTTGGTCTTAAGCCAGGAGACCTCAAGTCCCAAAGGCTTTGCTTCCTGTGCAGCGCCTCGAGAGCCATCACCAGGACTCCAGCGACTCAGCAAAGATTACTGCATCATCGGCAAAACAAGATCAGTGATCTTGGTGTTGCCGACGGATGCTCCACAATCACTTTGATCTACAACCTTTTCCAATACCCAGTCCATACAAGCGTTGAAAAGTGATGGGGCAAGGACGCACCCTTGCCTCACTACTGTATTCACAGGAAAGAAGCTGGATACACCTGCCCCACACTTCACAGCACTCTCAGTTCCAGAATACAGACCAGTTATCAAACCAATAGTCCTTGCAGGAATCCCGCGAAGTCGCAGAAGATCCCAGAGTGACTCACGATGCACTGAGTCAAACGCCTTCTTGAGATCAACATAGGCTGCAAGCATCCCTGTCGAAACGCACGTCGGCGTTCCACCAGGACACGAAGCGCTAGGATACGGTCCGTTGTTGACTTACCAGGCGTGAACCCAGACTGCTGAGGTCTCTGATGCTTCACCAGATGACTGCGAATCCGTGTCAGCAATAGATGGGCAAGCAACTTGCCTGGTACGCTGAGCAGTGTAATACCGCGGTAATTGTTGCAGTCCTGACGGTCCCCTTTCCCTTTCCAGATAGGGACGACCAGCCCCCTTTTCCAGTCAGAAGGAATGGTACCTGATTGCCACACGGCAGCCAGGACAGCATGCAACCCGCGGATCATGGCCTTACCCCCAGCCTTGAGGAGCTCCGCACTGATATTACAAAACACCAGCTGCCTTTCCACCCCTCAACTTTGCTACAGCCTCTCTGATTTCGTCGAGAAGGTGCAGTTTCGTCAATGGGAGGATCGGCATCCACTGCCTGTAACCCAGTGGTGTGAAGCTGCTCAGTTGAAGGGTCCACCGTGAACAACTGCCCAAAGTACCATTGTAAGTACCAAGTAAGCATCGTTGCAGCAGTGATTTAGAGAATGAAGACAGTCTGTCAGAGGAGGGGAATTGAGAGACAAAAAACTTTTGACTCAACCCTGATTAGGAATGCTGTATGAATGGATCCATACACAAACATGGGCAGACAAGGCCCCTGTAGAGAGCAAGCAGCTGGGAGAGAGAAAAAAATGGATGCAAACGTCACAGTATGTACACCTAAACTTCTAAGAAGCTGATTTAGCAAGAGATGAGATGTAAACTTTTCACTTCAAAATTTTAGTAGAGGATAATACAGGAAGTTCATTATAGACGAGTGAGACAAGTTGAGTGTCATTGAAAATGAGAGGATAATTATCTAGAAGGATATGTCGATTAGATAGGTTAAGAAATTGGGTTTTAGAGACATTGAAAAAACAAGGTTTGCTTTGCCCTAATCAGAAATTATAGAAAAATCAGAAGTTAGGAGCTCTGTGGCATCCTTCCGTGAATCCCTTAGTTCCTGTAGAGTTGGATGTCAATGACATCCATGATTTCGGGAAAGTTAGAAGGGCTATCTGGAGAGATGTGTGTCATTTTGTGTCTTCATCTGTGTCATATTATGGCTATAAATGAACAAATTACCAAAATATCAACCGATTGGCGACCTACACTAAGACGCCAGATAGTGTTTATGTTCTGAGTGTCCCTCCCGCCGTCGTTGTAGCCCGAAGAAAATAACGAAGTGAAATTTGAAACCGTATATACAGTCAAACCTCGATATAACTGACTAAAGGGGGGGAGGAGTGGTCCGTTAAAGCCGATGTTCGTTATAGCGAGGGTATTTTCCCAAGGGTGGAAAAATATGAAAAAAAAACGGAAAATTGTGAAATAAATGAGAAATAATCACAAACACAACCAGACTGTGTAGCTATGTTGGGAGGTAAACAGTGACTGGCACTACATCCTGGAATTTTTTTGGGCCGCTCCTACACGTAAAAAATGAGAAATAATCACAAACACAACCAGACCGTGTAGCTAGTCCAAGCTCAAGCTCTAGAGAAAGGTAAACAAACACAAGCCAGACAGCCCGTGGCTGTCAAAGGTATTGCATATTATCATGACTAATGCTCATTATTATATATATTATGTGGTTGTGAAGTGCAGTTCTATACACGTGTCACTATTTAAGTCAGTGTAGCACTGGTGTCACCTTAGATAAGGGTGATTTAGGGTGTTGAGGTGACAGGGAGTGTGTAGCAGCGGCCACGCCATAACACTAATAGTCACTATTTTAAACAATACACACCTTCTACCACTAAATCACTAGCAACACGGGCTCCTTCCTTAATATCTTAATATGTGATACATCAAAACTCCTTAAACCCAAGCATTCCAAAGTAAAATGAGAAAATAATACAATTATGTTTGAGTTGACAATTCGAGCGGCGATAAGCGGTCTGATATGAGAAGAAGAAAAAAAAAAAAAAAAAAAAAAAAAATTACGCAAATGGAGTCCGTTACATCCGAAGTCCGTTATATCGAGGTCCATTATATCGAGGTTTGACTGTACTTGCAGATACAAAGCATAAAACAACAACTGAAACAGGGTAGATTATACAGTCATGATATAAACTACTGTGTATTATCTTCAGTGGCACATAAATCAGTGTGATGCTATGATTCGTAATATATGGTGCCTGGCCACTTTAGTGCAGGTGGCGACTCTAGTGTTATCTACGGTTCGATGGAAATTAATAGCCCCCTTACGATGGAAATAGCCCTCCGGCTACGGGCCTGCCGTTATTATATTCTCTGCTGGAACTTTTTCTATAAGATTCATATCAGAGAGAATGTAAATTGTTTGGGTATACTATTTTAAATTTTAATAAATAAAATTATTTTATTTGTTATGCTTATCATATATATTTCAAATGTAAAACTTTAAAAAATTTAAACAATAAACTTGAAATTAATCAATATTATGATCAATAAAAGATCACATATATCATATTTTGAGATATTAATACTTAAGATTTCTATTTTCGCAGGATTCAAACATATCTGGACGGATATACATTTTTACAATAATTTATCCATCATGACGAGCCGCCAGCAGCCCCAGCGTCACCATGCACGTACCTCCAGCTTACAGCAGCTCAAGGCGCAGGCGAGACGGGCCGCAGCACACCGCGCTCACCAGACACACCGAGAGCTGGAGGCCAGGAAGAGGCAGGCGGCCTGGTACGCTGCAGCCACTGACTACCACCCACTGGACACCACCCAGCAACAACCCAGGGCAGATGGCGCACTACTGCAGCGTGTGCGTCTGGGCTACTGCACCAGAGAGGAGCTGCAGGAGACTTCGAGGGGCAAGTGTGCGACCACTGCGAGATGCACACCCGTCGTCCACTGGTGCACTACCTCCTGTCCTGCCCCGCCACCGCCCCCCTGAGGCCCGGCCCAGCCCCCGCCGCCCAGCCTGCAGGTGGGGGGCTGCTGAGTGGGAGTGAAGGCAGGGCCGCCCTCATGGTCCGCCACACCCCGAGAGACGTGATGTTGGGGGTGCTGCGAGGCAACGCCCCCTCCCCGCTGACACATCACCCACACCCGGCCGGGTGATCAGTGACGCAGGTGACTCACTGTCACCACGCCTCCACGCGACCCTACCGTAGCTTGACAGGATAATCTCCTCACCGGCGGGCTGATGCCCGCTTTGTACTTTTTTGCTGCTGTACTATGTGTATTTATGTACATGCTTGTACTATATATATATATGCTGTATATTTTAATTGTACAATAACCTTTACAAATCAAATTATCCATCATGAAGTCTTGGCAAATTAGCAACCATCTAATTGCAAGACAAGATAACATCCTCATGGAGGATGGCCAGCACAAGAAAGACCGCTTTGTACAGTATAATAAAATCACTGTATTTGCCCATAACTAACTGAACTGTGTATCATTACATACCGTAAAAGGCGGCGTACAAGTCGACTCTTTAAGCCTGAAAAAATCTCTCCAAAACTAGGGGTCGACTTATATGGCATGTGGATAACGTGTGGGTATTGAATACAGCTGATGGAAACAGCTGATACACAGATTGTAAACACTGATGGGAACGCACTTAACCCAAGCGGCCAGTCAGACAACTACAATATGCGCCACTCCGGTGAGCCTCCGGTGGTTTAGTAAGCCTTGTTAGCCTGTTCAGTGTATAAGGGTCATTAAGCTGAGTGTTGGCAGTGTAATGGACCTATAGTTTCATAGCCGTGTGGGGTTAGTGGCGCCACGGGCTGCTTTTTTCTCACATATGCCAATGACGGAGGGCACCGGTAAGTGCAGTTCAGTCATAGTACCGTGTTTTACTATAATATACAGTATGTAGAGGTACTATCAGGGGACTATGGTATTTTTCAAGTGAAAACAAGAGGCGGACCTATAGTAAAGATTCATATCTTCATATAAGTGTTGTGGTATTATATGTTTTTGCGACAGGTTACCGTATAGCGTACCATAGCCGATCCACATTTAAGCTTTGGCCTACCAGTATTTTGGTAGCTATCTACCAAATTTTTGGGGCCGACTTTTACGGCAAGTATAGGTCTAACCCGTATCTTGAGGTAATAATCTTGAGGTCGACTTGTACGCCTGGTCGACTTGTACGCCGCAATTTACGTACATAATAACCTTGGGCCCTGCCTAAAATGTTACTATTTGCTTTAAATTATCTCTCCATTCAAGCAACCGTGTTTTGAATATAAACCATATATTCCCGTCACAAAAATGTGAATAAAAAATGAAACGTGGATTTGTTTGCTGGGTAGGCGGACGCTGGACGGCCCCAGTCGACGACGGATATTACGGATGAGAGAGGGACAATGCGGACATAAAAACGTCCAGTCCGTCCCGTCCACATTTGCGAAATCATGTCCGCACATGAGGACGTCACGGACGTAAGAGGGCTGTCCGTCAGACGTTCGTTTGCCGGCAGGGAAGTCATATTTATCAACATTTTCGTTGTTCATTATTGTTATAACCATCGTATCACCGAGTTCGATCCCTGATGAGAACCAAAATCTTTCTGCACCGTCGAGTGGCCTAAAGAACACCCACATGCCCTGCTCATTAACTCTACCTTCGATTGGGAGTGCATCAGAGGACACACGGGGCGGCATGAGCCTCTAATCACAGGCATCACTATAACAATCCTGTCTGCGCCACCATGGGCGAGGGCCAACCATCACAGCTCTAAAGTGAACCTTCAGGGCCTACCATCCGGACCTTAGTCACTGCCTACAGGCGCTGTCGGCACAAATGTTATAAAAAAATAAAAATATAAAAAATTAAAAAAATTCCCCCCCACAATTATCAGCATTTACCGCCGGTCGTAAAGTTGAACAGTCATAAGTTGCGTAGGTATAAGTCGGCGAATAGTTGTATTGACCAAATATGGCATGGAACAAAAAAAATAACATTATTAACCGGTTAAAGGGATTCTAAAATAGTGTTTTTGCTCCGGAACAGTAAATATGATAACGTTTTTGTTCCGTTTTGTTCCAACATCATTTTGCTCATTTCGGTTTTCGTTTTAGTTCCTTAAACCGTTTCAAAGGCCCTGATCTTAATATTTTAAGCTACAGCCCACCCAGCAGTGCGCCACAACATAACCACGCATGATTCAAAACACATTTTTCTTATACAGTAAGGTCTTGCCTTTTGTTTAGTTCAAATTTGTAGAATCCACATTTGGCGACCCCAATCAATAGCTACCAAACTTTCATTTGTCGACTATATTCTCCCTTTTATTTTGACAATTAATTCCCACCTCCTAACACTAAATTGTATTTGGCAACAAATTCTTGCATTTACCAAGATTTTCCCCTCCTTTGAGGAAACGCTCGATGACTATTCTTGGTGTATTTCTCTGCCAAAAGTTTATCCCTAATCTGGTACAAACCCAGTTCACAGTGATGAAAAGTGAAGAAACGTTACTATTAACTCACCTTTAGCCAGCTCTTGGTAACTAATGATTGACAGAAAAATTAAAGTTTTAAGCCACCAAATATTATTATTATTATTATTATTTCTCTTTATTTTACATTTCAGCCTGTAGTGCCTGTAGGCAGACTTCCAGGGCTCGGATGGTAGGCCCTGGAGGTTCACTTAAGGTCTCTGATAGTTAGCCTTCGCCCGTAGCGGCACAGGCAGGATTTTATAGTGGCGCCTGTGATTAGAGGCTTATGCTGCTCCCCTGTCCTCCGATGCACTCACTATCAAAGGTAGAGTTAATGGGCAGCATGTACGTGTTCTTTGGCCACTCGACGATTGCCGAAAGATATTTGCACCTGGCAGGATTCGAACTCGGTACACCAAGCTTGCCACTTCCAGATGCTAACCACTCAGCCACCGCCTGCCCGGTAGCCGAATAAACAAATTTATTTGACTCTCTGAGGGCGCTGGTACGAACTAACATTTCTCCTATTAACTTCAGTATTTATATTTGGCGAGCTGTTACCAGCACCAGTTAGTCGTTAATTACAGGATCCTTTTTTACTGTAATTGAAGAAAAATTTAAGATAACTATAGATAATAGGAAAATAGATAATAATGAGCATAACCCTTTGTGGTGGTACTAGTTATTTTCTCCTCTTCATCCCATTATAAATTAGAATCATGTTATGCAGGGATATGTGATAATTTGGGCCAAATAAATAAATGGCAAACGAAATGTGGAAAATCAGTAAATTTTTCCCTGCCTAAATCAAATTATATATTTTCTCTTTAGTTATTCAATTTGCATTTAATGATTTTTCATTGAGCAACATTCTTCTGGGCCCAGTTACTCGCCAAATGCATGAGAACACTATATATCTCTCTGAATAAATTGCTCTGGGATCAAAGGGAAAATTTCACAAGTATATAGGCGATCAGCCTGGGGGGTTGGTCGGTATCAAATTGGGGCCCGAAAATGCTTAATAGTTTTTTTTGGGAAGGTATAAATGCCCAGAGTTAGAAAACATGTGATAGCATTGTGGCAGTGGCAGCTTTATGGGAGTTACCCCCCTTTTCCAAATTTTTTCCAAAAACCCTTTTCCAAACTTTTCCGGGAAAAAAAAAATCCTGATGTACATAGAGCCTTCCGCAAGGTCATTTCCAGTGCAGAGGTCCAGCAATAATCCCTTTGGGGGATACCTGTAGATCAGACAATGAGGTTACGGTTAACAAGGACACTCAGACTCCTGGAGGCACGTCGGGGTTTTCAGCCTAAAAGCAGGAGCCATCAAAAGGTACTACATAACAGCAGAGTACGCAGTGAATTTCTTGGACCCCTAAGAGACATGGTGCATGGTAACCAATCAAAACTCAATCATGCTGATCTCCAGCAGCCAAAAATAAATAAAGAGAGGAAACAGTGTCGGCAGTCGTCAGCCTCATTCAAGCCGGGCCCAAAACCCATCTCAGAGAAGCAAGACCTCATAAGCATTTCCTACTGCTAAATCGGCACACAGAGACATTGCCTCTGACCTGATTAAAAAGCATGTGCTATTGGAGAGAAGAGTTATGCCACTTTCCGCAATGAGAGACTGGAGAACGACCCACCACCAAAACTATTTCACGATCCGATGAAACTAACAAGCTGAAGACATTCACTAATATGTGTAAGAATAAAGTATTGAAAACAAGTGGAAGGACATAATCTTGAAAGTGACCGGTCTCTGTTTGGTCGCATCATAGTGATGGCACAAGGGCGCAATCTCAAGATGGAGGACATCCTCTCTCACCCCCTGGGCCCGACTACCCTGGGCTTCTCTACCCCAGACGGATTACTCAGGAAAACAAAACAAAGCTTCCTTACCCAAAATTTTGCAGAAGAATGTGACAGTAGCAGACCAACTCCTACAAACCCGGCTTCTGTGATCGATGGAATGAACTTATTTCAAAGAGTACAGGTTGATCAAGCTACGTTTGGAGACATTGCCATACAATACTGCCTATGCATTGCGTGAAGGAAGTAAAAGTACCCGAATAGATGTTGTTTTCGACACGTATCGAAAGAATTCTATCAAGAACAGTGAGAGATCGGCACGGGGTGAAGAGACCGGACAGCAGCTGCAGGGTATCACAAGCGCACAGATCGTGGGGAATGGAGAAGTTTCCTGACAGGAATAACTAACAAAACCAGTCTGATTAGCTTCATTGTCAGTGAAGGGAGGAAGCCAGTGTACAGGGAGAAACTACATGAGAAGATTTGGTATACAAATGTAGATGACAAATGCTACAAATTACATCACGGGGCAGTGAAGAGGTACCAGATCTCCAGTGGGCCAGCAGGAAGAAGCAGATGGGCGCCTACTTTTCCATGCTGTCCATGCTGCTAGACAGGGCTACCAGGCTGTTGTGATATGCGCAGAGGATACAGATGTCTTTATCATGTGTTTGGCATTCCATGACAAGATAGGGGCCCCGTATTCCAGAAAATGGGGGAACTAGAACCAGAACTAGATTAGTGACACCCGGAAAGTCGCTGCCACTATCGGCATAGATGTCTGCAGAGCTCTTATTGGTATACATGCATTTCACTGGATGTGACACTACCAGTGCTTTCGCAGGGAAAGGGAAGGCAAGTGCTCTAAAATTCGAGGGCCAACAACAGGGAAATCAGAAACACATTTTCACAGTTGGGCCAGGAATGGGGACCTCTCCTCAGAACTGATGGACAAAACTAGAGTGTTCACATTCTCCTCTATGTCCCCAAAGCAGCATTCACTAAGGTCAATAATCTCAGGTACCACTTGTTCTGTGTTAAGAAAGGTGAGATAGAGAGTCATCAGCTTCCACCCGCAGGGACTGCTTAGTCAAACATGCACAAAGGGCGAACTACCAGGCTGGAATATGGAGAAGATGTCTTGAGCAAGACCCCGGTGTACCAAGTCCCATTTGGGAGAGGGTGGAAAATTGACATGGATGTAGCTGAGGAATTAATGGTAGTGGATTGGATGGATGGTCGGCAGCACCTGAGGCTATCTTGGCCCTACTGGCCTGCAAATGTTCAAGGATGTGTACACTGCCAAAATGTGTCTGTCTGGCAAATGGACTTAAGTGCACTGATATGTGCAAACTGTCAGACTGCGAGAATCGTTCATCAGATGATGAGGAGAGCACGGACGAAGACGACGATGTTGATGATTAATTTCATAAAAGGTGTGTTCAATGTTTAGGTAATTTGGTAGTTATGTACATATATACAATATACATATATTTCATATGCACATACATATGTATATAAAATTATCCGATTGAATTGGTATATGTATTTAAAAGCGGATTCTAAATAACATTTTTGGAAAAGGGAGATAACTATATAAAGCTGCCACCCCCACAATGCTATCACATGTTTTTTTAACTCTAGGCATTTATACCTTCTCAAAAAACACTCTTAGCATTCTCGCCCTAATTTGATACCGGTGAGCAAAATTTCGGACCGGGGCTGACCGACTAATAGGAGAAGACCTGGATATGAAAAAAATAAGAGGTAGCCTACTTTTCTCTTCCCTTGGACTCTTTTCTGAATATCCATCTGTCAAAGTACTACCATTTTCATTAACATTGATTGGTGAAAATGAATATGCTTTGAATTTAATATTCCTTTGGGATATGCTTCTAATCATATTTGTATCAGTTTCCTTTTTTGTCTTCTATACGCAGCTACAGAGTACAAAATTAATTCTCAGTTTACTTTAGTTAAAAATATAAAAACTCAGTGCCTATCCACAATCCACACACACCAGACTTCTAATCTGCAGTACTTATGCAATTCCCCCAAGACACCAAATTTCTTTTCTTTGTGAATGGGGCAGAGCAAACCTTGTTTTGTTTAATACCTAAACTCAATTTTTCATCAATTAGCTTGACACTCAAATTGCTATCTTCAACTGTTATTTTCCTGTTACTGTTTTTTTTAACTTTCTATTTGCAGAGTTCTCCCCCTCCGGCAGTCTTTTTACACCAAAAAAATTCCACTTAAGCCGGTTCCCACCTTCCCGCTTGTACGGCCGCCATACAACAACAATGACGTCACCATCATCACCGCTGAGTGGTTTTGTGGTCACTGGGCACAGTGGCAAACTCCGCTCGAGCGGACACCGCCGAGCGGGAGAGATGACTTGAATTTAACTTTGACAGGGCCGTACAGCGGTACGGCGGTGCGGGTAGACTTTGTTGTGACGTCATTGTGACGTCTTTGTTGTTGTACGGCGGCCGTACAAGCGGGAAGGTGGGAACCGGGCTTACTCTCATCCCAAATATGTCCATCTAACTACTGCAAAAGTTAACCAGTATTTTTACTCTTTCATACCTTTAACTCGTAAACTGGTAACTCTGGACTCTTCCTGATTTTAATTTTCTGCCTTCCTCTCACTTAAACTTTTCAGAGAGGAGCATTAAGAGACTTCCAAAACAAATTGGCTAAGCCTCCTTTTTCTATCATCCACTATAAGAGGACTGGCAATAAGCAGGCTTTTTGTGATGTGTTTTTCTCTGCCCTAAGCCATTGTGATGTGTTTTTCTCTGCCCTAGGCCATTGTGATGTGTTTTTCTCTGCCCTAGGCCATTGTGATGTGTTTTTTTCTGCCCTAGGCCATTGTGATGTGTTTTTCTCTGCCCTAGGCCATTGTGATGTGTTTTTCTCTGCCCTAGGCCATTGTGATGTGTTTTTCTCTGCCCTAGGCCATTGTGATGTGTTTTTTTCTGCCCTAGGCCATTGTGATGTGTTTTTCTCTGCCTTAGGCCATTGTTTTGTGTTTTTATCTGCCCTAGGCCATTGTGATGCGTTTTTCTCTGCCCTAGGCCATTGTGATGTCTTTTTCTCTGCCTTAGGCCATTGTTTTGTGTTTTTATCTGCCCTAGGCCATTGTGATGCGTTTTTCTCTGCCCTAGGCCATTGTGATGTCTTTTTCTCTGCCCTAGGCCATTGTGATGTGTTTTTATCTGCCCTAGGCCATTGTGATGTGTTTTTATCTGCCCTAGGCCAATCAACTATGAAGTTTGTATAAAGATTGAACAGTAAGAACTATTAGCAGTATACAGTAAACCCTCTCTAATTCGAACCTTTATAATTCAAACTTCAGATAATTTGACCTGTTTCAGGCCCGTTCAAATTTTTCTACAACTTTCCATAATTTGAACAGAAGTTTGAATGATCCAGGCCTTACTAGTGCGAGTCCGACCTCTCCTATGCGGGCCGCAGCTGCCTCAGTCTTTCGCGCACTTTCCTCCTGGCAACATCTCCCCGCAGAGTGCTCCCTCATACAGCCTAGTGTTCTTTTGTTGACTATCTAGCCTTGAAATGCATTATTTTGTGGATTATTACTATCAGTGATGCCCGAGTGCTCAGTGTATAGAAGTACTGCATTTCAAGACTTCAGTATCAGCCATGTTTTGGTGAGAACAATTAATACAATATGTGCTGTTTTGGCATGTTTGAGTGAGTTTTTATTGTGTGGAGGGGCTAGAGGAAACCATCAGATAATTCGGACTTTCGGCAAATTCAACCCAGGTCTCCCCCCAATTAGTTTGAATTAGAGAGGGTTTACTGTAATCCACACATGAGGCTAGTTCCGGAAAATAATTTCAGGTTAGAGGATAAGTCTAAATCAGGGAAATTTCTGGACACTTCCTCAAATGAACACTCAAGGGCTAGATTGCTATAAAATGCATATTTGAAATTTGAGTTTTGCACTTGCAGCTGTGTGTGAAAAGGAAATAAATTATGAAGTTATGTCTTAAGATGACAGATTAATTGAGCCATAAAGGCATTCAGATATAACATGGAGCCAATGATAAACTTACAGTACAGGGAGGTCCCGTTATACGAGCATTCGGTATACGAGAATCCGATGATACGAGATGTGTAAATTAGGGTCTATTTTCAATATACGAGATCGAAAATCCAATGATACGACATTCAAACTGGGGTGAGTAAAATTATAAAGTTCAAAATGCGCGCCCTACCACTCCCGGGCTGGACAAAGGGGGATTTGGTTGACCCCAGTGAGGTCACCCCTAGGAAGCCGTGACCTGAAGGGTAATTAAGCACATGGCGCTGCCTGACATTTAGGGGTAATTAGCAGGTGTGCAGCCCCAACCTAGGGACCGCAGTCAGGTCACCCCTAGCAAGGCATGACCTGAAGGGTAATTAAGCATATGGCACGGCCTGACCTTTAGGGGTAATTAGCGGGTGTGGGGCCCCAACCTTGGGACCGCTACACTACCTTCTCTTGTATCACGCGGCGTCCCCTACAGCACAACGTCTTTTTTGCTTGTTATGCATGTTTTATGTTTAATTAATGTGCAGTTATGTTATTTTGTGTGCTATTTTCTTTTTCAGAATGCTTTTTCTACTGAATAGGTAGTACAGTGTGGGTAATATAGACGCTGTGTGTTTGTTGTGTTTACTATAGTTTATTTTAGCTTGAAAAACATGTCTTTATGTTTATTTTTTTTTAATTGATGGGGTCCTGGAACCAAAACCTA
Organism: Chionoecetes opilio; assembly: GCA_016584305.1. Taxonomy (NCBI): domain Eukaryota; kingdom Metazoa; phylum Arthropoda; class Malacostraca; order Decapoda; family Majidae; genus Chionoecetes; species Chionoecetes opilio. Next base: position 53,570 of record JACEEZ010000770.1, on the reverse strand, counting down.
TATTTTACCATTAGTTATGTGTTTCATTATACGAGATTTCGCTTTACGAGTATGCCAGGTGGAACCTAACTGCTCGTATCTTCGGGACCTCCCTGTACTCTCATCCCTGTACTAAGGAGTGTTTTGCAGGTAATTGCATGTCTACCAAGTTCAATGTAGCCCTACTCCTGCATGATGTAGAATTTTTTTCCAGAGTAAAAAAGATAATCAAATTTATCTTCTAAAAGTTAGAGAAAATAGTAAACGTTTATCAAATAAAACTATTTGACTAATACATCCTGTAGATATTTCTTATTAATATTTAGTATATACATACAAACAAAACAACAAAATGCCAGACCATGAATGTTCAGACTCTAGCATGTAAACATGGCGGAGTTACCTCCATGGCAGAGTCCCAGGGTTGGCCAGCTGCTGTATAACGTGCAGGTGGAGGCTCAGCATTAAGTTCAGTGACTAGAGGTGGCTCAAAGTTGACAGACTCCACTGAAAAAGGAATAAGGATCATGAGGCGAGTTGATGTCCCTATTTATTTATTTTTTCAAGATGTAAAGGAGACCAGTTATGTTCAAAATTAATTTTTTAAATACATTAAGAAAATGCCACTGAATCAATATTTGCCATAATAGTGTTTTTTTTACATCACAAAGGACTTGCCAAGGGCACAACAAAAATGGGTAACACAAAGCCCACTTAGTTGCCAGTCCCTATAAAGAAGACAGCAAGAGAATAAAATAAAAGAGGGGTGAGCCAATTTAGTTCGGGAGGTGTCTTGTTACTCTTCTTTTGAAAAGATTTAAGTCATAGGAAAGTGGAACAATAGAAACAGGAAGAGAGTTCCAGAGTTTACCAGTGAAAGGGATGAAAGAGTAAAGATACTCATTAACTCTTGCATTAGGAAGATGGACAGAATAGGGATGAGAATGAGTAGAAAGTCTTGTGCAGCGAGGCCGCGGGAGGGGGGGAGGCATGCAGTTAGCAAGTTCAGAAGAGAAGTGAGCATGAAAATAACGGTAGAAGAGAGCAAGAGAAGCAACATTGCGGCGGTGATTTAAAGATTGAAGACAGTCAGTCAGAGGAGAGGAGTTGATGAGACGAAAAGCTTTTGACTCGACCCTATTTAGGAGAGCTGTATGAGTGGATCCTCCCCAAACATGTGAGACATACTCCATACATGGGCAGATAAGGCCCCTGTAGAGAGCAAGCAATTGGGAGGGAGAAAAAAAAGGACGCAGATGCCACAGGACACCTAACTTCTTAGAAGCTGTTTTAGCAAGAGATGAGATGTGAGATTTCCAGTTCAGATTTTAGTAAAGGATAGCCCTAGAATGTTCATTGTAGAAGAAGGAGACAGTTGAGTGTCATTGAAGAAGAGGGGATAGTTATCTGGTAGGTTTTGTCGAGTAGATAGGTGAAGAAATTGGGTTTTTGAGGCATTTAACAAAACAAGGTTTGCTTTGCCCCAATCAGAAATTATAGAAAGATCAGAAGTTAGGCGCTCGGTGGCATCTCTCCGTGAATCACTTAGTTCCTGTTGAGTTGGACGTCTAATAAACGACGTTGAAAAATGCAGGGTAGAATCATCAGCGTAGGAGTGGATAGGGCTTTGAGTTAGACTTAGATCATTAATGAATAATAGAGAGTGGGTGATAGGACAGAACCCGGGGGAACCCCACTATTGATAGATTTAGGAGAAGAACATGTCTGTCTACAGTAGCTGCAATAGAACGGTTTGAAAGGAAACTTAAGATGAAGGTACAGAGAGAAGGATAGAAACCGAATGAGGGTAGTTTTGGAAATTAACGATTTGTGCCAGACTCTATCAAAAGCTTTTGATATGTCAAGGGCAACAGCAAAAGTTTTGCCGAAACCCCTAAAGGAGGATGACCAAGATTCAGTTTAGGAAAGCTAGAAGATCGCCAGTAGATCGCCCTTTACGGAAACCGTACTGACGATCAGATAGAAGATTGTGAGCAGATAGAGCTTAAGAATTTTCTTATTAAGTATAGTTTCAAAAACTTTAGAAAGGCAGGAAGTCAAAGCTATAGGACGGTCGTTTGAAGGATTAGAACGGTCACCCTTCTTAGAAACAGGTTGGATGTGAGCAAATTTCCAGCAAGAAGGAAAGGTGGAAGTAGATAGACAAAGACGGAAAAGTTTGACCAGGCAGGGTGCAAGCACAGAAGCACAGTTTTTGAGAACAATAGGAGTGACTCCGTCAGGACCGTAAACCTTCCGAGGATCTACGCCAGAAAGGGCAAAGAAAACATCATTACGAAGGATCTTAATGACAGGCATAATATAGTCAGAGGGTGAAGGAGAAGGAGGAACAAGCCCTTCATCAACCAGAGTGGAATTTTTAGCAAAGGTTTGAGCAAAGAGTTCAGCTTTAGAAGTAGATGAGACAGCTGTGGAGCCATCTGGGTGAATCATAGGAGGGAAAGATGAAGAAGAAAAATTGTTAGAGATGTTATTTGCTAGATGCCAGAAGTCACGAGAGGAATTTGATTCAGAAAGATTTTGACATTTTCTATGAATGAAAGAGTTTTTGGTATGTTGAAGTAAAGATTTGGCATGATTACGGGCAGAAATATATAGGGCATGAGTTTCAGGAGATGGATGCTTACAGTACCGTTTGTGAGCTACCTCTCTATCTAGACAAGAACAAGAACAAGCAGAGTTAAACCAAGGTTGACGGGCTTTCGGATTAGAGAAAGTGTGTGGAATGTACGCCTCCATGCCAGAGACTATGACCTCAGTTATGCGCTCTGCACAAAGAGATGGGTCTTTGACATGGAAGCAGTAATCATTCCATGGAAAATCAGAGTAGTACTGCCTTAGGTCTTCTCACTTAGCTGAGTTGAAGTGCCAGAAGCACCTCCGCTTAGGTGGGTCCCGAGGCGGCACCGGAGCGATAGGACAGGTTACAGAAATAAGATTGTGATCGGAGGAACCCAACGGAGAGAATAGTTTCACAGAGTAAGCAGAAGGGTTAGTAGTTAGGAAAAGATCAAGAATGTTGGGTGTGTCTCCAAAGCGGTCAGGAATATGGGTAGGGTGCTGCACCAGCTGCTCTAGGTCTTGGAGGATAGAAAAGTTGTAGGCTTGTTCACCAGGTTGGTCAGTGAAAGAAGATGATAGCCAAAGCTGGTGGTGAACATTGAAGTCCCCAAGAATGGAAATTTCTGCTAAAGGAAAATGAGATGAGATGTGCTCCATTTTTTATGTTAAATAGTCGAAGAATTTTACATAGTCAAGAGGAGTTAGGTGAGAGATACACAGCACAGATAAATTTAGTAAGAGAGTGACATTGAAGTCGAAGCCAGATGGTAGAAAATTCGGAAGATTCAAGGCCGTGGGCACGAGAGCAAGTGATGTCATTGCGCACATATACGCAACAGCCAGCTTTGGATTGAAAATGAGAATAGAGACAGTATGAGGAGACAGAAAAAGGTCTGCTGTCAGTGCTCACAGACAACTGGGTTTCGGTGAGGAAAAGAAGATGAGGTTTAGAGGAGAAGAGATGATCCACAGATTGAAAGTTAGATCTAAGACCGTGAATGTTGCAAAGCTTATAGAGAGAAGGTTAGAGGAAGTATCAAGACACCTCGAGTCGTCATCTTGTAGACTGTCCGACCTGGGGATATTTCTGGTCCCCTCCCCAGTTAGGGACTCCGAGGCAGGGCGATTAACAGCCATAATAAATTTTTTAGTGAAGATAGTGTAGGGATGTAAGTGCATGTAGTGTAATGTGAGTAGTAAGAGGAATTGTCTTTAGAGTGCAGGCTGCAGCTACTCTCTTGTGTATCTGAGACACTAAGGGATATGGAAAGAGAGGACACGGGAGATTTCAATGATAAGTCTGCAGCACCCCCTCAACTCCAGTAAGTACCTCCCCGGGAGTATTTCACCATGGCGGCAGGTGTCTGACTGCCTACTCCCTAAAATATATATTAAAGCTCTATAAAAGAAGGCTACTTTTGATCCAGTGATGTCTGGATACTCCACTCTCAGAAGTTTGTCTAAGAATAAACGACAGTGCTGCTTATATTATTGCTGCAAATTCTATGATTCAATGACAGATTGGAATATTTAGCACAATATGGAATGATTACCCCTATTACAGTACTCTCTCACATTTTGGGGTGTAATTGAGCCAAAAAGTGTCGCCAGATGCACACTCACCAAATGTAAAGTGAATAACTGATGGATAAAAATGCAATTGGTTCTAAGCAAGTATGATTTGACTGATTTCCCTCTTACGGTTTGCCATTTTTTTTACTTAGTTCTTCACATATCCCTACATACATGACTAACTGATAATGGGAAAGAATAATAAAGAAATAGTTGAGTTACACCCTTCACTATGATCTTTCTCGAGTTATGAGAATAAAATGTGTTGAATCAAGCGCAGCTGCATTAATGACACTGGTCTATAATTTAGTGGTTCATCCTTCTTTCCATTTTTATATATTGGCACTATATCTGCTCTCTTCCACTCCTTTGGCACTTTTCCTGTTTGTTAATGATCACTTTATTATATTGTTACGAAGGGCCTGGCCTGATGGTACTGGCGGACAAGGCAAGGGTCCTTCGTTTATACCTCTGGGGCCTCGCCGGGGGAGGGATCGAATCACGGATCGAGCCGCCACGTCCCTTTCTCCCAATTGGCGGAGGGAATAGAACAGAGGCTACGTGCAGACCGCCAGGCTGACCCGAGGGCAGGGTAGGAAAGACCTCGATCCACGGCGGGTGGACTGGTGGCGGCTGGGCCTTGCAGAGCGCCCTGAGAGGCCCTGCTCCCCTCTCCCCTCGTCCTCCTGAAAGGGGACGGGAGTTGCCTTGTAACGGCGGCCTAACGCGGGCGAGAGACTGTGCGTAACGCGGGCGAGAGACTGTGTTGTGTATCGCGTCTACACAGTGTGTTGGGACGGCGAGTGTTGCGGCGGCGAGCCTGTAACCTGTGTTGGGTTGTTAAATTATGCGTGTAGTCAGTCATGAGAGTGAGAGAATGTGAATTGTTGGCCTGGCACCTTGTAAATAATGTTCCTTGGGTAGTGTGTAAATAAAACCCGTGCACAGCACTAAAGGGTTTCCCTTCAGTCCTTCCCATCCCCTCCATAGCCCCGAGCCGGTAGTGTGTGACGAAGTTGAGGGTGGTGGATCGCCCCCCCACCGTCCCCTTTAACTTTTTTCATTCCTTGCGTTTCATTGAATTTTGATTCTTTTGTGAATACTTGTTGAAAGTTTTAATTAAAATTTCACTCATTATTTTTGGATCTTCATATATCATATTACCTTCCTTCACATCTCTATATATTGATATCATATCAAGTCTCCTCTTTTTCTTCTTTCTTCCAATGATGGCAACCCCAATTTCTTCAGCCTCTCCTCATAAGTCAGGTCTGACAGGCTGGGAACAATCGTTGTGGCTGCTCTCTGTATTCTTTCTATCTTCTTTACATCCTTCCTCTTGTGCGGAGCCCAAACTACCGTGGAATCATACCACTCAATGAAATGTACGATTTCTCCTCTGTTATAGTTCTTCACTTTCAACTTTTGAGTCAGAATTTGTAGAATGTAACAAGTGTTCTTCTAGGTTCTTGGGCATTCAGTGTTGAATGGTATTGGTATTATTCCCAAATTAGGCTTCTTGAGGTGCAACTCATTAATGAAAAACAGACACAAACTTAAGAGTCTTAATAATACAGAATTGTCCACACTAGGAAAGTATGTTTGAAGTCTCCAGACATCTAACTACTGACATATTCAAAGTTTCATCTAAATTACATACCAGAAGAAGAAAGTTGAAATACTTACCATGCGCTGTCGTTCTTCGATGATTATGATTCATGACGTCAAACAAATTATGCTTTTTACCCTCTCCATGTTAGGAGCAGTTACAAACAGGTGTTGTCTTCATTTATTTCAAAACCATAATCTGGTTTCAATATTGAAAATAAATCTACAAACCCATATTTTTTTTCTTAAAATATATTTCCTCCTCATTGATTCCACTGAAATTCATGAACGATCCCTATTGTACAGAAATGTATCTTACTGTGCAGCTCTGACTTGGTCCTCTGTTTTGGTCGTGCTGGTGTTCTGGAAGTTATTCTTTGTGGTACATTTGTGACAGCCCCTTCCTCATCCATCTGTAGAAAAGAGAGGAATTATTATGGAGTACATTATGACCTAAAGCCTCATTTGAGATACACACACACACACACACACACACACACACACACACACACACACACACACACACACACACACACACACACACACGTCTGGATAAAATTGATAGAGAAGATCTGTTTGTGTGGGACGATAGAAGTGCAAGAGGTCATGAGAAGAAATTGAAAAGGACAACATGCAAGAGGGACATAAAAAAATACAGCTTCCCGTATAGAAGCATAGAAGCCTGGAACAACCTTGATGCAAAAGTGATTAATGCAAGAAGTATTCAGGACTTCAAAGGCAAACTAGATAATAGTAGATTTGGAGACGGGACAGTACGAGCATAGCTCTTTCCTGTATGTTACAACTAGGTAAATACAACTAGGTAAATACACATCCACGATACTCAAGCTCAAGATCGAGAGATTTTGACAAGCGATACACCCAGGGCTCCATGTAATTATATATACCGAAGATCAAAACTGAAGGCGGGAGACGTTGAGCTACAGGGAGTGCGCATCTGCCCAGGAGCCTAGCTAAGTGTTTATATAGGGCCTGAGCAGGGCGTGGTCCAGGTAGGAAGATATTTAGAAAAGTAGTTTTTCAAAATTAATAGATGGCAGACACTCCTAAAACTGGATAGTTCTAGAAGGCCTTTAGAAAGGA
>JACEEZ010000770.1:0-41525 GCA_016584305.1 Chionoecetes opilio | reverse complement strand
TTTTAACCCCCTTTTTTTTTTTTTTTTTTTTTTTCTTCTCCAATTGCTCTCTACAGGGGCCTTATCCGCCATGTATGGAGTATGTCTCACATGTTTGGGGAGGATCCACTCATACAGCTCTCCTAAACAACAGGGTTGAGTCAAAAGCTTTTCGTCTCATCAACTCTTCTCCTCTGACCGACTGTCTTCAATCTTTAAATCACCGCCGCAATGTTGCTTCTCTTGCTCTCTTCTACCGTTACTTTCATGCTCACTGCTCTTCTGAACTTGCTAACTGCATGCCTCCCCCACTCCCGCGGCCTCGCTGCACAAGACTTTCTACTCATTCTCATCCCTATTCTGTCCATCTTCCTAATGCAAGAGTTAATCAGTATCTTTACCCTTTCATCCCTTTCACTGGTAAACTCTGGAACTCTCTTCCTGTTTCTATTTTTCCACTTTTCTATGACTTAAATCTTTTCAAAAGAAGAGTAACAAGACACCTCCCGAACTAAATTGGCCTACCCCTCTGTTTTTATTTTATTCTCTTACTGTCTTCTTTATAGGGACTGGCGACGAAGCGGGCTTTGTGTTACCCATTTTTGTTGTGCCCTTGGCCAGTTCCTTGTGATGTAAAAAAAAAAAAAAAAAAAAAAAAAAAAATATGGGTAAATGAATGACTAATGTCATGCTCGCGGATTTACGATACTCGCGGGTGTCTCTGTTCCCTAACCCCCGCGAGCATGAAGGGTTTATTGTATCTTATGTAAGCAGGCGTCAATAACCCCGCAGTTGCGGCGCCTTAAAACTATAATCAATATCTCTCTCTCTCCTCTCTCTCTCTCTCTCTCTCTCTCTCTCTCTCTCTCTCTCTCTCTCTCTCTCTCTCTCTCTCTCTCCTCTCTCTCTCTCTCCTCTCTCTTCTCTCTCTCTCTCTCTCTCTCTCTCTCTCTCTCTCTCTCATATATATATATATCACGTATTACAAGCTACATGACGTCTCACTTTAAAATTATTATTTTCCACATTCTTTCCCAGAATTCTCCCCGGGCGACAACCATTCCACCTCGACAAGACCTACACTCCAAACTGTATGAACCTCAACTGGAAACATTATAAGATCTCTCCTGTGTAAAAAAAAACCCTGTATATTAAGGAATTACACGTATATATATATTTTTTCAGAAGTGGATCATGTCACTGGCTCAGTGACATGCTCCAATTACACTGATATTCTCTTGTGACGTTTTTAAATGTCCTTCTATTTTGACATACGATGCAGCTCGTAAGAACTAGTATATTCCTCCTAAAGTGTCTCCCTTGTGACTGAACACTAACACTGTTTTTCGAGTTTTCATGTGGAAGGCGTGTATATAAATAAAAATAATTATTATCATTATTATATTTTCACGCGAAGACATACAGTGGGGACATCCAAAGACGTTTAACACTATGTTGCTAGCTTAACAACAGCCATCAGACGTTTAGGGATCCAAAGCGGAGAGTGATGACGTCAGATGCGGTGCCCAGCAAGCACCTGCCTATAAAATGGTGTTAAGTAATCGTTCGAAGCAATCGTCCAGACCCATTTTTCCTTTGCATAATTATGTTGAATTCAATCATTCAAAATACATAATCCATAAAAAATAATTCATTTCCACGCCTTATTTCCCAAAAAAACATAGCTTTTGTAAAAAGCGCGGGAAAAAACAACAACCCTGTTCCATCAGTGGCGCGAAACATGCTGATGACGCCACGTGAGGGGAACACTGCTTCACACACCCTGCCTCTCCCCCGGCGCACACCTGTCTCCACACATATGTCGTGACCGTATAGGTCGGGAATGAGTGATAAGCTCTTTGGAAAGGCACAGCTTTCTTGCTGCACCCATAAAGGATGTAAGTATATGCCATATCGCAAAAAAATAATATCAGAAACACAAAATTCTTCTAGTACTATATTTATTTATGAGTTTACGTGTATTTGTATTACCGCCGGGTTGGGACGCCTCCTCAAGTGACGTCACCGAGCCGTGGTGCGTCGTCTGCAAGTCGTGAGGAGCGTTTTCGAAGCTCGGGGAATTTACAGATTTTGATTGCGGATTATTTAAAAACGGCAGACTGGATGCAAAAAGTGATACATCATATATATACATCATATAAATCCTTTATATATATATATATACATCATATATATATATATATATATATATATATATATATATATAATATATATATATATATAATATATATATATATATATATATTATATATATATATATATATATATATATCATATTAATCCTCATAAATTGAGTATATTTGATGTTTTCTGACTCAAGAATTGAATAGGGCAAGTATACAAACAAAATTAGGCCATAGAACAAACCCAGGTGCTTGTGGTGTTTTTGTTATGTGGTGATGTGCCATGACTGGTGAGTACGGCATCTCGATCCGGGTGGCGATGCCAGACAGCACCACGCATTGCTCCGGCAGACGGCAGCTGCACGTATGTGGTATGCATCTCGGTTTTATATGAAGGAATAATGAGCTAGAGAATAATAGCTAAAGAGCTAGTATTCTCTAGCTATTCTTACCTTGTATTCTCTAGCTAAGAGCTAGAGAATAGAAGGAAGCACAACATAGGCGCGTGTGTGGACGTGGGGACAAGTGTTGACGAAGAGACGGAGGTGACACAGGAATGAAGGAATAACTAAAGAATACAAGCAAGTACAACATAGCGCGTGTGTGGAGGTGGGGACAAGTGTTGACGAAGCGATGGAGGTGACACAGGGAATGAAGGAATAAATAGAGAATACAAGCAAGTACAATATTGGCGCGTGTGTGGAGGTGGGGACAAGTGTTGACGAAGCGACGGAGGTGACACAAGGAATGAAGGAATTAATTATGGAATAATGGAACAACGTACTTTTTGAGAAGGACGACGAAGCTTAAAGTTTCTGCGGAGTGTATACTGAGGAGATTGGCGATATATATTGTTTGTAAACAAGTTTGATAACGCGGGTCGCGGCTGCCTTGTGATTGCCTGACATGTTTGATAATAAAATTGTGATTCGCCGGCGAGTGTGTGACGTAATTGTAGTCGCTCAGCCACTCAGCTATGAGCAACTACATAACGCCACTGCCAAGCCTCGTCTTTGGATACCCGTTAACACCGGGGTGTAGAAATAGAGGTATGTTGTTAGCAGCAACATACCTAAAGCAGCCTCTCATTGGACCCCTGGCCAAAAAAAAAGAAAACAACAACATAATATACATCCATGAGGAAATGAACTTAAGTGCTGAACCAAATAAAATCTAATATATATTTTATTTGGTTTAGCACTTAATTAAGTTAATTTCCTCACGTACATTATATTATGTTTTTTGTTTTTGTTGTTTTAAGTTTATGTTCCCAGCGATAGGGAGACGGTGTTGTTTGTTTTCATAAGTTATTAAGATTACCCCAGCGTGAAGGCATGAAACCCTTTTAAAGCTCCCGATTACTCTCCAGTCTTATTACACTTAGATTTATGGTAAAGAATCAGGTCATTGTGGTGACGGGAAGGCTTGGCGTCAGCTTATTATACCCTCCTCCCTATCTTCTTTGTATCTCCCTCTCTATATATTTTGCCTTTCATCCCAATTATCCTGTGTTTTACGTCTTCATATTTTGATGGCGTTTGCATTTATGTTGTGTCTTTTATTTCTTTTCTTTTTTATTCATCCCTTTTGTGTTTTTTCTTTCTCAAAATGTTCTTTTGACCTAATCCAGTAACTTTGTAGTATCTCCTTTATATATCATACTTTTCTTGCTTCTTTATTTAATCTTTGTATTTTTACATCGCCACACTTTCTTCTCCCATTTTCTCTTTTGCTCGGGTGTTTATCCTCCCTTCATTACCTCTCTCACTCATCCTCAATACACACTACTGTCTTTGTGGCTATTTTCCTCCTTTTCCTCTTTTTCTTTTCAAATTCCTCTTTACTCTTTTCATACAGCCCTGAAAATTATTATCTTCCTGCTCTCACCATTATTCTCTCTTTATGTCTCTTTCAGCGTTCTTCGTCTATTTTTGACCGTCATTCAAACCTCCTTTCCTTTTATCATATATCAATGTTGCATCTCTTTCCACATCGACATATCCATTCTCGCTTTCCATCTCCATTCCCCTGCTTCGCCACACACTTTCTCCACAATTGTCCTTCCCACTTCTTCTCCTCCTGCTCCTCATCCTCTTCCTTCTCACTTACATAACTCTTTCCCTTTCCTCTCCATCTCTCTTCCTTTTTACCTTCCATCTTTATCTATCTCCTTTTCTCCTTTTACCTGTAACTTCTTCGCCAGTCTTCCTTTTTTTTCTCCTTCCATTCCTCCACCAAAGCTCCACACCCAAATCTGTAAAAATAATAGCATGCAACGAAGGACTCGACATCTCATTTAATACTAAGCTACTATGGTATTTTGGATAAACAATATAGGCGGTAGTTCCTTCGTTACTGCCAAGGGGATGTTGTGTGTGTTTCTGTGCCCTGATAAGCTGACTAACGAAAGAGGTGGGAGGGCGGAGGTGGGTAATAAGGTGTGTGTGTTGGAGGGGATTACCTGGATACCTAAATAGTTACATGAGAAAGAGGATGGATATGTAGAAATGGTGTGAGAAAGATGATGAAGAAATGAGAGAGAGAGAGAGAGAGAGAGAGAGAGAGAGAGAGAGAGAGAGAGAGAGAGAGAGAGAGAGAGAGAGAGAGAGAGAGAGAGAGAGAGAGAGAGAGAGAGAGAGAGAGAGAGAGAGAGAGAGAGAGAGAGAGAGAGAGAGAGAGAGATATAAAAGAGATACAATAGAGAAATACAGAGAAAAAGAGAGAAAGAGAGAGAGAAAGAGAGGTCCATAACGAGGAAGCGCAGTGGGTTCTCAAAACGAGGCCAGAAAATTGGGTGTCTCGCGAAGCTTATTTTGCATGATGTCAATAGTGGCGCGTTCTTTGTCCTCAAATTTGTGACCTTTTTCTCGCACTCTTTTGCCTCGACGAAAAACTCAAAATCAAATCAAATTTTCTCAAGTTCCCTTCCCTGTATTTTACCTTTTCTGTGTCATTTTCTCTAATATTTATGTCTCTCTGTCTCTGCTTCTCTCCATGTCTGTCAGGTTTCAGAAATAAACAAACCTATTTTTATTTCTTTACATTTGCAAAACTCCAATGACGATTTTTTTCCTTTCTTTTACCTTCACTTTTTGTTCCTTTACCTGTATTTTACCTTTCTGTGTTGTTTTCTCTAATTTTTATGTCTCTGTTTCTGCTTCTCTGTCCGTTTTCAGAAATAATCATATCGATTTTTTTTTTACATTTGCAAAACTCCAATGACGAATTTGTTTCCTGCATTTTACCTTCACTTCTGTTTATTTATTTTTTTCCCCTCATGATAATCATAAATTGGCTCTAACTGCACCTCGAGAGTGTTGAAACTTTATTATCTTTCCCGGAAGAAAAGTATATCACACAGCCTAATTATTTTGCCTAAACAAACACATATAAGAAAGGCTTTAAGAAGCGAAAATATCTGAGATTTAAACACCAATTTCAGGAGCGAATCTATGAAATTGTTTTATGAATCTATGAAACAACAATAACAATAAAAAATATATATAAACAATAACAATATACAACAAAGCTATGAAAACTATGTCAACCTAGTCAACGCTTAGTCGGCTTAGAGCACAATTGTTATCGCTGTTGTTTTATCTATTGCGGTCGTGGTGTCAGTACTGCACATTCATGAAGTGAAGGGAAATTATCGTGACTTGGACCTGATTCGACCTGATTCTGATCTGACTTGGACTTGATTCTGACCTGACTTGGACTTGATTTGACTTGGTACTGGTCTGTACTCTGGGACTCAGAGTGCTGTGAAGTGTGGGGGAGATGTATCCAGCTTCTATCCTGTGAATACAGGAGTGAGGGAAGGGTGCGTCCTTGCCCCATCACTTTTCAACACTTGTATGGACTGGGTACTGGGCAAAGTTGTAGATCAAAGCGATTGTGGAGCATCCCTCGGCAACACCAAGATCACTGATCTTGTTTTTGCTGATGATGCAGTAATCTTTGCTGAACCTAACATTGTACTGCCATATATGGAGCATTTCCCAGCACCCCCTAAAATTGATTTCAGCACCCCCTGGGGGTGCTAGCACTCCAGGTTAAGAAACACGGCCCTAGATGAAGCTTCCACCTATCTGACGCCGCAAATTGTGACTGGAGAGGTAAATGCTGTATTCCACTGTGAGTGTGATGAACATATGTATGTGTTGCAATGTTGAGAGGCGTCTTTAGGCTTCTAATTATGTACATACTATACATGTATTAAGGGGAGAGTCCGCCGTGAAAATATGAAAAATATTTTTTAATATACGAATTTGAGTTATATAGTCTACTAGCCGCAAAGCCGCCGTCCGGGCGGACTTTTTGGCTAGCTCCTGCGGAGGGCTATTGGTGGGCCTTCGGCCCACCAAACACAGACTCTCCAGATAGCCCCTTCTAACTTTCCTGAAATCATGGATGTAGAAATGTATGTATTAACGCCAACCCATTCACATCACCCCCAACCCATTCACTCACCCATTACCCATCACCCCCCACCCATTCACTCACCCATTACCCATCACCCCCACCCATTCACTCACCCATTACCCATCACCACACACCCATTCACTCAACCATTACCCATCACCCCCCACCTATTTCCTCACCCATACCCATCACCCCCAACCCATTCACTCACCCATCATCCCACACCCATTACCCATCACCCCACCCATTCACTCACCCATTATCCATCACCCTACATCAAGGTTTCCTCAATTCTCGCAACCCACTTTTTTTCACATTTCTCGCTAATAGGCTGCTAAAAAAAAAGAAAAAAAAAAGTGATCGGATCTCTCTAAGTGGCTTGAAACCTTCCCCTGGTCAACCTGTGTTCCAAAACTGTATGGGCATTCTGCAGGGGGCGGAACGGGACCAACCTACCACACACACACACACACACACACAGACAGACACACTTTCGCTTTATTACTAAGAGCGCCAACACACTATTTTGGCTTTCGAAGTGAATTTTTTTCAGCCGGACATAATTAAATGCCCATAGCAGGGCTTTAAACTTTCAAACTCATAAAAAAAAATAAAAAAAATCCTATTTTATTTTGGAAATTTTCCCATAATGAAACTAAGCCCTTCAAAAAAAAAACAATTACAGCATCCCACGGTGAAGTTTGTTACCCAGGTAACAATTCTGGAACACAATTTTGACATTGAAAGTGCAACCTGTTCCAAATTTTTGGAACAAATGTATAGATCCAAAAGGATTACAAAGAGAGAAAAGAAGCAATTACACCGAAGAAGACAATAAACAAGAGGCAAGCACAAACAAAGAATTCCAACCCGATAGCTATGCCACCGAATTTGATCGACCTTGCAACAATGAGGGCGTGGCGCGCCCTGACACCCCACCCTTGAGCGATTAATTAATACCTTTATAACGGGGACAAGGTGCAGATCCCTTTTATGCATGATTATATGTGATTACATCTACCCATAACATTCATTGCAAGTAGCTTGACAGTTAATACCTTCTACTTGGAGTCGCAGAAACTTTAGCAATAACTTCAAAACGCGTTTTCTCAAAAAAGTATGATAAAATAAAAATAGTCTTCTTTTTCATTTTTGGCACGATTTTCACGAAACTTTAGGACACACAAAATCAAATATCGTAGAAAAATCTGTTCTGATTTTTTTATTTTTTTTAAGTCTTAGTTTTGATATATGGGAAAATTATCCTTACATTTTTTTTTTTTTTTAACAATTAAAACAAAAATTCGAAAACACTTTTCAAAAAATTTTTCAGAACAAATTATTAGAATAACAATGAATTATCATATGCTCATGTCACAAGGAAATCGGTCAAAAAATGGCTGAGAAGATGCAATTCAAAATTTCATCAAAAATCGACAAAAATAGATTCCTTACTTTTTTCAAATTTTTCCTTTCATCTGATCAGCTTGAAATTTTTATGTGATAACAAGGGTACTAATAGACACAGCATATACATTATTCATGACCGTAGATGCAATTTAAAATTCACGGCGGACTCTCCCCTTAATAAAGGCATTTAGATGAAATGAGAATTGATGTATTGAAAAACTCTCCAATCAACACACAGCTCATGACTTTGACCTATGATCGCCAAAAAATATGCCTGTTATGTTCATTCCTTCCCTGAAAATAGAAAAAAAAAATTTTGGGAGGGGTTACGAAAGCTGGAATTTGCATGATAGCATGACAACGGGACAAGTAGTCACTTCGGGAGTAGTCTTTCCAAGATGTATGACTCCCATAACCTAGGTATACACCTTATTTGTTCAGTTATCAGTATTATTGACAGAGATATTTCGAAAAATAGATTTTTCGGTAATGGTGGCACTAATTTGCATAAAAATCATACGTGGGACATCCGGATGCCCTGTTAACAGGGCTAATTATTTTCTACACATATTTTCCCACAGAAATACCAATTAGAAATATATTTCCGGGGGGTGCACGATAACCCCCTTTTCCGACTAGACTAGTGGCCTTGATATTACTGTCCCCGAGGAGGCAGCTGTCCCTGGTTTACCACCGTGGCGGGTTCCTCTACCTATTGTTACTTTTACACCGACCTCCAAAGATGTCCCTCCCCTCCTGCAGAAACAATTAGCACTGGAGACCATCGCCGGTGTGTCTACGTCAGTCCCCGCTGCACCCCACATCTATGTTGACGGCTCAGTGCAGGCAGACTGGAGTGCAGCGTGTGCCATGTTCTCCCCCACCATAGAGCCGCCTGGGGAGGATGAATCGTAGTAGAGGATGGCCGTAGGCTACCTAACTCATCGAGCTCCACCTTCTGCGAACTTCACGGCATCCTGGATGCAATAACTCTACTTGTTCAACGAATAGTGAATGGGGTAATAATCTGTGACTCCCAGTCGGCTCTTTACGCCCTCTCTTGTCTCTCCTCGCCAAGACTCAGCTGTGGCCGTGTTGTACGAGACATACTGTGTCAACTCGCCATCGCCCACGATGCCTCTCTTGTCGTGTTCTTCGTGTGGACGCCTTCTCACATCGGGCTGGCTGGTAATAACACGGTGGATCGGCTTGCCAAGGCGGCCTGTGCGCTGGGCTTGGATGATGCGAATGCTGTGCCCTCCCTCCGCTGCCTTCGAAAAAGCATATACTCAGCTGCTCACGCCATGACTGTGCATCGCAGGGACGCAGACAGGGTCACCAGTGTGTCCATACAGCACCATGACAACTTTCTTCGGTGCAAACACAAGTATCGCCGACATGGGCTCATGGTACGTCGGCACAATGTTGTCAGTGCTCGCCTCAGGTTGGGGTACCGGCCAGTGTGGCAGGTCTCCCAAGCAGAGGACGTGCCACACTACTCCTCCTGTAAACTGTGTAACCGTCCCAACGCACCCCACAACACCTCTTGACCACTACTGCCTTCAGTGCCCCACAGTGACAGACTTATTACCACGGGGGCAGAACTTAATTCAGATTTGTACACATTTACTCTCGAATGATAACTTGGAGGTCCTTCTTGCTCGCCATCCACACTTTGGTGGCTGTTGACTGTACATATACTTTGTCCCTTTGTGTGTGTGTGAGCGTGTGTGTGTGTGTGTGTGTGTGTGTGTGTGTGTGTGTGTGTGTGTGTGTGTGTGTACGTGCGTGTGTGTGTGTGGGTGTGTTCAGCGTGCCCTGCGAGACACGAGTCCTCTGTAACTATAATCCACGGCAATGCCTGTCACTAGGTCTGTCGCCTTCGGGCGTAATAAATTGATTAAATAATCTCTCTCTCTCTCTCTCTCTCTCTCTCTCTCTCTCTCTCTCTCTCTCTCTCTCTCTCTCTCTCTCTCTCTCTCTCTCTCTCTCTCTCTCTTCATGCGTTTGTTTGTTTGATGTCATTCTATCGTAATATTTATCTAAATCTTAATAGTTAAGCCAATACAAATGGCTTATAAAAATATAAGTTCTGGAACATAAGAATAATGAAATAGGAGAGCGAGGAGGGAGGTGGGTGTGAGTGGAGGGGAACGCGGCTGGGTAGAACCCTGGGGAATGGGAAGTGTGAAATCCTCACTCCACGTCAGTAAGGTCGAACAGATAAACAGGGATGGGGCACCAAGGAAACTTTTACCTGTGCACTGCCCTCACTAAGCCTGAGTGCCTAGGCGCCATAGGTCGGCTCCAAGATAGACAAACAGAGTAACTACTAAAACACCATCCACTGCTGGGTGCGGGCTCTTTTCGATCGCACATCTGACTATAACACTATAAACAATGTAACACCCGGTACCATCACTGCTGGATGGACAGGGGCTGGGTTTTAACAAGACGATTTCTTAGTGGGGGATGTGTGTACGGGTTCTGGTGTGTGAACGAGCGTGCTGTCGTTGTGTTCTTAAGGTGTGTGTGTGTGTGTGTGTGTGTGTGTGTGTGTGTGTGTGTGTGTGTGTGTGTGTGTGTTGTGTGTGTGTGTGTGTGTGTGGTGTGTGTGTGTGTGTGTGTGTGTGTGTGTGTGTGTGCGTGCGTGCGCACGCTATAAATATCACACAAATTAAAAAAATATGTTAAGGACAAAATTTTTGTTTATTCCTTTCCTTATCTCTCTGTATTTGTATGGCTGTCCTTGTCTGTCTGTCTGTCCGTATCTCTCTCTCTCTCTCTCTTTTTCCATTCTCTATCTTATTATCTCTCCCATTCTCTTTTTTTCCTCTCTCTCTCTCACTCTCATTCTCTCTCATTATGTCTTCTCTCAACCTCTCTCATTCTCTCTCCCATTTAAGCTCTATCCATACTCTCTTATTCTCTCTCATTATCTCACTCATTCTCTCTCTCTCTCTCTCTCATCTCTCTCTCTCTCTCTCTCTCTCTCTCTCTCTCTCTCTCTCTCTCTCTCTCTCTCTTGTGACGAAATTTAATCGATAAACGCGGGCCTCAACCCGCCAGAGGCTTCGCTCAAACGCGGCTTGAGGAGGGATCGCTTGGTGACAGATTGACCAGGTGACAGGTTGACTAGGGTATGAGATGACCAGGGTACAAGTTGGACAAGGGACAAGTTGACTAGGTTACGGTATGACCTGGTACCCAATTGGCTTGAGTGTCATATGACTTGGGACCGAAATGTCTTGGGGATCATTTGATTTCATTACCAATCGCCTCAGTACCAATTGACTCTGCACCCGGAGAGGGAGGGGTGTGTGGTGGGGGGAAGGGGAAAGAGGAGGAGGGTGTGTTATAGTGACAGCTGTGGTGGTGGTGGTGAAATGGTGTGAGGGAATGAAGAGGAGGAAAAAGAGGAAGAGAAGGAGGATGGACAAACTTGTGCAAGGAACTCTTTTTCCTCTCCTCCTCCTCCTCCTCCTCCTCCTTCTCCTCTTCATGTCTTACACCATCACCACCACCACCACAGCTATCACTATAACACACCCTCCTCCTCTTCCCCCTTCCCCCCACACAACCCTCCTCCCCTCCCCCTTTCCCAGCACACGCACATGAACGGGGGAAAAATAAACATATATAGAATCGTAGGCTACACGTACACACGTGTTCACGTGTACAAAATGTACCAGTTTTGACAGCATATGCGTATGTCTTTAAACCATTGCTGTCAACTTATATATGTATTTATAAAATGTGTCCTTGTATTATTTTATTTTTTATCTATGTTGGTTTCATGTTTTGCTCAATACAAATAGGTATGATACTTTAATTCAGGTCAGTTATGCAGTAAGTGAATGGGTCAGCAGACTGGTTACCTCTAGCCGCACGGCGGCGCGTCGATCGCACGCTTATCAAAGGGCACCCATGAGTGAGGTATCTTTTTGTAGAGGGTCTTTGTTCTAACGCGCCACGTTTTTCCTTTCAAGATGCCCCTTACTTTACTTTTTCTTTCTTTTTGTTTGCTTCCTTTGTTTCGACTCCCATTTGTCATGAGATGGGATTTTTTTTTTATCTATACCTACACTTGGGAGTACAAACACACACACACACACACACACACACACAACACACACACACACACACACACACACACACACACACACACACACACACACACACATACATACATACACACACACACACACACACACACACACACATATGCTCAATCACATTTAATGTTTCTATTTTCGTTTGATTTCCATTTTGTAATGGATTCATATTGCACGCTGACATCTTCCTCTCAAATTGTGTTTCCATTGGACTGGGAGTTTCCCCCCCCCCTTTATTTAATGCAAAATATTCAGTTTGGTGATTAATAAACAAGGAAAATATGAAAGGGAAATGAGAAACGGGAAAACATTGTCGCAGATCTGTACAGTTTATACGGCAGGAACAACATAGACCGATAGGCAGACAGACAGACTGACTGACTGACTTACTGACTGACTGACAGGCTGGCTGACTGACTGTCTGACTGTCTGGCTGACTGACTTGATTTCTGACAGAGAGAGAGAGAGAGAGAGAGAGAGAGAGAGAGAGAGAGAGAGAGAGAGAGAGAGAGAGAGAGAGAGAGAGAGAGAGAGAGAGAGAGAGAGAGAGAGCTAAGCCACTCGTGACTGCCTTAATGACCTCTTGGCACGGGAATGACAGGTTAATGAGACCAAAGAAGCGTCATTAACAGGGCTACTTTGAGGGTCGAGTTTCATTCCCACCTGTCCCCCCCCAGGATGTCGAGGGCCATTTGAACGCTAATAACCTCTGACCCGCCTACCGAGCCCTGAAGAAGCTCCGTTCCAAGTCTCCATCTCGGGCGAGTGCTATTCGAGCAGCAGATGGGAGCCTCGTGTCGGACATGGATGAGCATATGGCTCGTTGGGTTGAGTACTTTGGGCAGTTGTTCACGGTGGACCCTCCAATTGAGCAGCTTCACACCACTGGGTTACAGGCAGTGGATGCCGATCCTCCCATTGACGAAACCGCACCCTCTCTTGATAAAGTCAGAGAGGCTGTAGCAAAGTTGAGGGGTGGAAAGGCAGCTGGTGTTTGTAATATCAGTGCTGAGCTCCTCAAAGCTGGGGGTGAGGCCATGATCCGTGGGTTGCATGCTGTCCTGACTGCCGTGTGGCAATCAGGGACCATTCCTCCTGACTGGAAAAGGGGGCTGGTCGTCCCTATCTGGAAAGGGAAAAGGGACCGTCAGGACTGCAACAATTACCGCGGTATTACACTGCTCAGCGTGCCAGGCAAGGTGCCTGCCCATCTATTGCTGACACGGATCCGCAGTCATCTGCTAAGGCATCAGAGACCTCAGCAGTCTGGGTTCACGCCTGGTAAGTCAACAACGGACCATATCCTAGTGCTTCGTGTCCTGGTGGAACGCCGACGTGAGTTTCGACAGGGGATGCTTGCAGCCTATGTTGATCTCAAAAAGGCGTTTGACTCAGTGCATCGTGAGTCACTCTGGGATCTTCTGCGACTTCGCGGGATTCCTGCAAGGACTAATGGTTTGTTGACTGGTCTGTACTCTGGGACTGAGAGTGCTGTGAAGTATGGGGGAGGTGTATCCAGCTTTTTTACTGTTAATACAGGAGTGAGGCAAGGGTTCGTTCCTACCCCATCACATTTCAACACTTGTATGGGCTGGGTATTGGGCAAAGTTGTAGATCAAAGTGATTGTGGAGCATCCCTCGGCAACACAAGATCACTGATCGTTTTTGCCGATGATGCAGTAATCTTTGCTGAGTCGCTGGAGGTCCTGATAATGGCTCTCGAGGCGCTGCACGAGTAGCCAAAGCCTTTCGGACTTGAGGTCTCCTGGCTTAAGACCAAGGTCCAAGTGTTTGAAGGCTTACTAGATGAAACAGTACAGTCTGTTCATGCGTGCGGCGAGGACATTACGATCTTGGAAAGTTTTACATACCTTGGTAGCGCAGTCCATAATGACGGCGGGTCACGTCAAGAAGTCTTACGGCGGAATGGCATTGCCCACGGTGTTATGGACTCGCTAAGCAGGAGTATTTGGCGTTGTCGGTACTTGTGCAGGAGGACAAAGATCCGGATCTTCAAGTCGCTTGTGATCCCTGTCTTACTCTATGGTTGTGAGACATAGACACTAAATAGAGACTTGAAGAGACGAATCGATGCCTTTGGTAATAAGTGTCTTCGCAGAATCATGGGGTACCGCTGGGATGATTACGTGTCAAATCAGCGAATGCACCGTGAGACTGAATCGAGGCCAATTACCTGCAGTCCGTCAGCGTCAACTTCGGCTATATGGGCATGTGGCACGCTACCCTGAAACCGATCCTTCCCATTGGGTTGTAACTGTAAGAGACAATCCAGCGTGGAGGAGGCGAAGGGGGCGCCCACAAGGCTCGTGGCTGGTGCAAGTTGATGTTTCTTGTCAAGAGCTGCTTGGTATGGGAAAGGAGCCTGTATAGGGACTCGCGCGTGGTGACCCCCGGGAGTGGCGTCGTAGGGTGGGCGAGGCGACGCGCCCCCCGCCGTATGCCCCCAATGATTGATTGTCGCCCCTCCCCTTCACCTCCCTCCACCCTTACCTGCTTCACCTCATCATGTACACTCTCTCTCTCTCTCTCTCTCTCTCTCTCTCTCTCTCTCTCTCTCTCTCTCTCTCTCTCTCTCATTTCTTGTTTTTTCGTCTCCAACAATTTTCTCCCATCCTTTTCCCTTCATCTTCCCACCATTGCCAATATAGAGTTAACAACGTTCTATAATATATACTACACTTTCCCTCTCTCTCTCTCTATCTCGCTTCTCATATTTACCCCATATTTCATCTTTCCTTTGTTATTCTCCTTGCCAGTTAACAACGTGTGACAACATCAACCCATCAACACATGCGACACTCCTTATATATTATTCTTTCTTGTCGTTATTTTTACCTCCAGCAACGAAGTTGGAGGGGTTATGTTTTCACCCCGATCTGTCTGTCTGTCTGTCTGTTTGTTAGTGTACAGGATTTCTCGAAAAGTTACGAATAGATTTGGACCAAACTCGGTATACCAAGTCTATAAGGAAGAACTGATTTAATTTTGGATGAAATCTATTGACAACTGTTGCCATGGCAACCAATTGATGAAATATTCGGCCGGAGATATGCGCTCATAATGAGTGCATAATGCATATATATATATTTATATATAATTGATGAAATATTCGGGCGGAGGAATGCGCTCTTCTGAGTGCCCCCCCCCCTAGTTCTACCTGTATTCCTCCCTTGCACTTCATGAGGCTATTTTTATGACAACGTTTCCATAATTACCGTACATTATTTTTCTTAGTATTTTCCCCACATGACGTATCCTCTCACTGTTCTTCAATCTCGCCATCATTTCCCTCGATCCCACTAGCCTCTATTTATTTTCCGACACAGGCATCGAGGGTCCTATCTCTTATCTCATTTGGTTCGTCGCGTGCTCCACAAAACCATTCCACAGACTATTTGTCGCCTACAAGATTCATCCTCATCCCCGCCCTTCCATTCCTCTATTCACCCCGTATTGTTCCATCTTCCCTCCGCTGTGCACCTTTTCTGTACCTCTCTTTTCCACAGCCACGCCACTCTCCTCATTGGGATGGAACCCTTACGCTGGGATGTGTTGTAGAAGACAAAGCATTCACCTCAGCCATGCTTTCTGGAAAACGTATCTTCTCCCCTTGCTCTCCGACACCACCAATTAAGGGAAGCTGACAATCTCTGTTGTCAAGAAATATATCCAGTTTGTTTATATATATATATATATATATATATATATATATATATATATATATATATATATATATATATATATATATATATATGTCTGTCTGTCTGTCTGTCTGTCTGTCTGTCTGTCTGTCTATCTATCTATCTATCTATCTACCTATCTATATATATATTCATTTATATTTATATGAATTATGATAATATCTCTGGGTTTGTTTTTATATGATTTGAGGAAATAAGAGTTTAGTTTTTCTGAAATATGTTGATATTGCTCCTTCTTTGTGTTGTTTCATTCAGAGACCGGATCCATGGCAACGGAGCTGAAATATCATTCCCGTGGTGGATATTTCAACAGTCAAGTAATGCTGGTCTTGTTTAAGGCTCAGTACGATCGCGAGGACGAGGGCTTTATATACAATATATTAATCTTATGAGAATTTTGGTTGAGAATTTCGTCGTTTTATTGCTCCTAGTGATGCAACTTTGATCAGATAATTACTACAATAAGTTACCAATTTAGGATATTCCAATTATGCCTAGTGTATCGTTTTTTGTTATTATTATTTATTATTTTATAATATTATTATTAATGCCTATAGTGTATCGTTGTTATTGATAACACTGGGGAACAAATTTTTGTTGAGTTAGGTCTGACACTTGTTATTAAGTAATTTTTGGGTGCTGAATCCAAAACTGATCTCAGTTTTTCTCTATCACGTCAAGTTTTTGAACTGTAGGATTTTCGTTTTCATAAAAAATATGAAAAATACTGTACATAACAGTAACAGTGCTTATTTTATAAAAAGTTGCAAATGTTAACATACAATGAAAATTAAAGAAATAGGCATGAATAGAATGTTTATTTAACATTATCATGTTTTTAGAAAGGATAAGGCTATAATTGTGTGCAGGTTAAGGTAAAAATTTACGTTTGTAGCTTTGTCTGGAGTGTTCAACTTGAGGACTATCGCGTTTGATGCTCCAACAATAGTCAGCCATCATATGCACATCCCATCTACCCTGGTAACGTTCTTCCATAACCTTCAAATCTTGGTGAAATCGTTCACCTTGCTCGTCGCTAGCAGCACCAAGATTTTCCGGAAAGTTGGCAAGATGGCTATGCAAAAAAAGTACTTTAATACTCATGTTGCAACCAAGCGCTTTGTAGCTCTCCAATAGTTTCTGAACAATTTCTGTGTAATTACTTGCACGTGTATTTCCAAGAAAGTTCTTGACGACGTCTTTGAATGATAGCCAAGCATTCTTTTCAAGGTCTGACATAGTACCGTTGAAATGTTCATCTTTGATGAGCTGTCGAATTTGTGGACCATCAAACAAACCGGCCTTGATTTTTTCAATTGACAGTCCAGGAAATGCCAAGATGATGTACTTCAAACAATCGCCATCAGTTGACAATGCTTTTACAAATTGTTTCATGAGACCTAGTTTTATGTGCAGAGGTGGGAATATTATTTTCTTCCTGTCAACAAGTGGCTCATGTACAATGTTAGGATCTCCAGGTTTAAGATCAGATCTCGGAGGCCAATTCGTCTGAACCCAATGCTTCTCTCGAGCTCTGCTATCCCACATACAGAGAAAGCAGGGATACTTTGTGTATCCACGTTGTTGACCAAGAAGGAAGGACACCATTTTAAGGTCAACACAGATGATCCAATTGTGTTTGTCATATTGCAATAACTCAATGACTCTCTTTACATCTCCATATTCTTCACGAAGACAGACCGAATGCCCAATAGGGACTGCGCCAAACAAACTGCCAAAACAAAAAAAGTTTTACTACAGCTCACAAGTGGAATTTTGCTTATCTGGAGGGTAAGCTGTGGAGAAAAAACTTGACGTGCTAGAAAAAAACTGACTACAGATTTGGAATCAGCATGCCAATTGTAGTATAAATAAGCTCAAAAATCTAACTCAACAATTTTTTTTTCTTCAAATTGTTCCCCAGTGTAATTATTGATGTGTGAGTGTTCTATTTTGTCATGGAATAGCCAACAGGTTATCCTAAACGCTATTGTGGCGTCACATTTACTTTACATCTTCGTCAGAATGAGAATTACAATGTTTTTTGTTTTTCTTCTAAACTTACCCATCTTATTCCTGGCTAAGATATCTTGACGTGGTGAAATACATACAATTATCTCAATGTAAATATGACCTCCAAATATTACCTCCTCCTGTTTCTATTTTTCCACCTTCCTACGACTTAAGATTCTTCAAGAGAGCATTGACAAGACATCTCCCGTACAAAATTGGCCCACCCCCCTTTCTTTATTCTCTTATTCCTAAAGGAGACAGTAAGAGACTGGCAACAAAGCAACCTTAGGGACTGGCAACTAAGCGGCCTTTTTTTTTTTTGTCCTTGGCCAGTCCTTTGTGATGTAAATAAATAAATAAATATAATCAAATTCAGCAGTTTAAATCCTCCTAGTCGTCTTTATGCACAAAGGAGTCCGTCATGCGTTAACCAAAACAAAGTTCAAGCAATTCAGCGCAACTTATATAAAAGTGAAATCCCGAGGAGAAAATATTACCAGAGGACAGTCATTATTTGTATCATTATATTATTTTCTTGATCACTGTTGTATATCCGCTTTGCATAATGTCACCCGTGTCTTTTAGCTAGATAGTAAAAGATGCATTTTAATATCTAACTGCAACCATATTTTTGTATAACTATATTTTCATCAACTAAGCTTATTTTTGCACACTTCCCTTATAGCTTCATCCAGCCTCGGTCCGAGAATATGGAAATATTTGCTATATATATTACTTATCGTCACCGCTGGAAGTTATTTCAAAAAAAACTATTTTTGGTTTCACATGGGACGGAAAACTTGTCAGACGCAGATGTTTTCATTTTCTCGCCTGATGAACGTCGCAACACACACACACACACACACACACACACACACACACACACACACACACACACACACACACACACACACACACACACACACACACACACACACACACACTTATGCCAATGCACCACAAAAAAAAAATATATATATATATATATATTGGAGGGATATATGTGCGTACTGGGAGAGTGAGTGTGCTAACTTTTTTTTTCAAGCATTCCCGTAAATAGATAACTTTATTATGTATAAATCACAGGGATGAAAAGACATACCATTGTGTGTGTCAGTTGAAGGTCATATAATCCTTGCTGTCCTCAGAAGAGTGTTTCTCCAGATAAGGAAATGTTTTATGACTTGCCGGCAATAGCTTTCCTTTTCTGAAATCGGTCTCGTATGTCTCTTGCTACGACCTTCCTTCGTCTTCTTTACTGATGTTGTGGATATATGATATATTTGTCAATGGTATGATTTGTTTTGTTTTGTTTTGATTTAGAACATTAATCTATCACTAAAGGTTTGCTCAATAAGATAACAGATATAGACGTCTTTTTCAATGTAAAACTCTTTTATATATCTTTACATAAAATTAATGTATTGAATCATATAATTTATTTACTCAGTTTTGTGGAACAAGATTTGCGGACACTAATATATTTTTGAGTCAATCCTCAGCGTCCATAATACGCACATTGAAAGCAACAGTAGAAGATATCGTGATTGAAAAAATCATTTGTTTGTCAGAATCGGTTATATTTTTGTCGCCAGTCAGAAAGGTGACATCAATAATTAGGTAAAAAAAATATGCCGCTCAAATTTTTTACTCTCGCGGTTAATACACTTTTTGTTCCTTTTACTTTGGCCGTCAGGATCAAAGCCGCACTGCCGAACCTTTTACACCATATTTTCCTTGATTTGCCGTCGTGGGTTAGGATTGGGACAAAAAGAATAGAGTAGAAAATAACAATAGCAAAAGAGGAAAGCATCACGAATAGAGAGATGTGACAAGTCTGTTAACTAAGGAGACGAAGTTAAGGAGAACCTATAAAGCGATACTTAGCGACAAAGGTCACAAAACGAAGAAGAAGAAGAAGAAGAGCAAGAAGAAGAAGAATTGAGGAGTGGTCAGTGGCAGGAGGACCTATGAAGACAGACAGACGGTGAAGGAGAAACCACACGTAGGTAGACTCACGAAATTACTTTAAAATAAATCGAGTTGCGGAAGGTTTAACTTTTATGGAAATATGAACTTGTGCTTCACGAAATTCTAACCTAACGAGAATCTGATGGACGACATTTATTGTAGAAGCATCACACGACTACTTCAGCACTAATATTTCCTGTGTCGCTGCATCATTCACGTCGAGTTGCGCTAAGCCGGGTATTCAGGGATGTGACACCGCTGCGCCGTGACTTAATAGCGTGACGGCGGGAACACAGCGGCAGCACGATGACTGATGCGCCGTGTAAACCCTTCATTGTGCGCTGGGGAGAAACAGAAGCTGTGACAAAAGGAGCTGAAATTGGAGAGGAAGAATGGCAGGCAGAAAGATATATGCGTGCGTGTGTGTGTGGGGGGGGAAATGAAAGCAATTAAGAATCTGCACCCAGCTGCACCTTGTCAAGCACAGTCCGTGGCAGGTGGGTTCCAGGATATAAAGCCAGGAATATAGGGTAGATATAACAGTCCCCCCATCCTGTCACCTTTACTCTGCGGGACCCTGACTGTTGTCTGCACGCTGTCAGGCTTTTCTGGCTCACACCCTGGCAGGCGACCCACCTCTTTCCAACACCCAGGCAGGGGACACATCTCTCGCCAACACCTTGGCAGGGGACACACCTCTCGCCAACACCCTGGCAGGGGACACACCTCTCGTCCACACCCTGGAATAGAACCTACCTGTCATCCACACCCCAACAGGGGACTTACTTCTCGTCCACACCCTGGCAGGGGACCTGTCGTCCACACTCCAACAGGAGACTTACTTCTCTTCTACACCCTGGCAGGGAACTTACCTATCGCCCATGTACCTACCCATTGCGCAGGAGACGTACGTACATGAGCTATCACGTGTAGGTCTCACGACCTATTGTAGCTTCCTTATGTTATTATGTTCTTACCTGGGTGGCGCACCGTGGCAGCCAGGCGCAGCAGGTGGTCGTGACGGGTGTTCTCAGTCACCGTTACCTCATACTCCGGCTGCTCGAACTCCACCGGGTCGCCGCCCATCAACTTGGTCACTGCAACAATGGAGAGGGAAAGTTACCGTCAGCCTGACTTATAAGTATACATAGATTGAAAGACCACCGGGTCGCCGCCCACCAACTTGATCCTGCAACGAGGTCACTTGGTCACATGCTGGACGATGTGGTGGAAAAACAATTTATGTCTGACATTACGATACTACTGGAACAAAATGGATTTGGTCCACTTAAGCCACCCGAACTGAAAGTTCTAAAAAATATCACAATAGTCAGGGTCGATGATGCCATTTTTGAGATATTAAGATGATCACAGAATAGAAATTAAAGAAAAAGTCCCTGGATTAAGATAAATAGTAAAACGCTAAAGAAATGCCATTACGAGACTGAAGAAATGTGCATGAACTTAATATCACTTAAACTCGTCGCCATTTAAAGTTTTGCGAGACAACTTTTAACATGGAGCATATCAATAGAAGCGGGATTTTATTACCTATCATTGATGTAATTCGTTTTCTGATCAATGAATTAGCACCATGCATAAATTACCATTAACTGAATAAATAACATTATCAATCGGGTAATTTTCCCGATTGATGATGTTATTTATTTACTTATGAGTTTTAAAAGGAGGCTAGACAATTTCATGGATGGGGACGAAAGGTGGATGTAGGTAGTGTTAAGTAACACGTGTAGGTCTCACGACCTCTTGTAGCTCCTTATTTTCTTATGTTCTTAAGTCTCCCTGCAAACCGTTTATATCAGACTGTGATCTAATAATCCTACCTATCTTAGTAACATCAGTAAACATGCTGGCTGATATCTCTGTTAATCCCACTGTCTATTCGTTGTTGTAAATGATGTTTCAGTATTTGTACATTTTTTCTCACCTTCACTGTTTTAATTAAGTATACATTCTGCGTCTTATTATATAATAATGTGAATATAAGCTCACCACAGAGTTATATTTATATACCTAGAAAGCGAGTCCCGCACCCGTGTATTGTGATGAATGACGCCCGCAGCCTATTGCGGCGACCGTCTGGTTTCACAAACCTTATTCCCAAGTAATTTTTCTGACACCACCATTTGATATTGAAAAAAAAACTAGGGCCACCATCGTCCTCCTGAGAAAATTCTCCATCATATTAGCATAAATCTGCAACAATAATATCAAATATACGAAAATGACGGCTAAATAAATAAGCGCATAAACATTTTTTCACATTTTTTCTTTCAACTCCTTAGTGCGCAGCTATTTTTCATTGTACTATTATTTTATACACGGTTCCTGAATCTATACGCTTGCCTGATTATGTTGGTATATGATACTTCCCGATGTGAAAATATCAAGAGCAGTGGTTACAGGTACCTGGGGTACCTGTACCACCAGGTTACGTAACCTTACACCTGGGGGTACGAGACATCAATCAATCATTAAGGGCATGCGCCGGGGGGCGCGTCGCCTCGCCCACCCTACGACGCCACTCCCGGGGGTCACCACGCACGAGTTCCCATGCAGGCTCCTTTCCCATACCAAGCAGCTCTCGACAAGAAACATCAACTTGCCCCAGCCACGAGCCTTGTGGGCGCCCCCTTGGCGTCCTCCACGCCGGATTGTCTCTTACAGAGACAACCCGATGGGAAGGATCGGTTTCAGGGTAGCGTGCCCATGCTCATATAGCCGAAGTTGGCGCTGACGGACTATGCAGGTAATAGGCCTCGATTCAGTCTCACGGTGCAATCGCTGATTTGACACGTAATCATCCCAGCGATACCCCATGATTCTGCGAAGACACTTATTACCAAAGGCATTGATTCGTCTCTTCAAGTCACTATTTAGTGTCCATGTCTCTCAACCATAGAGTAAGACAGGGATCACAAGCGCCTTGAAGATCCGGATCTTTGTCCTCCTGCACAGGTACCGGCAACGCCAAATACTCCTGCTGAGCGAGTCCATAACACCGTGGGCTATGCCAATCCGCCGTAAGACTTCTTGACGTGACCCGCCGTCATTATGGACTGCGCTACCAAGGTATGTAAAACTTTCCAAAATCTCAATGTCCTCGCCACACGCATGAACAGACTGTACTGCTTCATCTAGTAAGTCTCCAAACACCTAGACCTTGGTCTTGAGCCAGGAGACCTCAAGTCCCAAAGGCTTTGCCTCCTCGTGCAGCGCCTCGAGAGCCATCACCAGGACCTCCAGTGACTCAGCAAAGATTACTGCATCATCGGCATAAACAAGATCAGTGATCTTGGTGTTGCCGACGGATGCTCCACAATCAGTGATCTACAACCTTGTCCAATACCCAGTCCATACAAGTGTTGAAAAGTGATGGGGCAATGACGCACCCTTGCCTCACTCCTGTATTCACAGGAAAGAAGCTGGATACACCTGCCTCACACTTCACAGCACTCTCAGTCCCAGAATACAGACCAGTTATCAAACCAATAGTCCTGGAAGTCGCAGAAGATCCCAGAGTGACTCACAATGCACTGAGTCAAACGTCTTCTTGAGATCAACATAGGCTGCAAGCATCCCCTGTCGAAACTCACGTCGGCGTTCCACCAGGACACGAAACGCTAGGATACGGTCCGTTGTTGACTTACCAGGCGTGAACCCAGACTGCTGAGGTCTCTGATGCTTCACCAGATGACTGCGAATCCGTGTCAGCAATAGATGGGCAAGCACCTTGCCTGGTATGCTGAGCAGTGTAATACCGCGGTAATTGTTGCAGTCCGTACGAGACATGCTGACCAATAAAATAATTCAATATCATATTTATAAGAAAGCTGGAATTATATATTTATAATTATTTAGTCTGTCAACAATAATTGTCTTAACCGCCCGTCCAACGGTTCATCATTAAATCATACTACAATAAGTTGTCAAATATATTAGTGACCGTCATGTCGTTTTCTTTTTATACCGTTTCGTACATAGAGTTATATCCTTGTGTTGTACATGTTCATGAGTCTGTTGGCTCAGCACTGGTCACTACCCAAAAAAAATAGCAGCAGCCCAATCTCGGCCCAGCAGCCATCGTGGAAGCCTGGAAGGTTCTGCCGCTCTCGCTCATACCACAACGCAATAAGTGTAACAGGTCGCCCCTTGTGTCGCTGAGATGCTCTACTCTGCTGCCTTGGTTTCTCCACTTTCACTTTCAACGTTCCTCTGGACCTGCAAGCCACAGTGAATGGGATTTAGTCCCAGTGCTCCGTGTTAACAGCTAGTTAACTAATTTAGCTGAACTGAAACACTGTCTGTGATTTCTGTGAACCGAGGCGCTCCCCACAGGGTTGTAGTGGCTGCCTAGGAGGTCCTTGCATGTTTACTGTGTTGCTCCACGTTGTTGCAGATTCATTCTGTCGCTCTTAGCGTCCCTTGGTGTGATATGGAGTCGAACCCTGCTGGTCAATGGCGTAGACCAGTTAAACAAGGGGGCCCTCAGAGGGCTAGTTTTAAGCACCAATGGTGGGAAACCTGCTGTTAGGGACAGGCGAGACCCTCACGAGGCAGCTCCACTTGTGTCCTGCGACGCTCATTAGTGGGCGCCCCGCTGTGGGGAGTCACCTTGTCGTGGTGGCGGGGCTTGAAGCATGGTCGACGGCGCCACCTACTTTGGCGGCCTGTCTGCCATTATTGGGTTCGGTGGCCGTCGGCCTCGTGGACCAAGCGCTACCCCTTCGTCACTGGGAGGTGGAGCCTGCCGGTGATATTGCCTTTTTACTTCCTCCCCTTTCTCTCCTTTCTTAGGGCGATTCTAGGCCAGGTGAGACCCTTCACATCTCTTCCGTCTCATGCTTCTTCCTTTTAAACTTTACACTCCGCTCCCCACGTGTTTGCCGTACGTGGCGTCCCGTATATTCCCCGCGCCCCTCTATCTGGGAGTTGAGTCCACCGCCGGGCGGGTTTTAGTTCCCTACGGTGGACAACACGCTCCTTTGGTAGGAGGGTTGGGGTAGGACGGGAGGTCCAGGGCAGACATTCAGAGAGAGTTAAGGCCACGGCTGTTCGCTCAACAACATCCCTCTATTTCTACACCCCGGCGTTAGTGGGTATTCAGATACGAGACATGGCAGTAGCGGTACATGGTTGCTGATAGCTGATTGGCTGAGCGACTACAATGACGTCACAGCCTCGCCAGCGAGTCACATAGTATTTCTCAAAAAGTTTCAGCCAATCACAAGGCTTCCACGCTCTCAGCTGTGTTTACAAAGTTATCGTCCACACCAAAATTAGCTCTGATGCTCCACCCTCCTTCCTCCTCCTCCTCCTCTTCACCTCCTCCTCCTTCTCCTTCTCCTTCTCCTTCTCCTCCTCCTCCTCCTAACCTTTTCTTATAGCAGTTTGGTGTACTGGTAGTAGTTACAACAGCAGTATATCAGTAGTAGTTGTAGTAGTAGCAGCAGTATTAGTAGTAGTTGTAGTAGTAGCAGCAGTAATAGTAGCAGTAGTAGTAGTAGTAGTGGTGATGAAGGAGGAGGAATTAGGTAGAGGAAGAAGAATAGGAGGGAAGAGAAAGAAGAGAAGAATAAAGGGGAAGAGGAAGGAAGAGGATGAGGAGGAGGAATTTTTGCTAACCGGTGATATTATGATCCCAGTAAGTCTCTTTCTCTCTCTCATCATTTCCTCACATTATTAGTTTATTTTGATTTGTTCGACGCTGATCATTTTGCATTATTATTGTTATTCTTATATAATTATTATTGTTGTTATTGGTTCTGCTGTTTGTCTTGTTGTGTTTGGGTAGCCAGATTTGTGATACGAGTAGGTGCTGTCTGCCACAGAGCCATGCGTGGTGGTATCTGGCATCGCTGGTCGCTACTCGGCGGGTTGAGATGCAGCTCTCACCACTCTTGGCACATCACAAAACAAACTCACCACAAGCGCCTGGGTTTGTTGTATGGCCTAATTTCGTTTGTATACTTGCCCTGTTCAGTTCTTGAGTCAGAAAACATCATATATACTCAATTTATGAGGATTTTTATATATGTAGCTTCCTTAACACCACCATACAGGCAGTTGCCGTATTTTAGCGTGTGAACAACAACTCTGACGTCATCAATCTACTGTGCGAATGCCAAATCAGCTGATGACAGTTGTCAAGTTGTTAAGCATGGACGTTATGGCTCGTTTACACCGGGCGGCGATCGACTTACGAGTCTGGGCGAGCGCGGTTTTTCGGGACATGTTGTCCGCTCGCACTAGCGTGGACTCTCACCATTAATCGCCCAATAGCGTTTACACCGAGCATCACTGCGATCGATATCCGCCGATATTATAATCGAAAATTGACATAATTCTGCCTTTTTTTTTATAGAGAAATTCAAAATGTGGTATTATAGTTGTTTTCGTTAGAAAATGCTATTTTAAACTACTGTAAGCTTATAAAAGGAGTTTGAGGCTATTTATTGTGATACAATTGTGTACTAAAAATAAGCAGATAGTCCAGGCAAAAAGGGCTATGTATGGGTTGTTTAATAAAATCATTAAATTTAATCTACTACTTG
Source organism: Chionoecetes opilio (assembly GCA_016584305.1). Lineage (NCBI taxonomy): Eukaryota > Metazoa > Arthropoda > Malacostraca > Decapoda > Majidae > Chionoecetes > Chionoecetes opilio. The sequence continues at coordinate 15,171 of JACEEZ010000770.1, read as the reverse complement.
ACGTTAGTATAGATCTCTATGAAAAATTTATTGTACCAATTATGTTGTATGGGTGTGAGGTCTGGGGTTTTGAAAGCAATAGGCAGTTAAAGATAACCTGTAATAACTTTATGAGGAGGTTGTTGGGAGTGAATAAATCAACACGGCTGTGTATGATTTATGATGAACTTGGGGTTAAATCAATAGAGGAGTATATTGATAACAGGATTATAAATTTTTGGTTTGGAATTGCAAATGGAGATAACAACAAAATATCATCAATATTATATATGTTTGTTAAACAATTGTATGATCAAAACATCTATAGATCTCCTTGGATTATGAAGGTTAACCATTTGTTAAATAGTTGCGGTATGACCAATGTTTTTATTAGTGTAAATGATGTTAATGGTAATTGGTTAAAGGAAGCTTTCAAGCTAAGGTGTAACGACATTTACAAACAAACGTGGAAGGAAGAAACTCACAATAATTTAGTTTGTGTCAATTACAGGATTATGACTGAAAATAAGGAAATGCAAAGTTATCTGATGAAACTACCATATAAATATTACAGGACATTATGTAAATTTAAGTGTTCTAATCATCGTTTACCGATTGTGAGAGGCAGATATAATAATATTAGAATTGAGGATCGTATATGCACCCACTGTAATATGAATGACGTAGGAGACGAATTTCTTACCTTTTTAAATGTACTTTCTTTCATAATGTTCGAAAGGGCAGTATGTAAAACCCTACTACTATTATTCCCTAATACATATAAAATGACTGAACTATTTGCCAGTAAAAATTATAAAGTGCTTTTAAACTTAGCGAAGTTTATTGTAGAAATTACAAGACATTTTAAGTAGAGCTGTTCCTGTTCTAGAAATTATGTTTGCTTATCTGTTTTTGCTATCTATTACGTTATTAAGCTATAATGTTAACTATTACGCTATTAAGTCTAGTTACTTGTTTCTTTGTTTTTTTTCTTTACCAGGGTCAATACGTATATTTATTACTAATTTGAAACTCTAACCCTTTCACGCACGAAAAGTTTAATAAGTTTTTCCGTCCACTGCGACATCAGTCTGGGGCTCTCTAAAGGCCGATTCCCATCAGCCCGCTTGTACGGCCGTCTTACAACAACACCGCTCAACAATGACGTCACCATCATCACCGCTTGAGTGGTATTTGTGGTAACTGGGCACAGTTGGCAACTCCGCTCGAGCGGACACCGCCGAGCGGGAGAGATGACTTGAATTTAACTTTGTACGGCGGCCGTACAGTGGTACGGCGGTGCGGTAGACTTTGTTGCGACGTCATTGTGACGTCTTTGTTGTTGTATGGCGGCCGTACAAGCGGGAAGGTGGGAACCGGGCTTAAGGGGCCGCGCGTAATGGCCTGACTCTGCGGCGAATGTTTTGGTTATGTTATCAATTTCAACCACGATTATTCTTTTTTCCTGGCATTATTATATACTGTTGGTTTCGCAAGAGATTATTCTGCCTTATGAAAGACAAAAATAACAAGAAATGCAAATAAATAGCGGAGTTTAACGGCTTAGAAAAAACATTGAGTAAAGAGAAATAAGAAATACTTACGTTCACCACTTCCTAGCTCGATACTTCCTGAGTCAACTTTGTATGGTTTATATGCCAATAATAACGGATTTTTATGAGGATTCCAACGCTATCATTAGAATTTTCATATGGCCAGTAGTTCTTGAGAAAATGAAGGAAAACTGAAACACATGTTGGAAGACGGATTAGGCTACAAGTATTGCTTACCCAGCTCGGGACACGTTTTAAAGGGACGGGCAGTCCGCGCTGACAGGCTGCCTGCTGAGAGTTAGCTGGAACACAAGCCCTTATCACTTCAAATCCACCCTCATGAGCGAGTTGACAATTAGTTTATTTTATAGGCCTAGCTTGGATCTTTGACGCAGTAAATTTTGACGCGATTCTGATAAATACTTTATTTTTGGCGAATTTTTAAATGTTTTTTGACGCTGTTAGCGTCAAAAGCTCAGATGTAGACGGGCCCGTTTTGACGCGATCGCGTCACCGTGCGTGAAAAGGCTAATACCCCGTTCGGGGTCTGTATTGAGTTAATAAACCTTTAAACCTTTAAACCTTTAAACCTTTAAACAAGTGTTTTTCATAGTTTCTTGTAAATTATAGTGTTATATCATAAATAAAAGGAGCGGTGCGACCGAGGGCGAGCGCGTTGCAACCGCGTAGCGACTTGTATGAGCGCGTTGGGTCCACGTTGCGAGCACAGGGCGACCGCCTTGCAACCTCATTGCGAGTTGGGCCGGTCGCACTGAATTTGTGAGTGTTTTGAACCGCGCAATACAGTCGCAGAGGCCATGGCGACCGATGGGGAGCGAGGGCGAGTTTAGGAGACCGTATTGAGAATATAGGGGACCGAGTAGCGACCGCGTAGCGACCGATGGAGAGTGTGCGAGTGAGGCCCATTTTTCGGCCGTAACTCGCTCGTAAGTCGATCGCCGCCCGGTGTAAACGAGCCATTAGCGTCTGTGAATGTGCCCCCAGTGTGGCCCCTCTGGATCAATCTGCTGGTAATGCGTTGGCTAGGGTCAAGCGGAGGCTGCCTGGTGGGCAACGCATCGGTCCCGCGGCTGCCACCAGACATCAGGCAACCGAAGCGTATACTTCCCCACTACCCCTGGAGCTGTTGGGTGAGGTCCTTCCCAACAGACAGCTTCCCCTCGTTGGGCTCCGTTTTTTTAATTTACCCCGTCCTAAAATTCTAATTTACCCCGTCCTGCCTCTCTCCCTGACGTCCGCTTGTCCTCGACATCTCCCATTGGATCCTCTCTTTGCCACCCTTTCCAGGCCCGAAGTGGCACGAAGCGGGCAATCGCCCCTTCCTCCTCAGCTCCCAAGTTTGGCGGTCCCCGCTCCAAGGGACGCAGACAGGGATTGAGAGACGTGCCTGGCCCTAGGGGCACTTCTACGTTGGACACCTTGCTTCTGTCCAACGTGTCCCAGGCCTTGTCCTACAGAGCAATACATGATCTTTTCATGGCATTTGGTGTGGTTCGCCGCATCCGTATTGTCTATGATGGCGATGAACAAATAAATAGGTGCTACATCACTTTTGCTACAGCAGACGGCGCAACTTGTGGCTTGTGGCCTTTGAGGAAGCCACAACAATGGTAATTGGTGAAAAACATTACAGAGCCGAACTTCTTCGCTCTGTTAATGTTGCAGAAGGCCCCGAGGACTACATTTCTAACACCTTTCAGGACACTAAAGCATCTACACAAACGGTCCGTCAAAGCCCTACCCCTTGTTGGTACGTACCATATTACAAGGAAGGTGGAGGCAACTTTTTCCAAGCAGCGCGATATTTGGAAAAAGAAATTGGAAAGATCCCAGAAGGCTACCTGAAAAAGTATGGCAGTGGAGTTTTGATCCAAGCCAAGGATTTTACTCAGGCTCGGATGTTCCTTCACATGCCCATCACCTCTGACAGCATTTTTGAATCCATCAAACCTCATCAGAAGTATAATTACAACAAAGGCGTAGTCTACAACTACGACCTATATGAATTCTCGGAGGAAGAAATACTAAACATGTGCCCGAATAGAGTTCAGAAGGTATCAAACGTAAGAGGGAGAAACATGATCGTTTTCACATTCTATGGATCAAGTCTCCCCGATTACATCAGGATCGGTCCCCAGATTCAAAGGATAAAAGCCTTTAGCGACCGCCCTATGCAGTGCTATGCGTGCTACAGCTTTGGCCACGGCAAGAAGTTCTGTAAATTCCCTCCTCGCTGTGGTCGCTGCTCTGCGTTGGATTCCCATGACACAGCTGATTGTAAGTCAACTCCCTACTGCTTCCACTGCCGTGATGCTCACCCACCGAGTTATCGAGTGTGGGACATACAAATTAGAAGAAGACATCCTACATTTGGCCAACTTCCAATTTATCAGTCTTGGGAGGGCCAGAAGAGAACTTTATCACTTACAAGCAGGCGGGGGAGGAAGCAGGACACGTGGTCTACGTATCCACGCTGGCAGCTGCTTCTTCATCTTCAACTAAGACTCCTAATCAGCCTGCCACAGTTTCTCCACCACATTTTCCTAAAACTACTCAATTCATCCAAGTGAATAATAAGCTCTCGTTATTGACCCGCGATTCTGTGGAGTCTGCTGACTCCTCTCATAATGAGCCTCCATCCACGTCTCGTGTAATGCATGTCGCACACGAAAATTATAACAACAGTGGCTCCTCCTTTAAGAGGATCCCCCCCAAAAAACCTACTAAGGAATCTCAGAAACGAACTCGCAGTTCCACTGAGTCCTTAGAGTCAGTGGGCGTCCCTCTGGCTAAAATCTCTACTGTTGCAGGAGGGATGAAACTGAGTAAAGCTACAACTACTGATAATTGTGAGCGTACTGTCATGACTCCCAATATCAATGCCGCTGTTACCACCACTGCAGCGGCTAGCGACACAGCTGTACATCACGCTGATGGCGAAGGTGATTCACAACATATGGACACCCAAGTACTAGTTGATAGCCATGCTAATAAGCAATTGTCAAGAGCTTCGGTGGGAACTACTAGTAAAACTTCTGACAGTAACTCAGCATCCTTGGTGGGACATACGGTTATCTACTACAGCTGCGGGACCTCGTGTGAGGATCCCAATTACAGCACCTATATACATACACAAACGCCTATCAACATCTGGAAAGGTAAAGAAAACTAGTTTACCATCTTTTACAATAAAGAAAAAAGATGCTGGACTTTCAAATAACGCAGCGTCTACAAGCCGTAAGGCTTAAGGAAAGCGTAAGACTTTAGCATCATCACACAAAAAATAATGTCTTCAATCCTCCAACGTTCATTCGTTGATTACGTGCAAACTGGGAAGAACTGGTCCTTCTCATCAAAGAGTTGGACCCAGTTGTTATCTGCTTACAAGAAATAATGGTAGGGCAAGGAAGGTGTCTCTGCCCGACAGGTTTTATCCATGTACATGTTATCGGGTTACCCACCCCTAAAAGATAGGGTAAGTTCTGTGCAACATAAGTTTTTCCATAAAATGTGGCAAGAGCGATCAACTTATGATGATGACCCACTGACGTTTGCAATGAAGTTATCTATGAATATGGACACTGTCACCGGTAGATTAATAAGGGAGTTTGTGGACAGTGAAGTCAAAAATTGTACTGTAGATATGCAATGTGTAAGATCGAGAATTTCAGACAGTAATTCTACGAGAAGAGTGACATATAAAGAGATGAACCCTACTTTGAATGTGCATAATATTTACACTGATAGACACTTAGTTGATGAAAAGCATCGCCTGTCGTTTACACAGTTTAGGACAGGTGGGCATTGGCTAATATGTGAGACTGGAAGGTGGAATAGGAGAGGTCGCGGTCGCTTACCCTTGGATGAGCGACTGTGTGTATGTGGCCAAGTGCAGACTGAAAGACATGTGGTGGAACAGTGTACACTGACCCAACATGTCAGGGACATATACCAGTTCACTCTTTTGGAACAGGTGTTTTCAAATAGATTTACCCTAGATGTGACCTGTAAAATAGTGCACTGTATCTTGAGTGTGTATTACTGATGGCCAGTGCATATTCTATTCAATATTAATGGAGTGCGATTATTGTGTAATAGTAATGATATAATAGTAATGATATTTTAATGCGGATAGCATTATATTGTAGTGTTAGTTACTAATTGCCAGCGTTGAGTTAATTTTACTTTTTGGACTACAGTTATAAAACTACATGTATAAGTATGTATATGTGTATTATGTTCTGCTGTGGTCAATAAAACTATCTATCTATCTATCTATCTACACACACCAACTCCAGCAGGTGGTGGCTTTAGTGGTGGTTGTGGCCTTTACCATCGTTGGGAAGTCCCCTTCTCTGTCATCCCGCTGCAATCACCCTTGCAGGCTGTAGCAGGCCGCATCCATCTGCACAAGACCTACACCGTCTGCTCAATCTATCTACATCCAAATGACGACATACCTCTCCTAGATCTTGAGGATCTTATACGCAAGCTTCCCCGTCCATTTTTTCTCCTCGGAGACATGAATGGGCGGTATTTTCTGCGGGGAGATTCTACCAGAAATCGTCGCGGTGATTCTCTCGTAACTTTTATCGATGGCAACAACCTGAATATATTAAACACAGGAGAACCAACACATTTCCATTCGCAGATGGGAACATTGACTGCTATTGACCTATCACTCTGCAGTCCACAGGTCGCCCTCGACTTCTCATGGGAGGTGGCCGATTCTCTTCGAGGTAGTCACCATTATCCCTTACTACTAAGAGCAGTGTCATCCATCGATGTTTCCCAATATGGTGCCTCCAATATGGTGCCTTCCCGATGTTTCCCAATATGGTGCCTCTCTCGTGCAGACTGGGAGGGCTTTCAAAAAGCTTGTGTTTTTTAACAGCATATCGAAAATTTTCAGACAATAGATGACAATAGACGTTGATTACTTTGTGTCTCGAATACATTGTGTAGCCTCGCTGAGCATCCCCCGCACTTCTGGCTCTTTCTCCCGCCGACCTGTTCCGTGGTGGAATCAGGACTGTACGGCAGCGAGGAGTCACTCCCGCCATGCTGAAGCGCAGTACAGATCGCGGCCTGGAGAACTTCAGAAGAACTAAAAATAACCTTCCACAGGTCAAGAGTTCGATACCGTCGGGTAATGAAGGAGGCTCGTCACTCCTCTTGGAGGGCTTATATAAGTTCGATCTGTGCATCTACCCCGGTGTCCAAGGTTTGGCAAAGAGAGAAAAATGAAGGGGAAGTTTATCCCACCCTCCCCTCCAGTTCTGTCAATTAATGGAAACCCTATGGCAGATCCCTTGACTGTAGCAGAGGAATTTGTTTCCCATTTTGTATCAGTGGCGCAGACAGCCCTTAAGTCTCGAAGTGCTAGGGAGAGACTGCGACAGGAACAGAGAGGCTCGTCACTCCTCTTGGAGGGCTTATATAAGTTCGATCTGTGCATCTACCCCGGTGTCCAAGGTTTGGCAAAGAGAGAGAAAAATGAAGAAGTTTATCCCACCCTCCCGTCCAGTTCTGTCAATTAATGGAAACTCTATGGCAGATCCCTTGACTGTAGCAGAGGAATGTGCTTCCCATTTTGTATCAGTGGCGCAGACAGACCTTACGTCTCCAAGTGCTAGGGAGAGACTGCGACAGGAACAGAGAGGCATAGATTTTTCATCTAGTGGCGGGGAATCTTACAATGTTCTTTATACAACTCGTGAGCTTTGTCAAGCCATGAAGGTTTGCGCAGACACTTCCCCGGGCCAAGATGATATACCATATGCGATGCTCTGTCATCTAAGAGATGAGGCTCTAGATTTCTTGTTGAGCATCTATAATAGAATATGGATTGAAGGAACCTTCCCAAGTAGCTGGGGTGTGGCGGTGGTGATCCCGATTCCTAAGCCTGGGAAGGATCACTCACTACCGACGAATTTCCGCCCCATATCCCTAATTTCATGTGTGTGTAAGCTGTTCAAAAAAAGGGTAAATAGTCGACTTATATGGATTTTGGAACGGGAAAACTTTTTATCTCGTTCTCAGTGTGGATTCCGTAAGCATCACTCTACTACGGAAGCGCTTATTTCCTTAGAGTCATCCATATGCGGGGCATTTGCCTCTCGACAACACCATGTGACCATATTTTTCGAACTTGAGAAGACTTATGGCAGCTTGGAGACACGGTATATTGCAGTCTTGGTATGACATTGGTCTGAGAGGTCGTTTGCCTGTATTCCTCCAGAGTTTACTAACAAACCGGTTTTTTCGAGTCCGCGTTGGCAAAATTATGTCTTCTGAACGCCTGCTCCCAGGTGGCATCCCCCAAGGCAGCGTCTTGAGTGTAGCTCTGTTCGCTGTGGCCATCAATGGTATTGTTGATGTACTGCCAGAGGGGATTGTTAGTACATTATACGTGGATGATTTATCAATCTCTTTTGCTGCTTCCAGGATGTCGGTTGCAGAGAGGAAACTTCAACTTGCTATTGACAAAGTTTGTGAATGGACGACGAGTCGTGGCTTCCAATTTTCTCCAGCGAAGACTGTAGCGGTTCATTTTTGCAGAACTCGTGGGTTTCATCCCGACCCAGACTTGTATCTTTACGGGAAAAGAATACCATGCAGGGAAGAGGCCCGGTTTTTAGGACTCATTTTTGACAATAGACTGACTTGGGTACCTCACCTTCGTTCTCTCAAGACTAACTGTCTTCGAACCATGGATCTACTGAAAGTCCTCTCGCACACCAGCTGGGGAGCTGATCGCACTATAGTCCTATATCTCCATCGCTCACTTATCCTTTCGAAGCTTGAATATGGATGTGAAGTATATTCCTCTGCCACACCCAGTCAACTGCGGATGTTGGATTATGTACACCATGCTGGTGTCCGTCTGGCAACCGGGGCATTCTGGTCATCTCCCATCCCAAGTCTATTGGTGGATGCTGGTGTCCTCCCATTAGATCTTCAACGCCAGTCCCTCATGTTAAGATGTTGGTATCGCCTCCAACGCCTCCCTGACTCAATAGCTTACCGTGCTGTGTCTTGTGATTCAGGATCGCAAATTTACCTTGAACGAAGAGGCTTACCAAAGCCCTTTGGTTTCCGATTAAAAGCTATTATGGAGACGCTGTCCTTCCCTGCTTTACGGATCTGCCAGCATAGACCTACGAGAGTCGGTCCATGGTTTCTCCCAGAAGTGTCCTTCTGCAAAAGCCTTCCGCTCTCAAAAGGCTCTTTACCTCGTCAGGCTGAGCGTGCTCAGTTTATAGACCACTATTGCACACATCAGGGTTCTGTCCCTGTCTTTACTGATGGTTCCAAGTCAGACGAAGGAGTTGGATACGGTGTCGTATTCCCATCGTTTAATAGAGGCGAAAGCCTTCCAAGTGTTTCATCTGTTTTTACGGCTGAAATAAGTGCTATTGTAGATGCTCTCACGGTTATTTTTACTCTTCCGGATGTCTCTTTTACAATTTTTAGTGATTCTTGCAGTGCTCTTCAATCGCTATGTAATTTTAACTCTCCCCATCCGCTGGTCAATGCCATCCTGGAATGGCTTTATCTGATCAAGAGGCGAGGCCGAACGGTCAGTCAGCTTTTGTTGGGTCCGGCACATGTGGGTGTTGCCGGTAATGAGAAAGCTGATGCCTTGGCAAAAGCTGCAGCTAGAAGACCAGCTCTATCACATTTTGCAGTGCCAGCTACAGACCTACGCTCGGCAATCCGATATTAGGGATATTAGGGAGTCAGACACCTGCCGCCATGGTGAAATACTCCCGGGGAGGTACTTACGGGAGTTGAGGGGGTGCTGCAGACTTATCATTGAAATCTTCCGTGTCCTCTCTTTCCATATCCCTTAGTGTCTCAGATACACAAGAGAGTAGCTGCAGCCTGCACTCTAAAGACAATTCCTCTTACTACTCACATTACACTACATGCACTTACATCCCTACACTATCTGCACTCAAAATTTAATTATGGCGACCATTCACCCAGCCTCGGAGTCCCTTACTGGGGAGGGGACCATAAATATCCCCAGGTCGGACCGACTCATAGGTGACGACTCGAGGTGTCTTGATACTTCTTCTAGCCTTCTCTCCTTAAACTTCTGGAACATTCGCGGTCTTAGATCTAACTTTCTCTCTGATGAACATCATCTCTCCTCCTATAATTTCCTTACCGAAACCCAGTTGTCTGTGAGCACTGACAACAGACCTTTTTATGTCTCCTCCTACTGTCTCTATTCTCATTTTGAATCCAAAGCTGGCTGTTGCGTATATGTGCGCAATGACATCACTTGCTCTCGTGCCCACGGCCTTGAATTTTCCGAATTTTCTACCATCTGGCTTCGACTTCAATGTCACTCTCTTACTAAATTTATCTGTGCTGTATATCTCTCACCTAACTCCTCTGACTATTTAAAATTCTTCGACTATTTAACATCAAAAGTGGAGCACATCTTATCTCATTTTCCTTTGGCAGATATTTCCATTCTTGGGGACTTCAATGTTCACCACCAGCTTTGGCTATCATCTTCTTTCACTGACCAGCCTGGTGAACAAGCCTACAACTTTTCTATCCTCTAAGACCTAGAGCAGCTGGTGCAGCACCCTACTCGTATTCCTGACCGCCTTGGAGACACGCCCAACATTCTTGATCTTTTCCTAACTACCAAACCTTCTGCTTACTCTGTGAAACTATTCTCTCCGTTGGGTTCCTCCGATCACAATCTTATTTCTGTAACCTGTCCTATCGCTCCGGTGCCGCCTCGGGAACCACCTAAGCGGAGATGCTTCTGACACTTCAACTCAGCTAAGTGGGAAGACCTAAGGCAGTACTACTCTGATTTGCCTTGGAATGATTACTGCTTCCATGTCAAAGACCCATCTCTTTGTGCAGAGCGCATAACTGAAGTCATAGTCTCTGGCATGGAGGCGTACATTCCACACACTTTCTCTAATCCTAAAGCCCGTCAACCTTGGTTTAACTCTGCTTGTTCTCATGCTGTACGAGATAGAGAGGTGGCTCACAAACGGTACCGTAAGCATCCATCTCCTGAAACTCATGCCCTTTATATTTCTGCCCGTAATCATGCCAAATCTTTACTTCAACTTACCAAAAACTCTTTCATTCATAGAAAATGGCAAAAAAATTCTGAATCAAATTCTTCTCGTGACTTCTGGCATCTAGCAAATAACATCTCTAACAATTTTTCTTCTGCATCTTTCCCTCCTATGCTTCACCCAGATGGCTCCACAGCTGTCTTATCTATTTCTAAAGCTGAACTCTTCGCTCAAACCTTTGCAAAAAATTCCACTCTGGTTGATGAAGGGCTTGTTCCTCCTTCTCCTCCACCCTCTGACTATATTATGCCTGTCACTAAGATCCTTCGTAATGATGTTTTCTTTGCCCTTTCTGGCCTAGATCCTCGGAAGGCTTACGGTCCTGACGGAGTCCTCCTATTGTTCTCAAAAACTGTGCTTCTGTGATTGCACCCTGCCTGGTCAAACATTTCCGTCTTTGTCTATCTACTTCCACCTTTCATTCTTGCTGGAAGTTTGCTCACATCCAACCTGTTCCTAAGAAGGGTGACCGTTCTAATCCTTCAAACTACCGTCCTAAAGCTTTGACTTCCTGCCTTTCTAAAGTTTTTGAATCTATACTTAATAAGAAGATTCTTAAGCATCTATCTGCTCACAATCTTCTATCTGATCGTCAGTACGGTTTCCGTAAAGGGCGATCTACTGGCGATCTTCTAGCTTTCCTAACTGAATCTTGGTCATCCTCCTTTAGGGGTTTCGGTGAAACTTTTGTTGTTGCCCTTGACATATCAAAAGCTTTTGATAGAGTCTGGCACAAATCTTTGATTTCCAAACTACCCTCATTCGGTTTCTATCCTTCTTTCTGTACCTTCATCTTAAGTTTCCTTTCAAACCATTCTATTGCAGCTACTGTAGACGGACATTGTTCTTCTCCTAAATCTATCAATAGTGGTGTTCCCCAGGGTTCTGTCCTATCACCCACTCTCTTTCTATTATTCATTAATGATCTTCTAAGTCTAACTCAAAGCCCTATCCACTCCTACGCTGATGATTCTATCATGCATTTTTCAACGTCGTTTATTAGACGTCCAACTCAACAGGAACTAAGTGATTCACGGAGAGATGCCGCCGAGCGCCTAACTTCTGATCTTTCTATAATTTCTGATTGGGGCAAAGCAAACCTTGTTTTGTTAAATGCCTCAAAAACCCAATTTCTTCACCTATCTACTCGACAAAACCTACCAGATAACTATCCCCTCTTCTTCAATGACACTCAACTGTCTCCTTCTTCTACAATGAACATTCTAGGACTATCCTTTACTAAAAATCTGAACTGGAAATCTCACATCTCATCTCTTGCTAAAACAGCTTCTAAGAAGTTAGGTGTCCTGTCCTGTCCAGTAACAAGATACCTCCCGAACTAAATTGGCTCACCCCTCTTTTTTATTTTATTCACTTACTGTCTTCTTTATAGGGACTGGCAACCAAGCGGGCTTTGTGTTACCCATTTTTGTTGTGCAAAAAAAAATCCATAGATCAGTTCACACCAGTTGACAGAAGCGATGGAATAATATACGGCAAAATAAACTACGCACCATCCGCCAAAGTTTCGAGGACTGGGGCTACTGCGGTCTCTCCCGGAGATGGGAGACTGCCTTGGCACGATTGCGTATTGGTCACACTTTATACACATGGATTCCTCATGGAGGGAGGCCACCCTCCTTACTGTAATGATTGCTTGGTCCCCTTAACTGTGAGGCACATACTGGTCGAGTGTCCTAGTCTTGGTGACCTACGTGAGCAATTCTTGTCCCGGTGTCGGGGGGAGGACGGTGCCTACCGTCTCTCCCTGGCATTGGGAGAGAGGTGTTTCTCCCCGGGACATGAGATCCATGTATACCTTTATTGAGAGGGTTGGCCTTCGCAACAAGTTAGGATATTTTTAATATTCTTTTATTATTGCTTTTAATGCACTTTTCTTTTATATATTTTGTTCTTTCATATATTTTGATTATATTTATAATTTGTTTTTTTAATATTATTTTTACTGTCTCTTATGTAAGCAGGCGTCAATAACCCTGCAGTTGCGGCGCCTTAAAACTAATATCTGAAACCCCTTTCCTCGAAAGGTGCACCCCATACTATGGTAGAGGTTGTTATGTCTGAAAAAGAGGTCCCAGTTATCGACAAAAGCCCAACTGTTGGCTTTCCAATGAAATGCCAGCCGGCAATTCAGAGCAATATCCCTGGAGTACCACTCATCGCCAACGAAACGTCTTGGAAGGACACCACACACCACAGGGATCCCACCCCTATCCCTAACCTTACCAACAGCCTCCTTGAACCGTTGTATCAGTTTCTCACTACTTAAACAATCAACGTCGTTCCTTCCCGCGCTCAGGCAGACGATGGGCTTGTTCCCTTGGTCGGCCATGCACTCATCTATCTTATCACTAACATAATCTATCCCCTTCCCAGGGAAACACCGACTTCATACGCATCCCGTCTCTGTCACAAAACCTGCTGTCTAGGTACCTAATCTGACTGTCCCAAACAACCAAGATTTTACCTTCGGGTTCGGATGTTTCGTCTACATTTTTTATCTTTTTAGGTAAAGTGTAATCTGCTTAATCTATAAGGTAATGTATAATTACATAAGGAAGCTACAAGAGGCTGTGAGATCTACATGTGGAAGTTCCTTATACTTAACACTATATACCTATATCCACCTTTCATCCCCATCCATGAAGCTGTCTAGCCTCCTTTTAAAGGTCCCTATTGACTCAGTGAATACAGGAGTGAAGCAAGGGTGCGTCCTTGCCCCATCACTTTTCAACGCTTGTATGGACTGGGTATTGGACAAGGTTGTAGATCAAAGTGATTGTGGAGCATCCGTCGGCAACACCAAGATCACTGATCTTGTTTTTGCCGATGATGCAGTAATCTTTGCTGAGTCGCTGGAGGTCCTGGTGATGGCTCTCGAGGCGCTGCACGAGGAGGCAAAGCCTTTGGGACTTGCGGTCTCCTGGCTCAAAACCAAGGTCCAGGTGTTTGGAGACTTACTAGATGAAGCAGTACAGTCTGTTCATGCGTGTGGCGAGGACATTGAGATCTTGGAAAGTTTTACATACCTTGGTAGCGCAGTCCATAATGACGGCGGGTCACGTCAAGAAGCCTTACGGCGGATTGGCATAGCCCACGGTGTTATGGACTCGCTCAGCGGGAGTATTTGGCGTTGTCGGTACCTGTGCAGGAGGACAAAGATCCGGTTCTTCAAGTCGCTTGTGATCCCTGTCTTACTATATGGTTGTGAGACATGGACACTAAATAGTGACTTGAAGAGACGAATCAATGCCTTTGGTAATAAGTGTCTTCGCAGAATCATGGGGTATCGCTGGGATGATTACGTGTCAAATCAGCGATTGCCCCGTGGGACTGAATCAAGGCCTATTACCTGCATAGTCCGTCAGCGCCAACTTTGGCTATATGGGCATGTGGCACGCTACCCTGAAACCGATCCTTCCCATCGGGTTGTATCTGTAAGAGACAATCCGGCGTGGAGGAGGCCAAGGGGGCGCCCACAAGGCTCGTGGCTGGGGCAAGTTGATGCTTCTTGTCGAGAGCTGCTTGGTATGGGAAAGGAGCCTGCATGGGAGCTCGCGCGTGGTGACCCCCGGGAGTGGCGTGGTAGGGTGGGCGAGGCGACGCGCCCCCCGGCGTATGCCCCCAATGATTGATTGATTGATTGACTCAACATTAACCACCTGACAACTGAGTCCATTCCAATTATTTACCACCCTCTTTGTGTACCATTTTCTCCTTATTTCTTTTTTTAAATCCACGCTTTTCCAGTTTGAATCCGTTACTTCTTGTTGTAAGGTGAGTATTATTATTGTTAGGCTATTAGGTAAAGTGTAGTTTTCCTTGAGTCATTATTGCAGTTACTTCTGACCTGTTTGTGTTCCCTGTGCGATTACTAAGGTGAGAGAGTACTGGAGGACAGGTGAGGTTGTGAGGAGAGTCTTTCCATGATTAAGCCCCTGTCACACATACATGACTTAAGGGCCGACCGCGACACGATTAAAGGTCGTAAAGCATTTTTTCATCGATCGTCCCTTGATTCGCCGACTCGTCGCGGACACTTTGCGCGTTCGTGAGCTGTTGGGACGACTCGTCGCGCCTCACGATTTTATTAATCGCGCGCGTTAAAAGATCGCGGTCGCCTCACGACTTGCCAAAAGTCGTGTCACAGTCGGGAGTGCCTTAGGTCGGTCGTGAAGCAGTCTTAGCTCAATCAGATGCGTCGTGATGCGGTCGTAGCGTGTCGTGATGCAGTTGACGGCAAAAAAAAACGTTACGACTTCGTTACGACTGCGTCACGAGTCGCCGACCACGACCAGACCGTGCCAAGACCCTGAGACGATCATGTCACGCATTTTGTCAGTCCATTCGGCAAATCAGAATCATGGCTCACGACCACGTGACAACTGTAACGATACCACATGACGATCGGGCTTCGACCGAGTCGAGACAACGTAAAGAGCGCGCCAAGAGTCTTGGCGGCAAACCTGGTGGTGGCA
>JACEEZ010000768.1:77500-85885 GCA_016584305.1 Chionoecetes opilio | reverse complement strand
CTTCAGAATTCTCCTTGGTGAAAAAAAGGACAAAAGGGGAAAAAGGGAAAGGGGCCTGGGGGGAAGGGAAGAGGAGGGGGAAGGGGTGAAGGGAAGAGGAAAGAAACATGAGGAAATCAGGAGAGAGAGGAGAGAGGGGAAGAGAGAGAGGGGAGAGAGAGAAAGAGGAGGGGAGAGGAGAGGGAGAGAGAGAGAGAGAGAGGAGGAGAGAGGAAGAGAGAGAGAAGAGAGAGAGAGAGAGAGGAGAAAAGGAGAGAGAGAGAGAGAGAGAGGGGAGAGATATTTTGAAAGCCATTGAAACTGACTCGTTGATGGCCAGAACATGATAAATTATCCACTCGAGATACGAGACGGACACCAAGCGGCTCAAGTTTCAGGAATACGAGATGAAGGTAACGAGGCGCCTCATACGTAGTACAAATACTCATTAACCCCTTGAGTCCCATAACGTAATTTCCATTGTAATTTGGGTATCATTAGACAATTATAATCAATATAAGTAATATTTTATACATATGACCTGTTTAGTATCCCTGCCCACTAACTAATTTGGCATATTCAGTGACTTTTCGTAATTTCAGGGCAAAAACAGACTTTTTTATTATAGAAAAGGAAGATTGGGGGGAAAGGGGTTAATTTGGTGATGGCCGGCTGTCCCCAAAAACACCTGGAAACGTGAAAAAAAAAAAAAACACTGAAACTTTTATAAATGTGCTGTGCAAGGATGGAAAGGTTGTCATTTATTTGTGAAAATATGTTTATATAAATTTGTTTCATTGTAGATTCGTAAATTTATCAGTGTGGAATTGTGTAGGAATTGAGTTTCGAAATGCAAAAATATTTTTTTTTATGGCAAGTGTGTTTATAAAGAAGTAGAAATACACATTTAAAAGGGAAAAAATGGGTGTAGAAAATTGAAAATTAAAGGGGGTTTTAAAAATGCCCCCCCAAACCTTTTCCACACTCTTAAAATGTACACTTTTATTCCACTTTTATTTTTTATTTTTCTTCCTTTGTAACACAACCCGACTAGTCAGTCAATTTCACCCTGACTTCATTAAAAATCCCTCTCTCTCTCTCTTCTCTCTCTCTCTCCTCTCTCTTCCTCCTCTCTCTCTCCCCTCTCCCCTCTCTTCCCCTCTCTCTCTCTCTTCCCCTTCTCTCTTTTCTTCTCTCCTCCTCTTCTCCTCTCTCCTCCTCTTCCCTTCCCCTCGCCCTCTCTCTCTTTCCTCTTTTCTCTCTCCTGCTTCCCCCGTCCCCTCTCTTTTCTCTCCTTTCCCTTTTTTTCTCTTCTTTCCCTCTCCTCAGACGACTAGTTGGTTGTGTTACAAAGGGAAGAATAAAAAAAATAACAGTTTAATAAGATGTACTTTTAAGAGAGTGTGGAAAAGGGTTGGGGGGGCATTTTAACCCCCTTTACGCCCCGATCTTTCCTTTTTTTAATTTAAAATCGTCTGTTGTTTGCTATAAAATTTCGAAAAAATGCTTAATTACCAAATTTACTTAGTAGACAAAGGTACTAAACAGGGCATATCTATTAAAATATTGCTTTTATTTATCAAATCTTTTAATGGTACCCCAAAAACAATGGGAAATTTCGTGCTGGGGCCCAAGGGTTAAAAGTACAATGTCATGCTTCGTTTTTCATGAAAATCGGAAAAGTGGGTGAGCTAACGTCAAAACGTCTGGAATTCCGCTTCGGGGTACCCAAAAAAAAATAAAGGAGCACCAATAATATGTTTGTGAAGGAAAATATTGTACACATCAAATTCCTTTTTTCTATCTATATATCACTCGCTTTATATATGAGGAAGTGCAAATCTGAGCCCGTAAGAAGAATCAAATGTGCACGGCTTTATGAGGGCTGGCCAGACTGTGTCGCCGGGACTGTGCGCACCCTCAACCATGGCCTATGAACAGCCCAACTGGGGCTCATAAAGGTTATTGCGCCGCGCTACGAAAACAGCATGTATAATGTGAACAAATGTTGTGGTCTGAGGGGCAAATAAGTATATGTCTAACAATACGTTAAACAACTCAATCACGGATCAACAATTCATCTATATATCTGCGATCGCTATCAGTCACAGCGCGGCACTGTACGCCCCGCCCGCACACCCAAGGCCTCCTACACACTAAGAAAAAAAGGTTCAAAATGTGTCACAGATTTTGCATCTTCAATAAGGGTGCAAATTTGCATCCATAAGGGTGCATAGTTGCACCTTTTAAGGTGCAACCCCCCTTAGGGGTGCAACTTTGCACCTTTATTGAAGGTGCAAAATCTGTGACCCATTTTGCACCTTATGTATATAATATGTATATATTATATACATTTTACATTTGTGAAGATTTCTCCTTCCAAGAGTCTATATACGGTAGCTTAATAATTATGAAGGGATCTCAACGTCTTTTACAATTTCTTTTTCATCCTCTTATTTCCCCTCGTTTTTTCCTCCCCTTTCGTCTTTTTCTACTTCTTTGCTCGCTCACTTTTTTTCCCTCGCTTCCTAACTTTCCTTCCTTTCCTGGCGTTCCTCTTTCTTCACCTCCCCGTCCACTCCTCTTCTCGCTCGGCTCCCCTGCCTCCTGTCAGGTCAAGCGCCGTACCAGCGTCAGGAAGGAGGTCCTTCATCACGCCCCCGCCGCATCGAGGTGTCGGCTCTCAAGCATCTCGTCACGCCCTCTCACCCCAGTCGTCAGGCACTGCAGCTCCCTCGCCTCAGGTTCACTTCACCGAATTTTCCATATCCATTCCGCGAGTGAGGAAACTGTTTCACTTATACGATACGAGTTATACAAGTTTAGGATCTTCAT
The DNA here is from genome assembly GCA_016584305.1 of Chionoecetes opilio. Classification (NCBI taxonomy): domain Eukaryota; kingdom Metazoa; phylum Arthropoda; class Malacostraca; order Decapoda; family Majidae; genus Chionoecetes; species Chionoecetes opilio. The sequence goes on along the minus strand of JACEEZ010000768.1, from coordinate 83,071 downwards.
GTATCAGACCTATTTAGTGGTGCAGCATGTCACTCTTGATGGGACCTTCCATGGTTACAGGGAGTTTCGTACACAAGTTGTTTCGTACCCAGATTTTGTTAGTTGTTTCGTACACTGATTTTGAGTTTTTTCGTACATACCTGGTGTCGAATCGTAACTCTAGTAATCAAATTCAACTCTGAGTTGAGTGTACGAAACGACCATGGTTTTATATAGATACAAAACAATTTTTTGGTGTCGAACTACGGGTGACGAAACAACTTGTGTACGAAACTAAAACCTACAGCCCCTTCCATGACCGGGCTGGTTTTGGGAAATTCATACAAAAGAATTGCAAATTATTTCCCCTTTTTATTTTCGCCTCATTTTTTCTTCTATGTTTTGGCCCAAGAGTGAGGCGGGTCGACGGGATGGCCTCTGGGGTATTGGGTTTTGAGAGCCTTAAAGCTGATCTGATGCCAGACGATGCGAGATAATGCGAGGCGGAGATGGCGATGATGATTCAGGAGAGGTGGTGAGGCGGGATATCGCACAGGTGGAGGCACATGTACGTACCGAGGAGAGGTGCTTCGGAGGACCCTTTCTTCACCCACCCGAATACACTATAACTCTTAACCCCTTCACGCCCAGATCTTTCCTTTGCTATATAAAATCGTCTGTTATTAGCCATATAATTACGAAAAGTAACTGAATATACCAAATTAGTTAGTGGACAAGGGTACTAAACAGGTCATATCTATAAAATATTGCTTATAGTCACTAAAAATTGTCTTATGGTATCCAAATTACAATGGAAATTACGTTCTGGGTCTCAAGGGGTTAATCTATCACACCCATACCTTTGCTGTCTACCTGTATGCCCTTTCCTGTCTTGTAACATCTGAAGATCCACAATAACATAGATAAAAACCTAACGAAGGCAACATTGCGCAAACAATATACAAGTATTCAAAAGATGTGTAAGTCTTAGACGAGTCAAGTTAGATTGTTACAGGTATTGAAAGACCCAAGAAAAATTCAAATAAGTACTCCCCGCCACACAAAACAAAAACGAAATGATGAAACTGAAAACATACACACTAAAAAAAGAACAGATGATGCATATCTACTCTTAAAATTCATTGTTTTTTCGCTATATACCCCACGAACCCTATTTTCTTTTTTCCCCCCCCTTCGCCAGTGGGGGGGGAGGCCGGGGGAAACAAAGAGGCCAGGAGGTGAAAGGGATAAATGAAGGTAATGATGAGATGAATGACGGGAGAGAAAAAAAAGGTATGAAGGCGAAGGCTATACTGGAAACTAATGCATGAGGAAGAATGGATGTTGCACCGGCAGGAAAAGTGGAAGTAGCGTTAGGAGGAAAAATAAGTAAAAAAGAAAAAGGCAGAGGAAAAATGAATAAGAAAAAAATTAACACCAATACATGAAAGGGAATGAGTCTTCCACAGAAAGGAAGAACTGGGAAGGAAATGACAAAAGCGGGCGCGATGGAGTGTCTTAAATGAGTCCGAAAAATTAAAGAAAAAAATTTGGAAGAAAATATTAAAAGAACTGGAAGGAAACGAAAATGTGAAGGATAGAAAATTCAGGGAAAGAAAATTGAAAAAGGGGAATTGGTTAAAAAATGGAAGACGAAGCAAATTACAGAGGAAAAGCGAAGAAAGTATTCCAGATAGAATGAATAAAGGGCTGAGAGCGGATTGGATAAGTATAGGGTAAGAGGATGGAAGATGAAAAACCTCAGAAAAGTTAAACTGCTGGCTGGAATAATGGACGAATATGATGGAATGCAAAGAGACAGACAGGAAAAGTAAAGAATAACTTGAAGAACATATCGTAAAAGAGAATAGGTGAGTGAGTAAGTATAACATAAATAAATGAGCAATGCAGCAGGATTTCTCTCTCTCTCTCTCTTTCTCTCTCCTCTCTCTCTCTTCTCTCTCTCTCTTCCCCTCTCTCTCTCTCTCTCTCTCTCTCTCTCTTCTCTCTCTCCTCTCTCTCTCCCCTCCCCCTTCTCTCTCCCCTCTCTCCTCTCTCTCTCTCTCTCTCTCTCTCTCTCTCTCTCTCTCTCGTGTTCTACACACTAAGAAAAAAGGTGCAAAATGGGTCACAGATTTTGCACCTTCAATAAGGGTGCAAAGTTGCACCCCTAAGGGGGGTTGCACCTTAAAAGGTGCAACTATGTACCCTTATGGGTGCAAATTTGCACCCTTATTGAAGATGCAAAATCTGTGACACATTTTGAACCTTTTTTTCTTAGTGATTATACATGCTGTTTTCGTAGCGCGGCGCAATAACCTTTATGAGCCCCAGTTGGCTGTTCATAGGCCATGGTTGAGGGTGCGCACAGTCCCGGCGACACAGTCTGGCCAGCCCTCATAAAGCCGTGCACCGCGTAACGCGGCTCTTTCATGCATATTCTCAACACATAATAATGACCGAAATGTGATGGGAAATAATTAAATCACCTGGGAAGCTCAAGTGAATGGAAATAAATCTCGCAACATTTCAGAACAGTTGTGATGTTTTTCATCAGCTTTTAACATATATTCATTTAACTTTACGAAGAGATAATTAATTATTAAACGAAAGAGAAAAAGTTATTTAAACTGAAGACAGCTGCACTGTGTTGCTTTTTGCACTGTCTGAGATAAAAATATATAGAAGCTCTTGATATTACACACACACATATATATATATGTGTATATAAAATATATATATATATATATATTAATATATAATATATATATAAAATTATTGTTATATATATATATATATATATATATATTATATATATATATAATATATATTTTATATATATATATATTATATAATATATATATTATATATATTAATAATATATAATATATATATTATTTTATATATATATATATATATATTATAATAAATATATATGCCAGTTTTCATTACTAAGAGTTTACTATCAAAACCAGGCTTCTTTGACATTGTGGAGTCACAATATTCGCGGCAGAAACAAAAAATACGACTGCTATGTTTGCATGAAACGAGTAATGTCATGCAACGAAGGCAAATATATAGGTAAAAAAAAAAAAAAAAAAAAAAAAATTCAAATCAGTTGATATATTATTTTATATTTCACATTGTCTTATCGATGTTGATACTAATTCAGTTGTTTTGGGTAACTATTGGTTCAAGAAAAGGATTCTAAAGTTCCACACAAAGCTGCTTTGGGGGAAAAAAGGATATACTTATGGGACGGGAAAAGTTGGCAAGGGAAACACTTCCCCCTGGGTGGCTAAAATAAAACTAACGATGTAACTGTGACCAGTGAAACTGCTACTCCAGTCTACATTGACGCTTGTTTCTGGGAACTCTCTTAGGGAGCTTAGGGCCACGGCAGAACAGTCTCCATGTGCTCCTGCACCTGCATCCTGCCTTTGTGCACTCCAGGCCTATCACTATTCCCCATCCCCCCCCCCTCTCTCTCTCTCTCTTTCTCTCTTTCTCTCTCCACTCACTCTCTCTTTCTATCTCTCTCTCTTTATCTCTCTCTCTTTTACACACACACACACCACAACCCCCACACAACCCAAAAACCACCCAAACACCACCACAACCCCACACACACACACCACCCACCCCACACCACAAAACCCACCCCACCCACCACACACACAAACACACACACACCCTTACACACCACACACACACACCCCAAACCCCACACACACACACACACACACACACACACACACGCCGCTTGCATGGTCTAGTGGTTTAAGAGCATGGGTGGCCATAATTGGTTACGCGTTCGATCCCCGCTCAATCCCAGGGATTTTTCACAGAAAAGCTACTTTATGCATCACATAAGGTAGCATGGGTAATAAAAGACAAGTCCAGAACATTGATTTGTAGACAGACACGGAAGAAACGTATTTTTTTAATAACCAACATAGTCATACTTTGTTTTTTCACTACTACGAATAGGCTACTTCATTGTAAAACTTGTAAAATGTGTATATATTTTGAACTATTCACGAAACATTTAAATAAACCAGCTGTACTCTTAACCTCAGTACTTTGTTAATATGCAGAGTATTCTTCAAGCGGAACAAATCACACATAACATCTTATTTCATCGAATGAGGTGCAAGGGTGTGTCAAGGGGAGAGGGAATGTTCGGATTAGCCATGGAAGTGGACGCACATTACTTAGGAATTAATTAAACTCAGAAACTGGTGAATTGAGACAACGGAATCTCCAATACATTACATGCTCATCTACTGCTACCATATTCATCCGTTCCAAGGCTGCTCGTTCATAGGTTAGCGTTGGCCTGTATACTAATCAAAGTTCAGGGTAACGTACTGATAACAAAGGCAGCTTTTTTTTAGAATGATGGCAGTCCGTGATTGGATGGCTAATGTGACCGACATACTATAAAAGCAACCTACCTATTACGAGGGAAATTGTATCGAGTGGAAGCTTAATTAATTGATTTAATAATGACTTAATGTACCTTCCTGAAATGATGCCGAGAATTCTACACGCACAGCCCCACCTACGTCATAGGGAAGGGAGGAGGTTGGAGGGTAATATGACCTATGATCGAGAACCTCCCTCTCCGCCCTAAGAAGAGGAGGGAGATAGGTTCTGCCCAGCCAGCAAGAGTTGGCCTTCTCTCAAGATTTTCCCATTAAAAGAAGAGTAATTTTGCGCCTCGATCCTGCGTATTGGATGAGGGCAAAGTAAACGAACCCGTCACTTAGCTTGAGACGAAGATATACAAGGTATGAATTAGAAAATCTTTCCTTTTGGTTCTGCGCCGTGCTCCCGTTGTGTGTTGTGGGGGGGGGTGGGGTAGGAAGGCAGTGGTAAGGAGGCGCTGGAGGAAGGAGAGCGTGAAGGCCTGGCCCTGAGTGGTTTTTGACACATTACCCGAGAGAGAAACATTCAGATCGGATTAATTTCTCATCAACACACGACACACACACACACACCACACACACCACCACACACACATACACACACAACACAACCCCCACCCCACCACATACAACCACACACCACAACACACACACACAACACACAACACACACCACCCCCCAACACACACCACACACACACACACACACACACCACCCCCAACCCCACACTCCGTATGTGGGGTAACCCACTCGGCTCACAACCAAAAAGCCCCAGGTTGATCCCCCGGGGGAGGAAGACAGACGGGCAGCCCCTTCAAAAACCCGAGCCCTGTCCCCCAGCAGTGAATGGGTACCGGGTTTTTACCGGGGAGTTTGTGACCCCCTCCGGGGGTGGTGGCACGGCCAACACAAAGCCAAAGGATAAGATAAAAATTTTAAAATGGAAAAACGGGGCCAACGACGTAGCTCGGGCCCTGTAAATACAACTAGATGAATACAACTAAAAATCGGGGTAACACACACACACACACACACACAACAACACCACACACACCACCACACACACACACACACCCCACACACCCCACACACACACACCACACACACACACACACACACACACCCCACACCACACACACAGACAAAACAACTGAAGTTGAAT
>JACEEZ010000768.1:57500-70000 GCA_016584305.1 Chionoecetes opilio | reverse complement strand
AAAGGGAGATTTCTACCCCAAAACTTGACTCTGATTAAAACCAGTGTCCTCCTGGGGACACACTCATTGTCTTGGGCGATTTTAAAATGTACACGGCACTTTGGAGATGGCAAAAGAGTTTTTGTTTTGGCCCCATGGTTTCCGGTCCCCAGAAAACCCAACATTTTCTCTGTTTTCTGAATTTTGGAAAGGGTTTCCAGAAGGTTGGAATTGCAGGTTTTGGATCAGAGACCAGAGCTGCACCGCTGGCCCAGGATAGTAAGGGCCGGGGGGGGTAGCAAAGGGAAAGATCGACCACTCCTCGTTAGTACTCGTTGGGGGATCCCCCCCAGAACTGCGGGTTTTTTTTCCCCCGGAGTGCTTGAGTTTTTTGGGAAACCAGATCCCCGCCCTTTTTTGTTGCTACACTTAAGCTTCATGTCAAGCCAGAAAATCTCAAAAAGGTAACCTACTGGGGTTTAATTTTTGAGAAACGGGAAGGACTTGACATGTGCCATGGGGATGCGGTGGCATTTCTCAAATGGGTTTTTGGATGTGCTCGGTGCTCTCGGGGATTTTTGTAAAACTGTGGGATCCCTTCCCAAACGTAAAATTTAAACGGGCCTCCCAAAGGAGTGTATTGGGGAGCCCCCCGAGGTAAAAAGGCGGGGTTTTTTGCCCTTCGACGGAGACGCGGAAAAAAATGGGAGGAGAGTCGCCGCTGCCAGGCTGGCGGGGCCCGGGGGACCAGCAAAGGGCTCTGTAAACGCCGGCTAGAACCCCCCTGGGGAAAAGGAAAAGGGAGAGGAGGGTCAGGAGTTCGCTGGGGGGAATGTCGGGGGTTTTTTAATTTTTGAACCCCTAAGGGACCTCCGACCCCCCCAAACCGAGCCCGAAAAATCCCTTTCCCAAGTCTCCTTCTGGGCGAGTGCAAATTCAAACAGCAAGGGGGCGCCTCGTGCAAAAATGGAGGGGCAGAGGCTCTTTGGGGGCTGAGTATTTTGGGGCCCAGTTGTTCACGGTGGCCCCTCCAAACTGAGCAGCTTCAAAACCAGGGGGGTTTTCCCGACAGTGGAGCCGACCCCCCTTTTGACGAAACCCCCACCCTCCATGACGAAGCCCAGAGGGGCTTAAAAAGTTGAAGGGGGGAAAAAGGCACTGGTGTTTGTAATATCAGTGCGGAGCTCCTCAAAGCGGGGGGTTGAGGCCATGACCCGGGGGTTGGGCATGCTTTTCCTGACTCCCCGGGGTGGCAATCAGGGACCTTTCCCTCCCTGACTGGAAAAGGGGGCGGGTGGGTCCCAAATTGGGAAAGGGAAAGAGGACCTCGGGGACTGCAACAATTACCGCGGTATTACACCCCTTCAGCGAAACCGGCAAGGTGCTTGCCCACTATTGCTGCCCAAAATTCGAAAGTCATCTGGTGAGCATCAGAGACCCCCGCAGCCCGGGGGTTCACGCCGGGTAAGTCAAAAAACGGGACCGTACCCAAAGCCTTCGTGCCCTGGGGAAAACGCCGACGTAAAGTTTAAAACGGGGATGTTTGCACCCTAGGTTGATCCAAAAAGGCTTTTTTGATTTCCAATGAAATCGTGAGTAAACTCTGGGATTTTCTGCGACTTCGGGGTTCCTGCAAGGACTTTTGGTTTTGATAACGGGTCTGTATTCTGGGGGACTGAGGTGCTTAAAGTGTGGGGCAGGTGACCCAGTTTTTTTCCTGGGGGAATCCCAGGAGTGAGGCAAGGGTGCGTCTTTGCCCCATAAACTTTTCAACGCTGTTTTGGAAAGGGGATTGGACAAGGTTTTAGATCAAAGTGATTTTTGGAGCACCCTCGGCAAAAAACCAAAAATCATGATCTTGTTTTTTGCGATGATGCAGTAATCTTTGCTGAGCCCGCTGGGGGTCCTGGTGATGGCTCTGGGAGGCGCGGGCCACGAGGAGGCAAACCCTTTGGGACTTGAGGTTCCGGGGCTCAAGACCAAGGTCCAGGTTTTGGAGACCTACTAAAATGAAGCAGTACATTCTTTCATGCGTGTGGCGGGGGAACTTTGAGATTTTGGGAAATTTTTCCCAATCCCTTTGGTAGCGCAGCCCCTAAGCGGAGGGCACGTCAAGAAGTTTAAACGGCGGTTTGGGGCTTTTAGCCCACGGTGTTAGGGACTCCCCTCAGGGGGGAGTTTTTGGCGTTGTCGGTACCTGTGCAGGGGAAAAGGGACCCGGGGTTCTTCAAGTCGCTTGTGATCCCGGCCCCTTACTCTAGGGGTTGTGAGACATGGACACAAAATAGAAAATGAAAAGAGAAAAATTCAATGCCTTTGGTAAAAAGTGTCTTCGCAGAATCATGGGGTATGGGGGAGGGTTTTACGTGTCAAATCACGTTTGCCCCGGGTGAGACAAAAATTCGAGGCCAAATTACCTGCTAGTCCGCCCGCGCCAACTTCGGCATATGGGCATGTGGCACCCCAAACCCTAAAACCGACCCTTTCCCCCTCGGGTTGTATCTGTAAGAACAATCCCGGGGTGGAGGAGGGCCCAAAGGGGGCGCCCCCAAAGGGTCGTGGCTGGGGCAAAATTTTATGTTTCTTGGCGAAAAGCTGCTTGGTATGGGAAAGGAAACCTGCTGGAACTTGCGCCCTGGTGACCCCCGGGGGGTGGGGTCGTTTGGGTGGGCGAGGCGGGCGCGCCCCCGGCGTATGCCCCCCAAAGATTGATTGAAAAAGATAGTTTTTAGGGGGTAAAACCTTTAAACATGGGGTTTTTTAAACCCTTTGGGGCCCCGTCCCCAGGGGGTTTCGTAAGGGGTTTTGTAGGGGGTTTTCGCCCTTCTTTCCCCGGGTTTTTGTTAAAAAATGGGTAAAAAAGGGCCGATAAAAGTGCTTCAGGGGCCCGGGGGACAGTGTACCCAAACAAAAATTTCATAATTTTCCCCAAAACTAACCCCCGAAAATATAAGATGGGCCAAAAAATCCCAAGGTTTTTCAATTAAAAGTAAAAAAAAACACTAAGAATCCCTTTAATAAGGTGTACATTTTCCCCAGAAATTCCCGTAGTATTTGGGGAAAAACCCTGTTTAAAATTTTCAAAAAAAAAGGGGAAAAAAAAAAGAGGCAGTAATGATAAGAATGCGCAAAAATTCGGTTTTGGTTGAAGGTAGAGATTTATGGCATGGGGAAGGCCCTGGGGGACAAACGAGAGATAGGGCAGTGGAGGGGTAGGCCCCTTTAATCGGCCAAGGGGAAAGGGTAGGGTTGGAAAGGCAAAAAGGAATGAAAATAAGGGATGGAGGGGTAATGGATGGGCTGTGGAGCGGGGGGGGGGAGGGGAGAGAGGGGGGTTTTTGGGGGGGAAAGGGGTAGGGATTGGTTTTGCAACACGAGGTGGGGGAGGTAAGGGATAAGAGCAGTAAGGGGGGGATGTGGGGGTGGGTGGACGGAGGGGGGGGCCTTTAAAAACCCAAAATATCTAGCTCTTTTTTAATAAAAATCTTTAAGATCCCAAAATGTCCCCCCTCCAGAAATTTCCCCCCATCTTTAAAAATTTCCCCTGGAGTGGCCCAAACCCTTTGGGGTTTGGGGTGAAATGCCCCCCGCTGACTTGTACGATTATTGGACAGGGATAGAGACGCAAACTTTGTCAGGTACCCCGCCACCACTCTCCAGTCGGGAAAATTTTCGGCTGGGGCCCGGTTGGCTTCTGTTGGGTATTTTTTTCTGAAAAAATTACATAGGCCCATAGGGAAAAGTTTTTTGTTTTGGGGTTTTTTAGTAACACTGCTATCGCAAAAGTTTTTGGGATTACAAAGGGTAAAAAGGGGTTTCCCAGAAAATCGTTCAAAAGTTTGATTAAAAAGAACACTACGTTTTTTGTATGTGCGAAAATTTGGGGGCTTTTGTGACGGCAAACGATATATGGGTTAAAAAAAAATCTTGTATAGTGGGGGCATAAAGTGGTTTTGGGGTGATGGGAGTTGTGTGTGGCTAGGGTTTTTGATGTTTTGGGGGTGTGGAGTATGGTTTTTACGTGGGGGAGATGTGTTTGGGGTGGGGGCAGGGGGTAAGGGGGCGGTTGTTTAAGTTATTGTTATTTTATCGTAATTTTTTTTTTAAGTTAGCTAAAGGAAAAAATAAACTAATATTCGTGGGCCCGTATGGACGTTTAAAGTCGTCTGGGTTTGGGGGGGTTTAGGGGTATGTGCGCATTTTTATACTATAAGTTTAGATTTTTATCATATTTCAAAAACCCAAACAATGCAACACTTCGTTTTAAAATTTTGTGTGTATGTGTGTGTGTTTGTTTTGGTTTTATGGCACGGGCTTTCTGCCCAGGGGGGAAAGGGGTGCAGAAGTGAGCTGAACAAGTGGTGAGTGAGGGAGTCAGTGACCGAGTGAACTAGAGTTTCGAAATGTTTTAAGTTAGTTTGGGCTGTTTTTGTGCAGTTTTACCCTAAAAACGAGTTTCTTTATATTTTTAAACTTGTGCGATTTCACCAAAAACTTTTACATATTTTTTTTTTTAATTTCAATAACATGAGCGGTTTTGGGCTTTTCAGGTGTGGGGTTTTTTGTTTCAGCAAATTTTGTAAATTATTCAAAGTCCCAATTTTTTTTTTTACTCTTCAATTTCTGGCTTTTAAAATTTTGGGGACCTTTTTTTTCCCTTACAAAGCTTAATTAAAGTTTTTTTAGGGAAAGTTTTTTTAATTAATAAAATTGCAATTTTTTATATGCGAAAGCCCCCTTTGAATACGTTAATTTTTTTTTGCAGACTATAGCCGCGCCCTTGAAAAGGAGGGTCAGAAGGGAAAAAAAGGGCGTTACAGGGGAGGAGTACATGAAGTTTTGGGGTTTCCCAGTCACAAATTAAAAATGGAACTGAAATGCCCCCAGTGTGTCATCTGTGGGAAAAATAAATGGCTCCCCGGGGCCTTTAAAACCAAGCTGCTCCAGCGAAATTTTTAACGGGTTTTCACCCAGAGCTGAAAGGAAAAGAGTGGAAATACTTTAGGCGCAGAAGGGAAAAAATGCTAAAACCCCCTCAAATGGGGTTACTCAGGGAGCTTTCATCATCAAATAGAGCCCCCTTCCAGCGTCGTATGGATTTCAAAATGAAAATTGTCAGCAGAAAAAAATCAAATTTCCCTTGGGGAGACGGATCCTTCCCCTGTACCAAAGACATAAATAAAAATTTTGTGGGGGGAAAAAATGCAAAAACTTGACACCCTGAACGCTTTTTTTTTGGGGTGGGGAAACTCGGCGCTTTTCCCCCCAAGATGTAACCCCCTTTTTATACTGTGGGGTCACAACGTTTATGTATTATTTTGTAGACGAAACCCCCTTTGTTCAGGAAAAGTTAAATTGTAATAAAGTCCCTTTCCCCCGGTTATTATTTTTATTTTTCTAAAAACGTTATATTTCGGCCTTTTTTAGGCCCGGGTAGCGTAAGGCTTGCGACACCCAATTTTAAAAAAGACACACGAAACAGACAGAGATTGTTTAGTGGGAAAAGAAGGACCAGGCACGTCCCAGGCGTGCCCCTAGCGGAGGTGATTCTGATGGGCCCAAAGGCGAAAGGGGTGGCCGTGAGGAAGACCGTTGACGATGATAGAGGTCAGAGTGTGGGAACAGGGTCCAAAAGGGCCAAAGTCCTTTCAAAGGTATTTTCCCCGAGGTTTGGTCCCTTAGGTAGGGTCGCCGACAAGAAAGGACTTTTAAAGGGGCCCGTCAAATCCCACAGGCAAATCCCTGAAACTCGTACAGGTTTCCCGAGGGGACGGGCCCTGAGGTAGATAGTTTGCTTTTTCCCTCTGTTGCCTCCCCTACTACCTCCAAAGGAATTGGGGCCGACATTTGCTTTTAAAATGGGAAATTTTTAATATACATCTAAGTATAAATAATTTGTTTTTTTCTACGACCCAAAACCAAAAATGGGTTAAAAACCCGCCCTTGTTTAGATAAAACTGTCCAGCGACGTATCCCCTACATGTCCCCCAGATATTAAAAAACCAGGTTGGGTTTTTGAGATGAAAAAAACCCCCCTTTGGGAAAATTTTTTTCTCCAGTTGGGGAAACGACAGACGTGGCTAAATGTGCTCAGTTGCTGGCATTCCCCAGGGACATCAAAATAAACAATTTTTAAGGGAAAAATTTTTTTTTTTGTCATCCTCTTGAAGCTTAAAAATAAGGGAGCAAAATATATTTGAACTTGTCAATTCTTTTTTTAACTTTAGGGACAAAAATTTGGGAAAAATTTTTGTGGCTGCACAACAGATGAGCTCCTGCCCTGCAGGCAGCAGTCAGGATTTAAAACAGAATTACAGCTGTTAACAGTAAGCAAAACACATGCAAGGGAGATAAAACAGACAAGCCCTTTTGCATCCAAAACACTGCCCACTGAGCTGAAAAAAGGGCTTGATGACCACCCCGTAAAGATGGGCAAATTCGTAAAGTCAAGTGCTTTTGGGAAAACTAGATTATTTTAAATTCTTTTGTTCCGATTTTTGATTTCCCCCGGGCATGAAACACTCTGGGACCACCCCAAAAGGGTTTGATGGTTATCCCCGTGGGAAAAGTTGGGCCCAAAAGAGTTTTTTTAGCTGGGAGCACGAAATGAAAGAGTTATTTAGCCCTAATAACAGGAAGGAATCTCAGATTTTTTCATGCAAAGCTTAATGATCCAAAATGGGGACTTACCTTTCCTATCTTTTTGAAAATTTTCACGCCTAAATATTTTAAAAAAAGTCTTTGCAAAGGGGCTGATGGGTTGTCACTGAACCCCCCTGTTGACAAATTGAAAATTTTTAATGAAAAAAAGAACTGTGGGGACAAAAGTAAGGAAAGGAAATTTTTTACATTTTTGAAAAACTAGGGTTACAAACAGGACACCTCTACTGAGATCAGGGTGGCAAATTTAATGTGGGGGGATCTTTCCTCACTGCAAAATGAATTAAAAAAAATACTTTCCAGAGTTTTTGAAAATTAATTTTAAGCTAATTAGAGACCCTTCCATACAGATGTGGGTTCTTTTTGATTCATTCAGGAAGCGGTTTATTGACTTCGTGAATGACTCCAGTGCTTGTGATCTCTTTGAGAAAAAATCTTAGTTAGGTTCTGGTGTGAAATAAGCAAGTCATATCACATGTCGCAGAGGAGCCTCTTCGCTCACTGTTACTTTTCCCATCAAACATATTTGTGTGAAACTGGGTTTCCAGCTTACTGGTCATAAAATCAAAACTAAGATCTCGACTGAATGTGGAAGCCGACCTTCGATGAGCTTTAGCTATAATAACACCAAATGTACAAACAGTTTAAAAAAAAAAAAAAAAAAAAAAAAATTAAAAGAGAGAGAAGAGAGAGGAGAGAGAGAGAGAGAGAGAGAGAGAGGGGAAGGAAAGAGAGAGAGGAGGAAGAGAGAGAGAGAGGGGAGAGAGAGAGAGAGAGGAGAGAAGAGAGAGAAGAAGAGGAGAGAGAGAAGAAGAGAGAGAGAGATATATAATATATTTATATTATAATAATATATTTTAATATATATATTATATGTTTGTCGGCGAACGACAAAAATCTAACCCTTAGGCTTTTGACATAAAGGTGTTTTGCAGTACTGGTCGACCCTTTTTCTTCACCTTGAAATCTGCAATCCGCTAAACCCTCACATGATTTAGACACCCTTTTTATGAATGACTTCAGTATCCTACCCAAGGCACATACCCTATGACACAAATTTTTTAGAAGCTATACACAAACACTGCCCCCTGATTTTAATACCAAGCTTTCACAACAACTACATATACTCAAATGATTACCACTGTTTCGTTTGCCCCGACTCTCGGTTCGATCCCCCCCCACAAAGCTGAAATTCACCCCAAAAACCTTTGTTCTTCAGTCCTCTACCAACTCAGACAGCATACCACCAAGGTCCGTTAAGTACAAAATTATTTTTATTTTTTAGTTAGAATTTTAGAAAAAAAGGAATATTTTTTTTGTCTTTAATTAATTTTTTTGATGTTCGTTTTTAGCATTTAATATATTAAATTTTAACTATTTTTAGCCTGTGATGCCCAAATGCCTTGGGGCGAAAAAGTTGCATAAAAAACCCCCAAATTTACGAGGTCTCTTTTACCGAAATTCATGTATATATATATTATATATATATATATATATTATATAATATAATATATAAGAGAGAGAGGAGAGAGAGAGAGGGGAGAGAGAGAGAAAGAGAGAGAGAGGAGAGAGAGAGAGAGAGAGAGAGAGAGAGAGAGAGAGGACAGAGAGACAGAGAGAGAGAGGAGAGACAGACAGAAAAGACAGACGAGAGACAGAGAGACAGAGAGAGAGAGGAGAGAGAGACGACAGAGAGACAGGAAAAAAAGAGAGGGGAGAGAGAGAGAGAGAGGAGAGAAAAAGAAAAGGGGAGAGAGAGAGGGGAGAGGAGAGAGGAGAGGAGAGAGACAGACAGAGAGAGGACGAGAAGAGAAAGAGAGAAGAGAGACAGAGAGACAGAGAGACAGAGAGACAGAGACAGAAACGTTGAGAGCAGAAAAAATGGCTTTCAGGAAAGAAAGGCGGAAGATGAAGGAAGCAGTAGGAGGAGGAGGAGGATGACAAAGGATTACAAAGGAGGAACACAAACAGCAACAGACCCGATAGGTCCTACAAGGGCTGTTGCTTTAACTACCTACATAACTAGATTAATAAGAGAGAACGGATAGGAAAGTAGAAGGCCCTCCCCAATACACCCATCCCCAGCCAGAAAGCTGCGGAAATGAAGTTGACACCATGCAATATATGAAAAAATGCATGGAATTTGGAGGAAGTTTTGAAAGCTGTAATCTATGGCTAAACTACTAGTTTGTGGGGGTAGGTTTAGTGCTTGATAGATTGGTCAGTTAGGTGTGTTTTGTAAATTGTAGGGAACACAGTGTGGAGGTTCATAGGGTGGGGCGGCAGCCTTGCCTGGCGCTTTATTGGGAGGCAGCTTCAATCAGGCCCAGCTCCGTTCAATCCACGGGATTGGTAACTTTCCATGTAGGGGACGGCGTACACTTCAATGCCTCCGCAGCAGTGACCCCTGGTACCTAAATCCCGAGGTGGTCACTAACTGTCAGGATCCTTACTGCTCCACAGCCGCACGGTCGAGAGTAGTAGTGGTTAACCGTTAATCGGGGCTATCTGTTGTGTTAGAGGTCTAATGTAGTGTTGGTGTACCAATAGTGTGGAAGTTCAAAGGTGGTGTCGGCAGGCCTTCCGGGCGCTTTCTTGGAGGGCAGCAGACAATCAGGCCCAGCGCAATTCAATCCACGGCGGTAGTGGCACTTTCCAAGTAGGACGCCGTGCACTTCAATGTCCCATGCAGCAGTGACCCCTGGTATATAAATCCCGATGGTGGTCCCACTAAACTGACGGGCCCTTACGAACCACTGCCCGCACAGGTCAAAAGTTGTAGTAGTGACCGTTTACTCGGGGCCGTCTGAGGACGTGTGTTGGAGGGGTTTGTGTAAGACGCGAAATCGCAATCAATTTACGCAATGAGAGTAAGCATCAGAGGCCGCGAGATAAATTTATTATTCCGAGATAAACCAGTGACAACAGGGGATTTGATATGAAATATTTATCGAGGCGATTTTAAATTTCTATGTAATGTGAGTTTACTACGTCTGAGGGCAGCCCATCCAGCCATTCCATACGTTTACAACACGGTTTGTGAAGAAGTTACTTTGCTTCGTTCGTTACAAACACCGTTTCTTGCTTATTTTAAATCCGTTGTTTCTAGTTGAGTTGACCGGTCTAGCGTGAAAAGATTATCTGGACTACTACGTTAGTTAAATCCTTTGCAGATCTTAAAGACTTCGATGAAGGTCACCTCTTATCCTTCGTTTTTGTTAGTGGGAATAAGTTAAGTCTTTGGAGCCGATTTTCGTACGATTATTACGCAATCTAGGTATCATTTTGGTTACTCGGCGCTGTATTTTTCTAGCTTTATCTATGTCCTTTTTATAATAAGGTGACCATAACTGTACACAGTGATTCTAGATGGGGGCGAACAAGTCGAGTTAAAAAAGACGTGCAGTATAACTTTTTCAGATTGAAACTGAAAGTTCGACCAATAACAAGCCAACCAATTATTTGCAGTTATTACTCCCTCCGATAATTTGGTCATTCGGTTTGAGATCTCGAGATTATAACGCCTAAATCTTTCTTTTATCAACATTTGTTAGTTGGGAAAATGTTCATTCACGTAACTTTTATGCGGGTAATGACGATATTACCGATATGTAGTACCAGGGACATTTGTCAAGGTTGAACGTCCATTGGCCATGTTCTTTGACCAGTCTGTTAGCGTCGTTAAGTCGTTTTTGTATGAGTGCGCTGGATCTGTAGAGGCTATGGGTGATTTTCGTGTCATCAGCAAATTTCTATCCGCATGTGATTCCCTCGTCAATTCATTTATAGGAGGAGGAGGAGGAGGAGGAGGAGGAGGAGGAGGAGGAGGAGGAGGAGGAGGAGGAGGAGGAGGAGGAGGAGGAGGGGAGGAGGAAGAGACGGGGGCAAGGAAGAGCCTTGTCGAGTTGAGGCGGAAGGATAATAGCCGAAGAGAAAATGTAGGAGAGGATGGAAAAAAAAAAATGGGAAAAAAAAAGCACAGAAAGGCTTTTCCGAAGAGGCATTATGACAGGACCACCAAGAAGGAGGGAGGGAGGCAAGGGGGAGAGGGAGAGGAGAAGGGTAAGGAGGAGGCTGGGTGGAGGAGTGGGAGAGGGGAGAGGGAGGAGGAGATAGCGTTGGCGACTGTCAATACTTGTTGCGCTTACCTGGGGTTTTTCCTTGATGCTGTGTGGAGAGGGGAGAGAGGAGAGAGAGAGAGAGAGAGAGAGAGAGGAGAGGGGGAGAGAGAGAGAGGAGAGAGAGAGAGAGGAGACGAGGGGAGGAGAAAAGAAGAGAGAAGAGAGAAGAGAGAGAGAGAGAGAGGAAGAGAGGAGAGAGGAGGAGAGAGGAGAGAAAATGCAAGGAGATCAAAATTAAAATTAAATCAAAATTAAACACGAGTTAGGCTTTTAGATGGGGAAAACACTTATTATGTTTTCCTTTAGCCTGTAAATGTTACAATTATTTATGTAATTTAAATAGTAACTTACTCTGTAATGATGCTTTTTTTTGTAACTCGGTATAAATAAAAAAAATAAAAAAAATAAAAAAGAAAGAGAGAGAGAGAGAGAGAGAGAGAGAGAGAGAGAGAGAGAGAGAGAGAGACGTGCACTAAAGCTTTAAATATAAAAGTTGCAGTCAGAAGTTGAAAAAAAAATCTAATAAAAATTCTAAAAAAAAGGGAAAGCACGATTCTATTTCAACTACTTCACTTGACTTTTTCTCTCTGTCTTTTTAATGCTTACGGTGAATACTCGATTTCGTTTGGGTACATTCGTAATTAAGTTCTCGTGAGTCAAATTACATTAGGTTTTGGCACTAGAGTATCAGATAGGAATCAAAGAGGAGAAGAGTAAGAGGAAGAAAAAGCATGTGACGAATGCCAACCATCCTGATAACATGCCGTAACACGATACATGTCACTCATCTCACGCTCATCTCACGAGTTCCGCCGACACTCACTGGCTGGTTCACTTCATTTTGGTTGTAATAAATCTAAGTTCCTTGTTGGACTTATAAATAAATGAGTACCCACAAGAAGTACCATTTTAACTTATCCCAAGAAAGTCTTTACAATTACACAGACTTATATACATATAAAGAGTAGCCCTGTTCCTCTTACTCAAACCTTCACAGATACCACACCAAATCGAAGACACCTTGCTTAATCTTAAAGTAATCGGCCAGACCCATTTATTCCTTGCATAGGTACTATATTAACTATTCATTCAAAACACCTAAACCATAAAAATAATTAATTTCCATGCCTCATTTCCGTAAAAACACGACATTTGAAAAAAAGGGTGGGTAAAAGTCAGCCCCGTTCCGGCCGCCGCGCGATTATTGCTGAAGTCACACGAGGTGGTCAGCGAACAGCTCATCGCCGAATGTAAACAATAAACGCTGCTTGGTGACAGAGCTGTCGTGTCGATAAGACGTAAATTATGAGCATTTACAGTTTGGGGTCGGAGAAGGAGAGAGAGAGAGAGAGAGAGAGAGAGAGAGAGAGAGAGAGAGAGAGAGAGAGAGAGAGAGAGAGAGAGAGAGAGAGAGAGAGAGAGAGATTGTGGAAGCCTTCAAGAATCTGCCATTATTAGCCCTTCTCCATCACCAACAGCCACCCACATCCCCATCACCAGCAACCAACCCCTTCTCCGTCACCAACACCCACCCACATCCCCATCACCATCACCCAACCCCTTCTCCATCACCAACACCCACCCACATCCCCAACACAAGCACCCACCCCTTTCTCCACCAACGCCCACCCACATCCACACTACCAACACCCAACCCCTTCTCCACCACCAACACCTACCCCCGTTTCCCCACCTTCATCCCATTGCGATGGCTCCCCAGTCCAATCTGCCCTCGTCCGG
>JACEEZ010000768.1:30000-50000 GCA_016584305.1 Chionoecetes opilio | reverse complement strand
ATTTCCTCGTAACATCCACAATCCTTGATATTTCTTCCACTGGCCTCTCTGCCTTGTGTAGAGATACAATAACTTTAATTTGCTCCTTTGTTAGGTCTTTCTTGCCACCCATTATGAAAATAATGATAGTTATACCAATGCGCGTCTGTTCAAATTACTCGTGGGAAGGAAGGCGATACTTTTCAAAATGCTTCGTCTATAATTGACAAGTGGCATCTGAACATTCCTCAACGGTCTTGATGGACTGCCCGTGCCTTAAACAAGCTGCCATATGTAAGATATCTCTCTCAGAAGTCAGTAGGCTGCCATAGAGTACATTTTCTGAATTCCCGTATGGAAACGCTGTGTTATGATGTCGCGAACAATATTTTGGCTCGCTGTGTATATAATAATCCATAGACCACTATATCTCTTTGTCGAGCGGGCCGCAGGCCGCTATTCAGCCTGGCAATTTCAAAACATTGTCGCGTGAAAGAGTCCAGAGGTATAGTGGTCTATGTCGTACCTTATAAACACTCTATCACCAAATACGCAGAATTCGAAGCCAAATAAGTGAATTCCTGGGTCTCTCTCTCTCTCTCTCTCTCTCTCTCTCTCTCTCTCTCTCTCTCTCTCTCTCTCTCTCTCTCTGCAATATTCCGAGCAGGATTCGTAATTTTTCAGGCGCTGCGTGTGTTATTTTTCTCCGATGTGCATTAATATGACGCGAAACATTTGCAATCTCCTGAAGTCCTGGTGATGCCCTGGCACGCACTGAGACTGACAGACAAAAAAAAAAAAGGTCATTCACATCCTACCTGATCCGTGGATTTGCCAATTTAAGTTATCAAAGACGGGTGAGAGGTGCGGTGGGGAAGGGGATTGGAAGGGGGGGAAAGGGAGGACTAGGGAGGGAATGTGTTTACCAATATACACCTATCGGTAAAAATATATAAAAAACGACTGAATTATTGAACAGCAGGATTCCATTAGGCTCTGTCACTTCCCGCCCATGTTCGCCATTGACTCTGATGTGGGAAAATTGCCAACGTGAACTCGCTGCAGTGTTACCGGGATGGGACGATTTTTATCTTTTTCTTTTCGATAGCATTATTTTAACCCCTTCACGCCCAGATCTTTCCTTTGCTATAAAAAAGTGTATGTTGTCGAGCCATAAAATTAAGAAAAGTCACTTAATATACCAAATTAGCTAGTAGACAAGGATATTAGACAGGTCATATCTATAAAATATTGCTTAAAGTCACTAAATTTCGTCTAATGGTACCCAAAATACAATGGATATTACGTTCTGGGTCTCTTGGGGTTAAACCTGTTCTTTAGTGATAGTCAAACTGTTGTTTCTTACGTTTACTCATATATCATTAGAAACATGACTGAGATGTGACAGTGACAACATAAAGCTTTGTTTAAGAAAAGACTAAGGGGATTATAAATATGCAGGTTTGATTCCAAGATACATATGATCCCCATTCCCATGTATATACAACACAAAACACACACAAAACCCCCACACANCTTTAAAAAAGGGGGGCCCCCACCTTTTATTGGCTTGTTCCTTATTGAAGGGCAAGCGTTGTGTCCACCCACCCTTTGGACTGTCTCTAAAACGTCTTTTGGACAACGTGAACAATTATGCGTCTCAAAATGATGGAAATAATACGATTCCGTAGCATGTCAGTTTATTTACATTACCTTATATTTAAATTCCCTTTTGCTACCGTATGTTACGTAGGTAGATAAAGTTTTTCAGATTCCCTTATTATTTTATAAACCTTTATCTACAAACTTGTAATTTCTCCTTCCAATCAAAAATATAAATCAATGACACTTTTAAAATAATAAAAGCGAAAGTGGTTTGTGTGTGGTCCGCGATGGGGTCCCCCCCCCCACCCCAATCCCATCATATGGACATTTTTGGAAACCACTCGCCCAGGGCAACTATTAACCCCACTTATGAAGATCCGATATTTTATTTTTATTTTTTAGAGCCATTAGCGAAAATTTGTAAAAAAAAGGTGGGTTGCGAAAAATTGAGGAAACTTGATGTAGGTGATGGGGAGTGAATGGGTGGGGAGGGAAGGGGGTGTGGGGGAGGGGGAGTGAATGGGTGGGGGGTGATAGGTGGGGGGTGAGGGAATAGGGGAGGGAGGGGAAATGGGTGGTGAATGGGGTGGGGATGGGTAAGGGGTGAGTGAATGGGTGGGGGGTGGGGAATTGGGGGGAGTAAAAAGGGGTGGGGGGGAGGGGTAAGGGCTTTAATACATACTTTTTCTACATCCATGTTTTCAGGAAATTAGAAGGGGTTATCTGGAGAGTCTGTGGTCTGGAGTCTCACAGGGGTGGGCCGACCCCCCAAAGCCCCCGAGGAGCTAGCCAAAAAATTTCCGCCCGGAGGGGGCTTTTGCGGTAGTTCATTAAAATTTTTTAAACGGACGCAGGGATTCCCCACCCCCTTTTATAATATTTGATCAGTGAAGTTATAGATAAATTGCCTTTAGTTCGCATGTATCTATCTATTCTATATTTTCAGCGAGGGGATGATTTCTAAGCTTTCCATCACCTCCGACCCAAAAAAAAAAAAAAAAAAAAAAAAAAAAGAAAAGATAGAAAATCGACAAAAACACAAATAAAACAAATCAATAAAATCTTGACGACATGGAAACTAAAAGAAAAGAAAATAAAAAAAAAGCTTCCTCAAAAATCCGTTGCGAAAATTTTTACCAGCAGAACCCTTTCCCAAAATGGGGGGGAAAGGGGTGCAGGGGGGTGAAGGAATATCTGCCAGACAAAACAGTGTTTGTTAAAAATTTGTAAGACTTGCTGGGGAACCTCTCTCTCTTCTTTTGTTCTTTTTTTTTATCACACTTTCAGATCACTGGGTACAAACTTTACTAGAAAACAAAACATGGGGAAGCTGGTGAACAATTAAGTAAAACGTGTACGAAAGCGTCATCTTTTCTTTTTAAGTTTGTGAACCTCTTAATAAAATGCAAGTCCATTTTTAACTACTACACTTTACCAACAATAAACCTACGTATCAACTCAAGGGACGCATGTGGGTCCGGTTTTGTGCCCTGACAGAGAACTGGCTTGTAGGATTTGATGTCAAGACGCGGATCCCCTTTCACGGGGGCGTCAGGGCCCAGCAGTGCCCCACCACATGCTCCCCCAAAACCCCGCTGCCCCCTGCGCGAAATAAAAAAACCTCACATATTATACAACCAAAAAGATACAACTGTTAGGTGGCCCCTAAAGTACAAAACAAGGACCCGGGAAAACGTCTATGCCGGTAAGTTGGGAGGGGGGAAAAAGTCACTCGGGGCCGTACTTTTAAAATCTTTGCCAGGGTGGCAAAAGCTTTCGCCGGCGCTAGTGATTTTTTTTAAACGCCACGAGCGCTCCGCCGGGCGCGGGGCCCCGCCGGGGCGGCGAAGGAGAAGTTTTGGAATCCCCCGGGCAAACGGGGAGTTCTGGTAGACGTCCCTCTCACCGGGCGACACATTTTTTCATTCATTTTATATTTTTTACAATACTACTAACATTTCAGAGATGGGAAAAAACCTATGCGAGGGTAAATATTTAAGGCAAGTTTTTTCAGGGAAAATAATCATGTATATTATTTTAAAAACACCATCGAGGTTCCCAAACGCAAGCTGACGCCCAGACACCTCCACCCCCCCCCCCCCCCCAGGTGAGGTATTTTGCCTTTTGTCCAATATATATTGGGGGGCCCATATTGACATTAATGTATACTTTTGGTTTTTTTGGTGATGGCGTATTTACATAAGCTATAGCAGAGGCCCTCACCTCATAAAATTTTCAGTGAGACGTGATATGATTCATTGTGCTCCCGCCACTAAAATATTTTATTTTGTTGTATATCAGATGAATTGAAGTGTTATTTTGTACAAGTCGGGGTTAGTTTTGGGATGGCGTTTTTTACCTTGAGCTATGCAGGGGCCCTCTGAACCTCATACATTCCCCGTGAACGTGCTTATAATAGTTTTCCCCGACACTAAATTAGTTTTTTTGGTAAATTTTTACCTAGGACCAGAATTCTCTACACCTTGAGAGTATGTTTCGTTTACCTTAATAGATTCTGAAAAACATTCTTCAATGAGTTTCCGTCGAAAATACTACTTTCGGAGATAAAAGATGCTTTTGTAGAAGGGGATGATAGGAAGGGGTGCAGTCGTTCGTTCAAAAGTTGTTTCGTACCCCAGTAGATTAGTAGCCCAAAAAGTTTTTTGAGTCTTAGAACCCATAGTCGTTTCGAAACACTCAGCTCAGATTAATTTTACTATAATTTTACGAAACGACATCACGTAGTACGCAAAAACTAAAAAATCAGTGTCGAAAAAACTAACAAAACCTGTTACGAAACTCCTTAACAATGGAGATATGAAATTAACTAACCAAAACCTACTTTTTACGGGGATTTTGACCCGGTTTTTTTATTTGGTTTCTACACTGATTTTGAGTTTTGCTACATACGTGATGTCGTTTCGTAACCTAGTGTAACGTTAACCTGAGGTTTGTACGAAACGACTAGGGTTTCATATAGACTAAAAAACAATTTTTTGGGTGTCGAATCTACTGGTGCAAAAAATGACTTGTGAACAAAATTGAATGCATCCCCCCCATACACTCCCCTTCCAAAGGGGAGTGATACACTCACAACCAACCCCCATTTTTAAAACCAACGAAAGAAAAACCTCTTTAAAAAAGGGGCCCGGGGCAAGGGAAGAATAGAGGTGAGCGGGTCACAAGGGGGAAAAAGAGGGGGGTGCACAAAAACACTTGTCCTCCCCCCCAAAAATGGGGATGTTATTTATTCTCCAAAAAATGTTTGCGATGGAAGCTCATTGGGAAATTTTCCTAGAATACAAAAAGGAAAACAAACCTGCTCCAAATTGTGTAGGGAATTTCGGGCCCTTTGTGTAAAATATTATACCTTTTTTTTATTTGGTTAATCAAGAAATTGAAAGTTACATTTTTTTTACTTGAAGGGAAAATATCCCTTTTAAAATCAATATCACATTGAAAAATCCCTACTGATAAATGGGGGGATGTGCCCCCCGGACCCCCCCTTTCTAGTTCACAACCTAACTAAATTTTTTTATTTTTTGGCATTTCTTTTTTTTGAGGACGAAAATTTTTCATGAATAGTTTTTTAAAATATGTTTGAATTTGTCTGATACTTATTTTTTGGGGGATTTATTTTTTCTATTTTTAAAAACACTTTCGTATATTTAATGAATGTTAGGTTATTATATGTTCATATATTATTTTCCAGATTTGGGGCGCATGCAGATTTTTTAAGATATAGAATGTTGTCCAGCCCAAAGCGAAGGATCGATTTCCAAACAAAAGTGAAAGACAGAAAAAAACCCCAGATTTTTCCTGAGCAGACGAGTTTAAAATTTAAAATTGGTTTGGGAATAAACATACTGAAAACATTTCCAATTTTAATTCACAAACCCATATATTGTTTTTTGCTTTGTACTTGTTAAGTGGTGAATGAATTAAATGTTAATATCACAATTGCCTTTTGGAAGTATGATTGATTGTAGCTGTTAGGTTAAATGGTGAACTTATTTAATGATTTTTATCACGCTGGAAATATTGATGGTGTTTCAGGTTTGGTTTGTGGGGGAAAAATATTTAGATTTATATCACTGCTGGAATTTTCCCATATGTTTTAGGGTTTAGGTTTAAGGGTGAAATATTTTTAAGATTTACATCAATATGGAAAAATCGTGTGTTGTAGGGTTAGGGTTTGGTGAACTATATTTAATGATTCACACATACGGGAAATATTTTATAGGTGTAGCAGGTTGGTTAAGTGGTGAACTATATTTAATATTCCTTTGGAAATTTGATAGGTGTAACAGGTTAGGTTAAGTGGGAAAGAATTTTTATTCAAAAACTATGGGAAAAATCTGTAGTGTCAACATTTAAATGGGGGGTTAGGTTTAAAAGAGAAAATTTTCTGTTACCTAAATAGATTTGAGAAAAATTATCTCAATGAGTTTCTGTCCAAAAACATACTTTTAGAGAAAAAGATGCTTTTAGTAGGAAGGGGGGTGTATAGGAGGCGGTGGCATCGCTCGTAACAAGTGTTTCGTAACCAAAAGATTTTACACCAAAAAAGTTTTATAGTCCCATTGAAACCATAGTCGTTTCGTAACCCCCCGTCAGGTTTGAACTAGAGTTTCGAAACGCATCACGAATTTCGAAAAAAAAATAAACAGTGTACGAAAAAACTAACAAAAAACCGGCTACGAAAAAACTTTTGTACGAAAACCCTGTAACCTATAGGTGGAAAAATTAACCCCTACCTTTAGACTCAAAACCCAACCCACCTTTAGACTCACTAACCTAAACCCTACATTTTAACCTTCAATAAGGCCAAATCCCCCAAAAAGTGTGTCTTTAATACGATACTGGGGGATATCGATTCGCTGTTAGTTAAACGGGGAAAAAATTAATTCAATAAACAATTTTGGAAATTAGGTCCCATTGCGCATTTAGGTTAATGGTGATTGATCTTTAAAAAATCCTACTGGAATATATGATATAAACTATTGTTGCCGTTTTGATAAGTAGTGGCGAGTTTAAATTATAAATATCAAACTATCTTTTGGGAAAAATTTTGGAAGTGGGCATTCACTGATTTCGGGTCGAAAATTTGTTTTCCCGAATAGTTTTGATGTGTTTTGAATGAAACTGGCACCGTTTTGCGGAAATAAATGTTTGTTTACAGGTGGGGGGGGCCCGCCCCGCCCCGCAACCCTTAATTTCTCCGCTTCGCACGCCATAGTATTGTAATTTTCTTTTTTTTTTGATATCTGTTTCTCCAAACCCCACCTCTAACCTAATTAATTTTTCCTAACTTTAACTTTATGGCTGAAATAACGGTAGATTTTCGGTAGTAGCCTACATTAAACCATTTTTATTCGATTGCACCCTGGGGAAAAGGGGTTCAAAATTCATAATGAAAAATTTTACACGATGATTTTTTTGTTTTTTTTTTTGTTTTGAGGATAATTCCTCGAGCCCTAGTGATCACCCCTGCAGCAAATTTGTGTTGGGCCCAAACCACCACCCCGGGAGGGGGTACAAAACCCCGGGAACACCCCGGGACCCATTCACTGCTGGGTGGCAGGGGGTCGGGGTTTAAGAAAGACCACCCATCACTTTGCTCCCCCCCGGGGGCTAACCCGGGACTTTTCGGTTTTGACCCAGCTGCAACCACTATATACGGAGTACCGTATGTAAAGTAGGTAAAAATCCTAGGACTTTGGAAACCCCCTACCGAAAAAATCCCTACTTTGCCGAGTTAGGTGGTAAATAAACTTAAATGGTTTTAAAATCACAACTGCCTTTAGGGGGCATATGACATATTATTGTCGTTATTCAGTGAGAACGAACTTTTAATTATTAATAACATACTGTCTGGAAAAGATAGCTACAAAACAACACGGCATAAAACTTTGGTAGTTTTTTCATTTATGCCGTCAATAACTCCTTAAGGTCAATGAGCATCCCTTATCCACAGGGAATTAGGATTTTGCCTAAAGAGCCAGCATCGTCATCGAGCAGGGGTGTCGACGTAGATGTAACAAACTTGAATTTCCCGTTTTTTCAACCCCCATTTCGCCGAGTCGAGCGGGGAATATGAGAAGTTAGCGTGGCGAACACTCACGTCCGCCAACCCTGCGTTGCCAGGTTGCAAAGGGGTTTTTTAAAAGAAAGGTTTTCCTGGGGCTGGCTTGCCGGCGGAGCATCGGCAGGCGTCGCCACCCGGGGGGAAAGGGTTTTAATATAGGCCCTCAGAGTCAGTGAAAGAAATAAATAGACCGTAAACCTGGACGCGCAGGGAATAGGGCCTGCGAAAACCCCCGAAGCGGAGGCCGCTGGGATTCATATAATTTTATTATATATATATATATATATATATATATATATATATAATATAAATATATATAATATATATACGGTAATAGACGGGTTTTATCAGATTATGATATACTGAGTCTTCGTAATTTTGTTCTAAATTTCTTAAAAAAAAAACAGAAAAACACGCTAAAGAAACCCATTACGGACTTTGAAGAAATGGAAAAAACTTAATTTCACTTAAACTCTTGCCATTTAAAATTTTGCAATAAACTTTTATGATGAAGGGAAAATCTAGAACGCACTTTATTTTTTCCTTTGATAATTTTTTTTCGGAAAAATTTAATTGAACCATGCAAAAATTAGCGTTAAAAAATAAAAAAATACATCGCGGCAGTTTCAAAAAAAAACCTGCCCCCCTGCTGGGGTGGGCGTGCCCCCCCCCCCCCCGATGAACATAAGGAGCGGGAGTGACCTCACGTCCCCCCCCCTGTGAATGACTGTGGGTGCGGCTACAGCGGCGGGGTGTGCCCGCTATTATTACTGCTTTTTTTGTATATATGTATGGTATGTAGTGTATGTGTAAGTGCATATTTATGATAATATATATTTAATAGATGTAAATAAAAAAAATAAAAGAAAGGGGAATTTTCCAATTGATGATTTTTTTTATTTATTATATATTTTTTTTTCTGATAAAAGAATTTGCACCAATTTTAAAATTAGCGTTAACTAAATAAATAACCTCTTCAATCGGGAAAATTACCCGATCGATGATTTTATTTATTTATTTAATGCTCATTTATGCATGGTTCTAATTCATTTATCAGAAAACGAAATACACCAATGGAAAGCTAATAAAATTGCGCTTCTATTGATACCCTTCATGATAAAAGTTGACTCGCAAAGTTTTAAGTGGCGAAGAGTTGAAGTGAATCAGAGTCTCGTAATGGCATTTCTTTAGCGTGTTTTACTGTTTTTTTATTTGATAATATTATAGAACAAACATTTACGAAGATTACAGTATATCATATATACTGATAAACCAGTCTATATGATAGTCCATAGACCACTATATCTCTTTGTCGGGCGGGCCGCAGGCCGCTATGCAGCCTGGCAATTTCAAAACATTGCCGCGTGAACAGTCCAGAGATATAGTGGTCTATGATCTAGCTAATCATAATTACGCTACAAGCTACATAGAACATAATTATAATAATATAGGCGTAATGGTGGCTATACTTGCGTCATCATTATAGTGAATGGTCTTCACAGTTTCTCAAATTATTGTTACTTATCGAGGACGATATAAGCAATATTTAGTAAAGATGATTATAATAATGATAATAGCAATAAAAACAATAATGATGATAATGGTATCAGTAACAAAATTAATAATAGTAATGATAATGATAATAATGATACTACCATTACTAATGATAATAAATGCAATAAGAATATTGTTTAATCACTATTATTAGATAGTTTCTATATAGTTTCATTATTAGTTACTATTATCATCATTAGGCTACAATTATCATCACCATTTTTAACCATCATTATCATTAATATTGTTATTGTTTTAGTTATTATTATCAATACTGTATTATTAGGGTCTTCGCATCCGCATCCGCACCCCAGCCAGATTCGCCACTTCCGTAGTTTCACCAGGCAACCACACCACTTACGTCAACATCCCGGATATCAAGGGATCCTTCTTATTTCACATCTATAGTCACCCCAACAACCACATCACAACCGGAGTAGCGGTGAGTGGTTTTCCTGGTCCGTCATTCACCATAATTAACATACCGGTTTGATATCAATGGCGTATTCGTACTTTACTCTAACTAAACTGCATCCCATACAAACACTTGAGCTCCATGTTACGTCTAGCTGTGTCCCGCTACCTACTTTGCACCATCTGAGGTCAGCTGGTCATCCCTTCCCCTTTCACTTTTCAGTTAAGTTCGTGGCTTCGTGCACATTCCGAGAGTCGTTCTTTCCCACTTTCTATATCCTCTACGCTGGGCTATATCCAGCCACCTCAACTATGCTTCGCCTGCTCCTGGTACATAGTATGTCCCAGATATTTCCAAACCCGTCAAACCACGTTACTAAAGATGATGATGATGATGATGATGATGATACTACTAATGATATTAATGATATAAATAATAATGATTATTATTGTTATTATAATAACAATAATAGTAATAGGATGAATTATTATATGAATAATGATAATAAGATTAAGAGAGAGCAGGAGAAAAAACTAATTGAAAACAATAATGAGGAAGCATATGAAGAAAAAGAAAAAGAACAACAGCAATAAAAACAAACAATAATGTGCGTGGCCCCTTTCCGTTAAAGGTTGTTTTTTTCAAGAGAATTTTTATAGAACATGGGTGGAGTGAACACTTTCAGACCCCCCCTCCCCCGTCACTTCCTCACTCACATCTTGCATTTTTGTGTCTGATTGTTTATGGTGGACATGATTCTCATATTCATTTATTTTTCTTTGTGTTCTCTTAAGGTAAGTGTGCCTTGGCCCTGAGCTTTCACTCCATGGATGAGACGGCACCCGCAAAAACATATATTCTTGTCACGAAGTTGCCCGTCAGGGTGGCAAGGTTGGTAGAGACGTGAGCTTGCAATGTGCAGAGTCCCTGCGCATTCGGTCAGCGGTTCGAGTCCGCCTAGTTCGTGCTGACGTGGCGGCGCTTTGTATAGTCAATAACCTTGTAGTTGGTACTTGCAAAGTGTCTAGATAGGATGAAAATCTTATCTTATCTGTCACGAAGTTGTACTAGTGGTAGTAAGAGGAGAAAAACGAGAAGGGCGAGTTGTGGGAGGAGGAAGAGGAGGAGAATGAGGAAGGAGAGGAGTGCCAGTGATAAGGAAAGCTTCAAGCAAGGCTGAGATGCTACTAGAGTTGCTGGAAGGATTGTGGGCGTAAAGTCCGTAGTTACAGCAGCTAGGGTTTGAGGCAGGTTATGCAAGACTTAGGGAGCGGACATAAAAGTGGTGTGAAGTTTGCCTGTCATTGAAATCCGACTGCAGAAAGGTTCTGTGTTCTGTTCGTTGTAGGGACCTCCACAGTCAGTCGTTTAAATGCAGATGAGATTTTCATTCGCATGTGTCCTATTCGACGGAATTCTCACATTAATCAATTCTTGAGATGCTGACTTGGTGCTGCGTCGATAGTCCTAGGAAATAGTTACTAAATCATATCCTGATGACTTACATTATGAACGTGTGTGCGATGAGAGAAGACAAAAGTTAAGTCAACATCACAAACTCGATTTACTGGTGTGAATATTATTATTCCTGCTTCTTTCCCGTCAGTCTACCTACATAGTGCAGTCCTACAACAGTCAGGTGTTGCTTCTTTCACTGGGGAAACCACAAACGCATCCTGCATTCCTGCTGGCCATCACGAATAACTGATTCAGTCTTTCCTGAATGTGGCAGCATATATCAGGCAGCTGCCTGAAGTGGCAGCATATATCTAACATCATCATAAGGGATGAAGAAACACACACATATTCCAATATTAATAGCTGGTCTAATGGATAACAACGTGGTTCCGCACCCTGCGGTTCAGGGTTCGAATCTTGCTCAAGACGAGATTTTTCGCTGACAAAAGCGGGCAGTTATTGTCCCCCCTTGAGCAAGTGTGTGGTGTTTGAAGTACCAGCCTAATCTGCAGATCGGTCCTACGGGAAGTCATAGCTAGCGATCGCGAGTCCAGCGCATGATCAAGACCATGGTGAATAACACACGGAGAAGACGAGGACGGAAAAGAAAGAGACGTGAAGAAGAGGAGGAAGAAAAAGAAAGTTGTAGCAGCAACATTTTAGGAGGTGAAATTAAGGAACACACACACAGTGACGTGTTGAACCTCAGCAAGGGAAGGAAAGATGAATGAAAACACTCACAAACAGTTCAACAATACCACACAGACACACACACTACGACGAACTACGTTGCACTCAACATTTAGGCTTATCAATTACCTTTGACACTTTAAACACAAGTAAATAAACTGAATTAGAAAGAACGAAGCCACTGCATATACGCAAAACATCTCAGTTGAGAGCGAATCTGCAATAATCTAATCATAACGACCACCAGCAACACATTACATACGTGAATGCCGAATGAAAAGACACACGAATGATGATAGGGATGTTAACAATCATGACAAACAGTCAGAGGTATACAATATTCCGTGAAGAGAAGAGAAGAGAAAAAGTTCGCTTACCAACCACAGCCACGACCAGTCCCTCCATCACGGGTGCGGGGAAAGCAGTCACTGAGCAGACGTATGAAGAGAGTACGAGCTGCTGATGTGCGGCGCCGAGCGAGGGACACGCCAGCTTCCCCGAATACTAAATAATCAATTTGAGCGCTATCTCGCTCACTATCTATCACTCAAAAAAAGTGCGCCCACATCACAGTTCAGTCATGGTGATACAACAACGGTAGTTCTTGTAAGTTGTAACTAACGAAATAATATCAAACATTGTAATTTTGCAAATGCTTAAAACCTGCCTGTCGCTTCCTTTCAGTTATATGTTGCATACAATTGCACCCACACGTTTCATGAGTTGACATGCTCACCAAAAAAAACGTGGCTGTTAAGATCCACCCGCGTCTGTCTCCGTGTGTATTACAGAAGATAATGAATGGGTGAATGAATCATTGTAATGGTTATGGCTGACAATGTCTGGCATCCTGCCCGGCATTGTGCCACACTGCCGCGATGCACATGCCACACGCTGCCACATCTTCATCTTAGGACATTCTGACAGTCTGGAGCTCTCATCAGTTATAAAAACGCAACATATGGTGTTATGCGAAAATATAGTTAATGTGAGGACCAATAATCCTTGAGCACTAGTCATTCTGATGTGAGAAGTAAAACAAAGCCACTCGAGTTAATATTTATCCGAAATGTTTTTTTTCTTCTTCTCTTTGATACCTACATGTGCCGCAGCCACTTCAAAACATTATAAGTAGAAATATCAAAGTAACACACAATGTTACACTTTAGGTTATCAATCTATGTTGTTCAAAACCCTCAACAGGTACGAATAGCATGTCAATCAGAATATATTGTGAAAATCATTAATAATCTTACCTTTTTTGTTAATGAATCTGATTGTTCATTACCAATAACCACTTCTTTCTTGTTATCTGAATGGAAGAAAGTATTTGCAAACTTCCATAGCATTAACACTGGTATATAACTATATATGTCTTCAATGGCACCTTAAATTTGCCTCCTGACAGCCGTGCGTCCTTGACCATTGCCACTCGTACCAAAGCCCTCAGCCTTTCCCATAAGTCTTTTAACGCACGGGTTTTGCATATGGCTATAGTTAAAAGTGTTGTAGAAACTCAATTTCCTTATGCTACACCACACATTTTTTCTTATAAATATCACTGAAATTCACAACTAACTGTTTTCGACTCACGCGAACAACCGTTCATGTGATGTGCCACTTTATAGTTTTAGCAACTCAGTACTCATTTCCTTTCTTATCTTCACACGATACACAATCTTCTCGCTCATTTCAAGGGCTTTTCATATCTTGCTTTTCAACGCGTAGACAGGTAAAGAGCGCTATTGGATTTCTGGTATAATAATACCAGAAATACCTCACTATAATTTTTTTATGTGGGGGGCGGGGTGGATTCCCTCGGAAAATTCGGGTTTCGTTTTTAAACCCCCTTTAACCCTCTTTTGCCCGGGTTCCCAAGGGTTTAGGGCCAAGGTCGTTTAAAAACCCCAAATCGTAGATAAAAAAAACCCTCTCTCTCTCTCTCTCTCTCTCTCTTCTCTCAGATGATATTTGAAAAAACAAAGAAAACATGATATTTTTTTTATCCAGGTAAATTGTTTATGTAGTACTGTTGTAAAAATACAAACAACTTTAATGAAAAGGGAAAAAAAAAGGGATAGTAAATAAATTAAAAACATTAAATCCACTTAAAAAATTACAGCAACTGAAAAAAAAAAATACTGTAAAAAAAAAATTTTTTTTTAAAAAAAAAACAAATTTTGAAACAAGGGGGGAAAAAAAGGGGAAATGCATACTTTTAAGAAGAAATGAGGGGGGGAAAAGGGAGAGAGAGAGAGAGAGGGGAAAAGGAAGAGAGAGGGAGAAGAGAGGGAGAGAGAGAGAGAGAGTATGTGTGTGTTATTGTGCATTGTGTGGTGGTGAAAGTGTGTGTGCATGTGAGTGTGTGTGCATGTGTTTTTGTGTGGGGGTGTAGGTGTGTGTAAGTGTGGTTTGTGTGTTTGTGTTGGTGTGTCTGGCAGTCTGGCCAGCATGCTTTAATCACATCCAGGGGAGGGGGGATGGGCCCTTTGGGAGGTAAAAAAGGGGGATTTGATTATGGGATTTCCAAAGCTCCCCGTCTAGCGGACGAAAAAGGCGAATTTAGCATGGCCAATGTATTGTAATACGCCTTTTACCAAAGATGGTCAGCCACTAAACATCAGGGAAAGTTGTGGGCTAAAACCGTTATCGTTGTGGGGGAGTTTATATTTTTTTTGATATGACGAGGAGTTTCCCAGTCTACCACTAAATCTCTGAAATCCCATTTGGTAAAATTCGGTAGTGGGTTTTTCACCATTTCTAGACCAAAACTTATTTTTGGACCCCTGAAGATCCGTCCCCCCAGATTTGGCCAGGGTGAGGGATCTTAGGGGATATCCTGGGGGGAGGGTTTTTCAGGTGGAAAACACCAGGGGGCAGTTCTTCAGGTGGGAAAGCCCTGACCGATTTCACCTTCCAAGTGGGGCAGGTAAAATGGGTAAAGGGGGAGTCAGGACCTAGCTCAGTCAGGTAAGAGGACTATATAAAAGAAAGGGGCAAAAAAAAAATTAAGTCTAGGAGTCGGGGGACCCTGGCACGAAATACCTCCAAACCATAGCGTCCTACCACTCTGTGTGGTGTTCCCCTATATTTTCGGTGCTCAACAAAACATTTTTAAAACGTGAAGTTAAGGGGGATACTTGTGAAAAACTGGATGAATTGGACAAAATACCCAGATCAAAGGATGGGTTTTTGTGGGAAAAGCCCAAAAAAAAGACTCCCCGAAGTATAAATCCACGAAATTTAAAAGACTGTATTTTTAATACGAGTAAAAATATTTAAAGTATTTTGATTTTTGGGAAAAGGTATTTACTCTTAATTTTTTTTTAAGCTTTACAAAAAAATGCATAACACAAAGGATAATTTTTTATCCCAATTTTTTTATATTACTTTTACTGTGGGCTGGGGGGACGGATCTTTAGGTGGGGAATCTTGGGGGACGGATCTTTAGGGGGGATATCCGGGGTGACGGGTCTTCAGGTGGGATATCCTGGGGTGATGATCTTTAGGTGGGGATTCTGGGGGACGGATCTTCAGGGCACCTTAGATTCCCAAATAGTTTTGAGTGTTTTGAATGAATCTGGCCCCGTTTTTGTCGGAAATATTTGTTTGTTTGCGGGGTAGGGGGGTGCCCGCCCGCCCCTCCCGGGTCGTCCCCCAAAAACCCTTTCTTCGCTTTTTTGCCCTTATTTAATTTTTTTTTTTTCTTGATATTATGTTTCTAAACCAAACCCCACCCACCTAAACCCAGCCTAATCTGATTTAACCTAACTTAACCGTTTCTGGCTCAAATAACGGTAGATTTTCGATAGTATATGTAATGTCATTATTATTCAATTGCGCAATGGGAGATGGGGTTCTAATTACTCAGAATGAAGAAATCTACACGATGATGTAGGTAAGAATCCTATCGTAGGACTTTTGAAAGCCCACTACCGAACTAATACCTACCAATTTTTGTGCGGCTTGCCTAAGCTAGTATATGTAACTCACTCATCCATCTTTCCATCCATAGTCTTCACCCAATAACAACATAGTCTTCAGTTTGCTTTTCTGGCGTGCTATATATTCTGCAGTTATCAATCTTCTCTCTCCACGAGTTAGTACAGTCTTTATAATTATTTGCTCACCTATCTCTTTTCCCCATTGAAGGGTGAAGACCCACTCTTGCTGTCTTGATGTAATTTATCATCCTGCTGTTAACCACACCCTGTAACTCTTGTTTCCAGAAGTAACTGTAGCGCTTTGTTATCTCCTCCACAACTTCTTTACGGCGCTTATCTCCTATCATGGCCACAGCCTGCAGGGGGAATCGCTCAGCTTCGGCTGAAAACATTGCCGCCCCAGAAAAAAACGAATTTTTAGAAATTTTTGGTTTAAAAAAAAAAAAAAAACTTGTCCCACCTACTTTTAAATCCATATAAATATTTGTTTAACCCGGAAAAGGTCTGCTACCAGTGACGGTGAAGTGGTAGCACGCTTACCTGGCTCCTGAGAGATCCGGGTCGGGTTGTCCACGATACCCTTTAGGCAAGGTATCTTTACGTAGCCTTTTGTATTATTAAAAAAGGGAATAGGTCCCAGATAAAAGAAGGGTTTGGTCCCCGCTTTTGGGGAAAGGATATATGGGCCAAAAAATACTGATGTCGGTTTTAAGACCGGGACAGCCAATACCAGAAATTCTAACCCTTCGGGGTCTTGCCAAAATGGGCGGGGTAGGATTGGGGTGGGTCAACCAGAGTACAGCACTCCCCCTAATTTGCGAACACTTGGGGGGAGGCGCCCATCAATTTTTCAAAAATTTCCTTGTCACAAAATGTTTGCTCAGTCTCCCTTGGAGACCCGCTCCACCCCCCAAATAGCCACACCTGTTTCAAACCTTCCCCCCTTTAGCCCCCTGATGGTAATTATAGTTTTTAAACCCCCCACAAAATAATGCAATTTAAAAGCTCCCCCCCTCCCCCCTCTTTCCCTCCCTTCCTCCTTCCATTGAGCCCCTTTAACGGGTCCTTCCCCCATCAGCAGGATGATAATTTTAAAAT
The DNA here is from genome assembly GCA_016584305.1 of Chionoecetes opilio. Taxonomy (NCBI): domain Eukaryota; kingdom Metazoa; phylum Arthropoda; class Malacostraca; order Decapoda; family Majidae; genus Chionoecetes; species Chionoecetes opilio. The sequence continues at coordinate 33,169 of JACEEZ010000768.1, read as the reverse complement.
TTTACATTCTTTGTTTTTTTGGGAAAAATAATGGGTAAGCAAAAAATATTCGTAAAATTGAGAGCAAGGTGTTGGGACCATCCCCTGTGTATTCCCTTTATATGTGTGTGTGGTTGGTTGTGTGTGTTGTGTGGTGGTGTGTGTGTGTGTGGGTGTGTGTGTGTGTGTGTGTGTGTTGTGTGGGGTGTGTGGTGGTGTGTGTTGTGGTGTGTGTGTTGTGGGTGTGTGTGTGTTGTGGTGTGTGTGGTGGTGTGTGTGTTGTGTGTGGTGTGTGTTTGTGTGGGCGTGCGGCGTGGGGCGTGCTGCGTGCGTGCGTGCGTGCGTGCGTGCGTGCGTGCGTGCGTGCGTGCGTGCGTGCGTGCGTGCGTGGGGCGTGCGTGCGGTGTGGTGTGTGTGGTGGTGTTGGGTGTGTGTGTGTGTGTGGTGGCCAATAATATTGTTTGGAAAAACTATAATTAAAGGATTTTTAATTTGCATTATGTAATTCCTCATTGTGTGTTTGAGTGTCAGAGAAGAGAGAGAGAGAGAAAAATTGAGAGAGAGAGGGATGGAAAAGAGAGAGAGAGAAAAAGAGAGAGAGACGAGAAGAGAGAGAAAAAGAGAGAGAGATGAGAGAGAGAGAGAGAGAGGAGAGAGAGAGAGAGAGAGAGGAGAGAGAGGAGAAGAGAAGAGAGAGAGAGAGAGAGAGAGAGAGAGGGGGGGGGGGCGAGGGAGGTAATCTGGTAAATTAGGGTTTAACTCCTGCACAAAACCAATCACTAAAGACATTTTAATAAGGTGACGTCTCGAGGTGCTTAAAAAACTAACCCCTTTTTGTGCCTAAAGCAAGGTTTATTTGATCCATTTACATCCTATAAGCTAAGTGGAGTGTCAGGGCAAGGACCCATATATAAAAGCATGTAGTGGAAGTGTGCAGTCACTTAGCCTTCACCAGCCCCTTCAGTCTCCAGCTCTCTCCGATTCACACAAGCCCATTTCAACTCACATGGATGCTGCTGGAACGACAAAAAGCCAAAGGGAACAGACCCTGGGCATGTCTGTGGCAGGCTCAACGCCAACACAAATTGCCAGATCACGGGGAATTACGAGAGGCACTTTTATACAAGTGGGTTAAAAAAAAAAATGGAAAAGGGGTAACGTGAAAGACGAAAGAGGTCTGGAAAAACCAAGAAAAAACCCAAAATGCTGTGAAGACGAAAGGATTATACACGAAATTTAAGAATAACCCCCTTCATGAAGACCCGGAAGTAAAATTTCCCCTTTAAAACTGGAAGGTCTCTCCAGACTAAAAAAATGGGCTGTATGCGGCGCAGCTACATAATCTTTCCTGCTGCAATGAAGGGGGCATGACTGACACCACAAGGAGAGGCGCCTTAAATTTGTCAGGAATATGCGGATGGGGGGCTGGATTTTTGGGGGGGGTTTATCTCTCCGATGGAAGCCCTTTCCCCCATCGCCCCGGGGAAGGCGCGGTGCTGGAGGTTTTCCCCAACACAAGGAAGACATTTTTTTGTTGCAATCAATGTCATAATCTATCATCAATTGTCGTGGTGTTTTTATTATTTTAATTTTTATACTACTGCCTTTCGAATAATTAAAGCATCTAGGATCTCATCAAAAGGCAAAAGGTTTTTCCTTTAACGCACACAAATTTGGATATCTCTGTTTTAGAGCATTTCTCGCATTATATCGTCGATTAATATTTATAAAAAAACTGTTCATTTAATGTAAAGATTTTTTTTTTTCTCTCCTCTCCTTCTTCCCCTTTTTCCCCCGGCCCATTTTTAAATTTTCTATTGCTTTGTATTGCAAGCCTTTTTTTATTTAGTGCGTTTAAGTGGTGTGTGTGTGTGTGTGTTTTGTGTGTGGTGTTGGTTGGTGTGTTGTGGGTGTGTGTGGTGGTTGGTGGTGTGTGTGGTGTGTGGTGTGGTGGTGTGTTGGGGGGTTGTGTGGTGTGGTGTGTGTGTGTGTGTGTGGTGTGTGTGTGTGTGTGTGTGTGTGTGTGGTGTTGTGGTTGGTGTTGTGTGGGGGTGTGGGTTGTGTTTTGTGTGTGGTGTGTGTGTGTGTGTGTGTGTGTGTTGTGTGTGTGTGTGTGTGTGTGTGGTTGTGTGTGTGTGTGGTGTGTGTGTGTGTGTGTTGTGGGGTTTTGGTGTGTGTGTGTGTGTGTGTGTGTGGGTGTGTGGTGTGTGTGTGTGTGTGTGTTTTTTGTGTTGTGTGGTGTGTGTGTGTGTGGTGTGTGTGTGTGTGGTGTGGGTGTGTTTGTTGGTTGGTGTGTGGTGGTGTGTTTTGTGTGTGGGTTTTTGGGTGTGTGTGTGTGTGTGTGTGTGGTGTGTGTGTTGTGTGTGTGTGTGTGTGTGGTGTGTGTGTGTGTGTGTGTGTGTGTGTGTGTGTGTGTGTGTGTGTGTGTGTGTGTGTGTGTGTGTTGTGGTGTGTGTGTTGTGTGTTTGTGTTGTGTGTTGTGTGTGTGTGTGTGTTGTTTTTGTGTGTTTGTGTGTGTGTGTGTGTGTGTGTGTGTGTGTAGTGTGTGTGGTGTGTGTGTGTTGTGTGTGTGTGTGTGTGTGTGTTTGTGTGTGTGTGTGTGTGTGTGTGTGTGTGTGTGTGTTGTGTGTGTATAATTCACGCACTCACGATCTTGATTACGCGCGCTGGACTCGCAATCGACAACTGTAATACTCCCGGAAAAAGTTCATAGAGACCGATTTATGGATAAGGCTGATACGTAATACACTTTATTTTTATTTTCAACAGGTATGACGAGGCAAACATCTTCACCGTCAGGAAGAGTGGCCACGTCACATGCAACGTGTGGGGATGGATCTTCTCTACGGCGTAGGGACTGTGCGCGCATTGAGGAGAAGGTTCACGCCGAGAAGTACTTGGAAGCTGGAGGAGTATGCTTCCCTCCGTACTCGACATTGCCCTCCGTACCCAGAAAAAATACTCTCATGCAGGACAATTGGCTCGATTCACACGGCTAGGATAGTGAGAAGATGGTTTGAAGAGCGAAGGGATGTTGAGCTTCTCCCTGGCCAAGCACGGCTTGTGATCTCAATCCAATTGAAAAGTTTGGGGTTAATATCGTGAATTGCTGGGAGCAGGAGAGGGAAAGATCCTCTGTAAACCTCTTCCAGCCCAGGAACGGGAGTGGAAGGGTTGCGGGGAGGCGGAG
>JACEEZ010000768.1:0-25000 GCA_016584305.1 Chionoecetes opilio | reverse complement strand
AGTGGTAATATATTATGTATTAAATTTTTGGTCATGACTGCTTTATTTCGTTCTCCATCAGCAACTGGATGATACCCTACAGTACTCAACACACACTCCTAGAATAAATCAAAAACCTTCTAATAGTCCATACGACATCAGATATACCTTGATATTGGTCAGAATGCAAAATATGAAAAGGGGGGGGGCTTGGCACTGTAAGTGAAAGTAAGTCCCCATTCCCACCAAACTCCCCAGCTGTATGGGCTTGTTCGGCTCATCTAGTGCCCCCCCATATCAGCTGTGCCCCCCCAGGTGCCCGCTCAATGATAATACCTAGCTACGCCCCTAAAGATATAGTGATCTACCGCTGCAGGTTGGGGTTTTGGCCGAAGCCACCACCCGGGAGAGGAGTCACAAACCCCCGGCTAAACACCCGGTACCCATTCACTGCTGGGTGACAGGGGCTCGGGTTTTAAGAAAGACCACCCATCTGTCTTCGCCCCCGCCGGGGATCGAACCCGGGACTTCTCGGTTGTGAGCCGAGCGTGCTCGTCAGGGGTCAATGCGGACTCTATTGAGGTCTTTAAAAGGAGTCTGGATAAATTTATGGGTGGGGAAGAGAGGTGGATGTAGGGAGAGTTACTAACAGGAAAAAAATACATCATGTAGGTCTCACCCGGGCCCCTTGTAGCTTCCTTTTTTGTTATTTTCTTATGTTCTTATGCCCATTACCGAAATAATACCATATGCAAATATTATAATCCCACTACCGAAATAAAGCCTTAATGTCCACTACCGAAATAATACCTTAATGCCCAATACCGAAATAATGCCATTTAAAGCCCACTACCGAAATTTAAAACCTTAATGCCCACTACCGAAATAATACCATAATGCCCACTACCGAAATAATACCTTAATGCCCCCTACCGAAATAATGCCATAATGCCCACTACCGAAATAATACCTTAATGCCCACTACCGAAATAATAAATTTAATGCCCAACCGAAATAATACCTTAATGCCCACTACCGAAATAATGCATAATGCCCACTACCGAAAAAATACCTTAATGCCCACTACCGAAATAATCCATAATGCCCACTACCGAAATAATACCTTAATGCCCACTACCGAAATAATGCCATAATGCCCACTACCGAAATAATACCTTAATGCCCCTACCGAAATAATACTTTAATGCCCATACCGAAATAATACCTTAATGCCCACTACCGAAATAATGCCATAATGCCCATACCGAAATAATGCCATAATGCCCACTACCGAAATAATACCATAATGCCCACTACCGAAAAAATACCTTAATCCTACTACCGAAAATTTTAAAATCTTTTTCTTTTTCTATCTATTTCTATTATATGGTTTTTTTTTTTATTATTATCTATCTACTATCTTTTCCTTCNAAAGTAGTAGTAGAGTAAAGTAGTAGTAGTAGTAGTAGTGGGTAAAAATTAGTTAGAAAGTAGCGTACTAGTGTAGTAGTATAGTAGTAGTAAAAAGGGAAAGTAGTGTATAGTGTAGTAGTGAAGTATAGTAGTAGTTGTAATTATAGCAGCGTATATATGTAGTATAGCAGTACTGTAGAGTAGTATTAGAAAGTATAGTAGTAGAAAGTAGTAGTATAGTAGTGTAGTAGAGTATAGAAACAAAATGTAATTTAGTATAGTATAGTATAGTAGTAGTAAAGTAGTAGTGTACTAGCAGCAGTAGTAGTATTAGTAGTATAGTAGTAGTAGAAAGTAGTATAGTAGTAGTAGTAGTAGTAGTAGCAGTACTAGCATACTAGTAGTAGAAAGTAGTAGTAGTAGTAAGTAGTAGTATATAGCAGCAGTAGTGTAGTAGTAGTAGTAGTAGTTAGAAAGTAGTAGTAGTAGTAGTAGTAGTAGTAGTAGTAGTAGTGGGCAGTACTAGTAGTATAGTAGTAGTGTAGTAGCAGTAGCAGTAGCAGTAGTAGTAGTAGTAGCAGTAGCAGTAGTAGTAGTAGTACTACTAGTATTTATAGTATACTATACTAGTAGTAGTGTAGTATTAGTATATAGTAGTAGTAGTAGTAGTATAGTAGTAGTAGTAGTAGTAGTAGTAGCAGTAGTAGTAGTAGCAGTAGTAGTAGTCCCTACTAACTACTACTACAAAGTAGTAGTAGTAGTATAGTAGTAGTAGTATAGTATAGTAGTAGTATAGTAGTAGTAGCAGCAGCAGTAGTAGTAGTAGTAGTAGTAGTAGTAGTAGTAGTAGTAGTAGTAGTAGTAGTAGTAGAAAGTAGTAAGTAGTATAGTATATTCTTATCACTAATGGTAAACTCATTGAATGATAAAAACTTTCCTTGCCAAACTGTCTGAATAACTGGTGTTGAGTCGTTAATTCACCAACCTACCTATCCACGTATGCCTTCACTAACCAGGCCTGCATTCATTAACCAGGCCTGCATTCATTAACCTACCCTTGAATAACACTGGGAAAAAGAAAGGCAAGAGAGAGAGAGAGAGAGAGAGAGAGAGAGAGAGGAGAGAAGAGAGAGACCAGAGAGAGAGAGAGAGAGGGGGAAGGAGAGAGGAAGAGAGAGAGGGGAGAGAGAGAGAGAAGGGGAGAGAGAGAGAGAGAGAGAGAGGGGAGAGAAAAGAGAGGGGAGAGAGAGAGGGGAGAGGGGAGAGAGAGAGAGAGAGAGAGAGAGAGTATCCAATTTGTAACATGTGATGAGAAAAAAAGAGAAAAAGAGACAGACAGAGACAGGAAGAAAGAGAAGGAAATAGAAAGAAAGAAAGTGAGAGAAAAGTGAGAGAAAAAAAACCCCAACCTTTGACTCTTTTCTCAAATTTCCATCTGGTTTCATTCACTCCAAATTTCTTAATGACGATGCAGTATTATAATCATTACATCTGGCTGAGTACAGAGCATCATTATCATTATCAAATTATCTATCATTAACCCCTTGAGGCCCAGAGCGTAATTTCCATTATAATTTGAACACCATTAGACGATTTTTAGTGAATATAAGCAATTTTTTTTTAGATATGACCTGTTTAGTACCCTTGTCCACTAGCTATTTTGGTATATTTAGTTACTTTTTGTAATTTTATGGCTCGACAACAAACCATTTTATACAGGCTCTAACGTAAAAAAAAAAAAAAAAAAAAAAAAGTTAAGTATAAAAGTGCGTCCAAACACACTCTCCCCCCTCTCTTTCTCTCCCTCGTGTGAAAGAAACGCAAGAGAGAGAGAGTGAGCATTCAATTATCGATACTTTACTCCATCCTTAACTTGCTCCTATCAAAGACACGCGAGAAAAAAAGTTCTTTCCGGGACATATAAAAAAAATTGTCCCAACACCAAAGCAGTGGCGTAGCTACGGGGGGGCATGGGTGGGCACGTGCCCCCCCACGAGAAGCCGGTGCCCCCCCAGGTGCCCACCCACTGGCCACGGCTGCCGTGTGGTGTGGGAGCCGTGTTTCACTAGGTAGGACTGAGGGAGCATGCATGGAGTATTATGAATAATTTCTACTGATGACTTACCCTCGACCTCAAATACAATAAAAAAAATAATTTGCTTGAAAAAAGAAACATGCCTCTGAGTCTGAGTTAAATGCATATACTTTCTATTGATCACTTTTAACACCAACAACATAACTAAATTACACCATTTACCCTTACCAAATGTTCTATAATGCCTTGTGTTGGTACGTGTCCCCCCTTGTACGTTGTCTTATACGCGTTCTCTGGACTGAAATACAAACACAAAGTCCGTGACCGATCATTCGTGGCCTTGTACGGCAGCGACCACTGCCGATGCTTTTTGGGATGAAGTTGAGAGAAACTCAGCAGCTCATGGTTTTGATACTTCAGTGTAGAATGTGTAGATCACCAAGAAACGAAACTGTCTACACAATGGAGGCGTTTTGGTTAAGGAAAAAAGTAAATACATACCGCCAGAATTTTGATTTCCGAATTTCTTTTTTGGACCTCGGAGATTGTTCATATACGATGGTTGTTCATAAAATTCTTATGTACATTTCTTATAATTCATTAAAGTTGGTTTCGTGCCTTATAATTGAGGTAATAACATATTTTTGTGGGGTTTTGTTGATGTGGCCATATACGTCAAGGGATGAATATATATATATCGGTTTTACACATGTGTATAAATATTTCTTGATCTATAGTTTTTTTTTAAATACTCCCATGGTCCCCCACCCACCAGGATTTTGGGTTTTTTTACTGATTCTATTTGAAACAGTAGGGAGCACACACTCTGATTTCAGTGTTAAGGATCAAAACGAATTAACTTCTTCTATCCTATTCTAGATCATTGTTAACATAAATGACAAGGCGCTTCAGTAATGAAGCATGTGAACTTATGAAAGCATTACAGGCACTGAAACCACAAAGCACAGAGTTCTTTATCTTTGAGAAAATGTCTGGACTTATTCATGCATTTCGTGCTAATGAGGAAGATCTTAACCATGAGCTGCACTCTGTAAAACGCATGTTAGAATGACGCTATAAGGATGTAAGTGACAATGAAAAGCCCAAATCACTGTTAGATTTAGTGAGAATTCTTGGTCCAAAGGAAGAGGCATTTCCTGAGTTCTACAGACTGGACAACATTTCTGTAGTATTACCTGTGTCATCAGCTTCAGCAGAGAGAAGCTGCTCTGCTCTGAAATGAATTAAAACTACACTGAGAAATACAATGGGCAATGAGAGATGGGTAATCTTGCTGCGTTGTCAATTGCAAGCAGGCGAGTTAAAAGCCTTGATTTAGAAGTATTTGTTGATAAGTTTGCTGAGAACCACAAGAACAGAAGAATTTTGCTTAAGTGAGGTATTCTCACTTTCTCAGTGGAAAAAAAAAATTCTTTGCCTGCTGCTTTAAAACTTCTGCCTTTTTCTTTATTTTCAGTATCAATTACACTGGGGAACAAATTTTTGTTGAGTTAGGTCTGACACTTGTATTAAGGTAATTTTTTTGGGTGCTGAATCAAAACTGAGCTCAGTTTCTCTATCACGTCAGTTTTGAACTGTAGGATTCGTTTCTTAAAAAATATGAAAATACTGTACATAACAAACAGTGCTTATTTATAAAAAGTGGCAATGTTTACATACAATGAAAGATAAAAGGTCAATCCATGATGAATGTTTATTTACATTATCATTTTTAGAAGGAAAGGCCTACTTGTGTGCAGTAAGGAAAATTTACGTTTTGTAGCTTTGTCTGGAGTGTTCAACTGAGGACTATCGCGTTTGATGCTCCAACCAATGAGTCCGCCATCATAGTCACATCCCATCTACCTGGTAACGTTTTCCATAACCTTCAAATCTGGTGGAAATCGTTCACCTTGCTCGTGCTAAGCAGCACAAGATTTCCGTGAAAGTTGGCAAGATGGCTATGCAAAATGTAAATTAATACTCATGTTGCAACCAAGCGCATTGTGCTCTCCAATATTTCTGAACAATTCTGTGTAATTACTTGCACGTGTTTGTCCAAGAAAGTTCTTGACGACGTCTTTGAATGATGCAAACATTCTTTCAAGAGTTGACATGTACCGTTGAAAGTTCATCTTTGATGACTGTCGAATTTGTGGACCTCAACACACCTCCTTATTTTTCAATGACAGTCCAGAAAAGCCAATGATGTACTCAAACAGTCGCCATCAGTTGACCAAGCTTTTACAAAGTTTCATGAGACCTAGTTTATGTGCAGAGGGGAATATTATTTTGCTCCTGTCACAAGTGGCTCATGTACATGTTAGGATCTCCAGTTTAAGATCAGATTCGGAGCCAATTCGTCTGAACCAAGCTTCTCTCGACTCGCTATCCCCCATCAGAAAAGCAGGGTATTTTTGTATCCACTTTTGACCAAAAAGGAAAGGGAAACCCTTTTTTGGTCAACACAATGATCAATTGTGTTTGTCATATTGCAATAACTCAATGACCTCTTACCTTTCCCTATTTTTCACGAAAGACCGAATGCCCCAAAGGGCTGTGCCCAAAAAATTTCCCTGGTGAAGGACACACCCCCTTTAGCTATTTAGTTTTGGGAATATATGTATTTAATGTTTGGTCATGACTCTTTATTTCGTTCTCCATCAGCAACTGGATGTACCCTACATAGCTAAATCAACACACTCCTAGAATAAATCTAATAACCTTCATAGTCCATACGACATCATATACTCTTGTATTGGTCAGAATTTCAAAATATGCAAGGGGGGGGTCTTGGCACTGTAAATGAAAGTAAATCCCCCGTCCCCACCAAACTCCCCAGCTGTATGGGCTTGTTCGGCTCATCTAGTGCCCCCCCCCCTAGTCAGCTGTGCCCCCCCAGGTGCCCCCCCAATGATAAATACCTAGCTACGCCACTGTTATTGGGGGCACCGACACCCTCACGTCGGGGTACTCCTGTGCCAGCCTGATCAGCGCCGCGCCCCCGGGGCCCACCACGTGGCGCCGCCACCGGGTGTTAGCCGGGGGTTTGTGACCCGCCTCCCGGGTCGGTGGCTTCACCCAACACTAAGCACTAAGGATGAATGATAAAAAGTAGCCATGGAGACGGGGCCATACAGTGGCAAGCTCAGGCCCTGTAAAATACAACTAGATGACACATTTGCTCAATACGTCCATTGTCATCCATACAGAAGACCAATCTGGCATCAGGAAAGGGCTATCATGATGAGCCAGTGTGTGATTATATCCGTTGCGTGTCATCAGTGCCAAGTGTATCTGATTATCATTTATCATGAACATTTCAATCATGTTCTTAGTGTGTGAGTGTTTCACAGGACTCAGAAGGATAGGAATTGTGGTCTCGTATCCTTGAGTTTCATGGCAAGACAAAAATATGAAATAAGCTTAATATGACCTAATGTAACCTATAATGACCTCAACCTCCCCCGCCCCCGCCCCCGCCCCCGCCTTCACACCCACGATACGTGCCGCCAACACGATCTGCATTCTCGTGTGTGATGAAAGCCAATAACAGCCACTTTGTGATTGCTCATATTTTATGGCGGTGTTTATAGGAAGTCAGCCTTGATGCTTGAAACATTGGGCAACGAGGTTTGTTGCAACAGTTTGTTGAGTCTACCTACACACACTCCTGCGGTACTATTTTTTCTCTGGACCGCCCCACTCCCCCTTTGCACACACACACTATTGCGACACCAGGCAGGCCAGGTACAAGTGTGGTGTTGTTGTTAGCCTCCCGGGGGCCACACAGTGTCAGCCCCGGGGAAGGGGCGGGCATGCAGAGTCACAGCAGCCTTATATAAGCAGTGGCGGGGGCAGCCTGGCCTCACTCCTGCGCCAGCTGCGTCGCCTCCTGCACCCTTCTATCTCTGCTGGTGCCTGCTGGGGCTGACGGTGTGTTCAGGTGGTCCTTCTCTTGTAGCTTCACAGAGACCTCGTGCACCGGAGGAAATAGTTATGAAGGTAACAACTAATACTATTTTTCTATATCTTTCCAGAATTGTGTTAGTATGGCGGTGGCGGTGGTGGTGGTGAGGGTGTTGCTGCTGCTGATGATGATCCGGCCTTGTATCCCCCACTATTGTAATGGTAAGTGCCAAAGTGAGATTACGGTTCCTTTTTTGCCTTACCCGAAACGTGAAGGGAAGGGAAGTTGTCAGGTGTAGGGGAAACATTTCTTAGTCAATAACAACTTGAATGGGAGCAATAATAAGATCCTAAGATTATTCCAACACTTACGAAATTAACAAAAAACAATAATATTCAACACTCCTCTTTTTGTCTGGAGGTTTTTCTCTTGGTGAACACAGCGAGAGAGAGATAAGATAAGATTTTCATCCTATCTAGACACTTTGCAAGTACCAACTACAAGGTTATTGACTATACAAAGCGCCGCCACGTCAGCACGAACTAGGCGGACTCGAACCGCTGACCGAATGCACAGGGACGCTGCACATTGCGAACTCACGTCTCTACCAACCTTGCCACCCTGACGGGCAGAGAGAGAGAGAGATATTCCTGGCGCTTTTGAAAAACTTTAAGTCATGATAATTTTGCATGTACGTTGAGTATGCATTAGGTTTTGGAGGCGTGTTCCCGATGCCTTCCTGGCAGTGTTCAAGTCACGACAAGGTTCAACGAAAGAGGGCAAAACGTTTGGCAGATTATATATATTCAGAGCTGGACATTAAATACATTAAATGTATTTTAATACTAAATACTAATACATGGGAGAAATGTATTTTAATACTAAATACAGTATACTAAATACATTTTACGAATGTATTTAAATACTAAATACTAAATACTAAATACATCAATTGTATTCAAATTAATTTGTAAATACATTTTAAATACATAAATTTTAATGCCATGAATTAAATCAAGTTTCGAAAGTATTCACTTATTTAATTCTAAAATCTCCAGAGGCACAAAATTATGAAATTTAAATTTCCAAACTCTTTCTTCTATTTGCATTATAAGTGTGCCTTCCTTTGAGAATTCTATAAACCATCTACGGCACTATGGAATCCACTCCCTGACATAATGTTCCAGTTGCATTATCATAAAAGTTTGCACACACTTTCAACACTATGAAATTTTTGGAGGTAAATACAGTATGAAATGGCTGGAGGAAGAAACCGAATACTAGTGAACTGATGAGAACAGAATCCCAGACACGCTAACAGGGGTTTATCAGACAGCAGGACAGGAACTGAACTTGCCCGTTAGAGCTCTCTCTACCGCCTGTCCCGGCTCCAGCCAGCCCGTTCGCCACCCACCACCCATGCACCCCCTTTGCTCCATCTCCCTCCTCCCCATTCCCCATTATCCTGGCTGCGGTAGATGATGTAGATATGAATAAGAAATTAGCACCGAGAATTTGTTCTTTGGTCGTTTTCTCAAAGGCAAATATAAGATAAGTGTATTTTCAGCTTACCGGGCTATTTAACTTAATCTACATATCTCTAGAAATGTCTGAAAAAACTGGATTTCCTGAGGATTTCCTTAGACTTTGCGTTTCCTTAGAAATTTCCTTCTCAGGCTAAAAATTCCTTAAAATAAGGAAATTTCCGTGCAAGTGTAAAGAAACCCTGGTTCACTGTAACACCAGGGTTGCCTTGGCCGTGACAACCCTGGTTCACTGTAACACCAGGGTTGCCTTGGCCGTGACAACCCTGGTTCACTTGTAAACATCAGGGTTGCCTTGGCCGTGACAACCCTGGTTCACTGTAACACCAGGGTTGCCTTGGCCGTGACAACCCTGGTTCACTGTAACACCAGGGTTGCCTTGGCCGTGACAACCCTGGTTCACTGTAACACCAGGGTTGCCTTGGCCGTGACAACCCTGGTTCACTGTAACACCAGGGTTGCCTTGGCCGTGACAACCCTGGTTTCACTGTACACCAGGGTTGCCTTGGCCGTGACAACCCTGGTTCACTGTAACACCAGGGTTGCCTTGGCCGTGACAACCCTGGTTCACTGTAACACCAGGGTTGCCTTGGCCGTGACAACCCTGGTTCACTGTAACACCAGGGGTTTTCCTTGGCCGTGACAACCCTGGTTCATTGTAACACCAGGGTTGCCTTGGCCGTGACAACCCTGGTTCACTGTAACACCAGGGTTGCCTTGGCCGTGACAACCCTGGTTCACTGTAACATCAGGGTTGCCTTGGCCGTGACAACCTGGTTCACTGTAAAACCAGGGTTGCCTTGGCCGTGACAACCCTGGTTCACTGTAACATCAGGGTTGCCTTGGCCGTGACAACCCTGGTTCACTGTAAAACCAGGGTTGCCTTGGCCGTGACAACCCTGGTTCACTGTAACACCAGGGTTGCCTTGGCCGTGACAACCCTGGTTCACTGTAACACCAGGGTTGCCTTGGCCGTGACAACCCTGGGTTTACTGTAAAACCAGGGTTGCCTTGGGCCCTGACAACCCTGGTTCACTGTAAAACCAGGGTTGCCTTGGCCGTGACAACCCTGGTTCCCTGTAACACCAGGGTTGCCTTGGCCGTGACAACCCTGGTTCACTGTAACACCAGGGTTGCCTTGGCCGTGACAACCCTGGTTCACTGTAACACCAGGGTTGCCTTGGCCGTGACAACCCTGGTTCACTGTAAAACCAGGGTTGCCTTGGCCATGACAACCCTGGTTCACTGTAACACCAGGGTTGCCTTGGCCGTGACAACCCTGGTTCACTGTAACACCAGGGTTGCCAGATAGTGGGGCGGGTTTATGGCCACATTAACTTGATTAAAAAGTATTTATATACATTATTATATTATGAGTATTTAAATACAATGTATTTAAATACTCGTAATAATAGATTTAAAAAAAATAAAGTTTTAGATACTCGCAATAATGTACTCGGCAAACCGAGTCGTCCCCAGCGCAATAGATTCCCTTCCGCCACAATCCCTTAGCCAGGTTGAGGTTAATAAGACAACATTAACGTGTACATCAAACTAATTTTGATCGAAACATTTTAACGACTGAAGAAAGGCATGAAAGCAAAGCTCCAGAACCTGCAGAGCCTCAAGCACAGAAGATACACACCTAAGGAAGGAAGATAATAGCCTACAGGCGCTACAGGTTCCAACGTAATAAAAAATAGAACTCAGATCTAATGAGAATCTTATCACCACCTCTTCCAGAAAAGTAAGTTTGGAAAAAAAAAAAGTAGTAGTGGAATGGTTTGATACGGTTTATCTTTTGTTTATACAGACTTTCGGCCGCCGTGTGACGGAAGGATGAGCAGGGGATACATGGTTTCTGTTACACATTGCTACAAGAAGGCAAAAGGTACACGTGGAATGAGGCCAGAGAGCAGTGCAAGAGTGAGGGGAAGGATCTGGGGTTTCCCCGTTGGACATGGCGATGTTTAGTGCGATGTTTAAGGGTAAGAGAATGCACAGCTTCACGCCTCTAGTGACGAGTTGGATGACCTAGACTCTTTTTAACGAGGGGAAAATTCCTGCCCCCTTTGCTGCTTACTGACTGATATTTGATGCCAGGAGAAGGGAATGCTACGCTTCTTCTAAATTTCAGCTGTATTTGATCATAGTTAACCATATTATCAGGTAAATAAGAGGCATAATTTTAAGCATGAGACTTTAAGACAAAATTTAATCTTCATCTCGCTAAAAGAAATAGACTATAACTAAATATTTGTATCAGTTGCTAGAGGTAAGTTTTTGGTGGGAGCGACGGACATGGAGGGAACCAAATGGTACTTCTTGGACGGCCGGCCGGTGCATTGTAGCTGCTTCGCCCAGCAGCCCCCCCACCGAGTAACCATGCGCCCCGGTGTGGCCTGAAGAATGCCATAGACAAGTATAACCCCCATATCCTCGCCGCCCCCTGCAATGAGAAGCACAGCGCGGTGTGCGCCATGCCATTCACGGGCCCAAATAGGCGCGACGCGGAACACATGGCACCAGAAAAAAGTGCCCCGGAGAAAATGTCACTGGAGATAACGGCATGGTAAAATACTGCTGAGGTTTGAGGGCAGCGCCTTGAATACAGCGCGTCGCCAACGCTCTTTGTTATGACGCGTGACATTTATGACATGTTAACGTTTACTTTCACGTCTTTATTATGATATATCTTTACCGTCTCTATGGTAATAAAGTACATAATGGCGTTTCAAGTTTTCTTTTAGTATGTGTGTGCCTGTGTATTCATCCATGGTCTTGTCCACGCGAGCTGGCTCGCGATCGCCAGTTTACCCTCCCGGAGCAAGCTTGGAGCTCATTATTACCGATCTTAGGGTAATGCTGGAACCTCACACCCATCCCCTTGCTCAAGGGGGACAGTAACCGCCCAAATTTTTCAGTGGAATAATCCCGAGAATGAGCGGGGCCTGGGATCGAACGCCGGACCACAGAATGGTGCCGGGCGCTCTAACCCACCGAGCCGTTCACTCTGTGTGTGTGTTACCTAGTAGGATAAAAAAACCTATAAGGTATATTGATGCCCTGTCTCTATATCTATATTTATCCAGTTTCATTTTTCTATAGCCAGATCAGAGCTATAGATCTTTTCTATTTACCCAGTGAATTGTCTACTTATCTACGTCTCTTATCCAGTTGTCTTTATTAATCTAGCCCGTTTCTTTTATTTACTCGTCTATTCTGTTTATCTCGTCTTTCTTGTGTTGTGTCATACACGAATGGACGTCGGTTGTTCAGTAGGGTGGTGGTGGTGGTGGTGGTGACGGCCATGTAAACAATGGGTTCGACGTGTACTTTATTACCGTGCCAGGGACATTACTCCTTATACAGTTGTCCCCAGTCCCTCCCATCTAGCACACAGCTGTTCCTAATGTGGGGAGAAAGGAGGAGGAGGATTACATAGGAGTAACAGACACCAGGAGACCTATTGGTCCATAGCGAGGGTATCTGCTGAACTACATACTACTAACTATCAACTACTTGTAAGAAAACAGTTGGAAAATGATACCATGTCCCTAAAGAGGATAGGAACATGGAGTTTCATAGTGCAGAATGATGGGATATGAAAAATACTAACTACAACTACCACTACCACAAACAACTAATCGATAGGGGGGACTAGATACAAATTGCACTATTAATACCCATTTACTTTACAGTGCGCGTCAAGTCTGTTTTTGAATGTAGTTATTGTGTTGGCTCCGACATTTGCTGGTAACTTGTTCCATCGATCAACGACTCTAACATTGAAATAATTTTTACGGAGATCGGTGATGCAACGTTGACCGTTTAGTTTTAAACCATTATTTCTTGTTGTCACTTGAGTTGAAAGCTCGAATAGGTTCTCTTGATTAATGACATCAAAACCTTTTAGGATTTTAAGGTTCTATCAAGTCCCCACGGATTCTACGATCCTTTAAGGAAAACAAAATTAAGTTTCCGCAGTCTCTCTTAAATAAGATGAATTTCGCAGAGATGGATTTGTTTGGTTGCTCTTCTTTGCACTGATTCCAATTTGGCTTGATTTTTTACGAAACAGGGCGACCAGAATTGAACGGCATATTCCAAATGCGCCAAACCCAAAGGGGACGTGTATAATTGTGTCATTACTTTCGGAGTTTTATGTTCAAAGTTACGTTTAATAAAGCCCAACATCATATTTGCCTTTTTACTGGCAGCTAGGCAATGCAAAACTGGTTTTCAGATCATTACTGATGATGACACCTAGATCCTTTTCGGCTGTACTTCATTTTAAAACGTTTTAAATTTTGCATTTGATAGTTATATTTGAGGTTATCGTTGCCTATATGCATTACTTTACATTTATCGGAATTGAATTTTAATAGCCATTTATCACCCCAAATCTGATAGTTTGTCGGATTCACTTTGTATGAGTTCGCATTTTTCTCTAGTATATGCTTTACCGCCTAATTTGGTGTCATCTGCAAATTTGATATTTTAGATACAAGTCCGCAGTCCAATCGTTGATATATATCAGAAAAAAGAGTAGGCCCAAGACCGAGCCCTGAGGCACCCCACTAGTGACATCTAACCAAAATCAGATGCCTCACCATTTTTTACTACCCGTTGTTTACGTTTTGAAAGCCAATCGCCAATCCATGAACATAATTGCTCTCCTATGCCATGTGCCCTTAGTTTGGGTCAACAGTCGCTTATGTGGAACTGTATCGAAGGCTTCTGAAAATCATGGTATATTACATCCGAGGGAATTTTAGCGTCCCAGTTTGAATAAATGACATTAAAAAATCCAGGTTTGTTAAGCAGGGGTCTCTTATTTCGAAAACCAGCTGGGAGTTTAGTATAGAGTTATTTTCCCTCGAGAAGACACTATTTTATCCCCCAATATTTTCTCAAATAGTTTAACAATCACGGACGTTAGATAAATTGGGCGATAATTACTCGCGAGGTCTTACTCCCCTTTTTTGAATATCGGTGTAACATTAGCTAATTTCACATACTAGGAACATTTTTTCACTTAGCGATTTATTGAAAATAATCTTTAATGGGAGGAAAGTTGACTGTGACATTCGCGAAGTAGTCGCGGCGAGATTTCGTCCACCCCCACGGATTTTGCTGGGTCAAGTTTCAGCAAATACTTTGATATTTCGTCTACTGTTATCTCTCCTATTACCAGTCTATCCCTTCGGGGTCCTGCATACATGTTTTCTGGTTCTGGTAATGGAGTTTTTGCTTCTTTAATAAAAACCGCATTAAAGTATTCATTGAGTCGAACGCCATACTCTTATTATCATTTACCAAGATATTATTATTATCTTTCAGTGGTCAATACCTTGTTTTGACGTTTTCTTACTTCGAACGTATTGAAAGAACCTTTTCGGGTTTGATTTTTGGGTTCCTTTGCAATTTTTTCTTCATACTCGCGCTTTTAGACTTAATTAGTCCTTTGCAGCGACGTTTGACGTCATTGTATTCTCTAGAAAACGCAGTCTGCATTTGATCGTTTGTAAACTTTATACGCTCGGCGCTTTCTGCCAATGATTTGTTGGATTCATTATTCATCCAACTGGGTCTGTTTATGTTTTTCAAACGTTTTCTTACCATGGGAACATGTTTTTTTCCACCACCGATCGGAGTTTATTTGTAATACATTACACATGTTTTCGGCGTTATTACCATTTTGTAGGTCAATCCATTCAACTTCGCTTAGTACCCTGCTGATCTTCGTGAAATCTGCTTTATTATAATTTGGGACTAATAACCGATTTTCTGTGATGTCTACATTGCAATTAGGAGGAGGAGGAGCAGCAGGAGCAGGAGCAGGAGCAGGAGGAGGAGCAAACAGCAGCAGCAGCAGCAGCAGGAGGGCATTGAAAAAGAAAAGAAAAAGATGAAGTAAAAGAAAAACTATTACATGAGCACACGAAAAGTTAGGAATAAGAAATATGACTTTGAAGATTAGAAAATTTAAAATGAGAGATAGATAGAAGGGGAAAGAGGAGAGATAAGGAGACAATAACTGAACTTCCTCCTCCTCCTTGTTTGTGTTTCCTTTGTATTCCTTTGTATTCCTTTGTATTCCTCCTCCTCCTCCTCCTCCTCCTCCCCCTCCTCCTTAGCCAATGCAATATCACAAATGAAGATTGTAGGAGAAAAAAAGGGGAGTATAAGTAAGGGGAAAGGGGGAGTTAAAGTAGGGGGGAGGGGGGAGTGGAAGGAGAAAGGAGGGGGGAGTGGAAGAGAAAGGGGGGGAGTGGAAGGAGAAAGGGGGGGGAGTGGAAGGAGAAAGGAGGGGGGGGTGGAGAAAAGGAGGGGGAGTGGAGAAAGGAGGGGGAGTGGAGAAAGGAGGGGGGAGTGGAGAAAGGAAGGGGGAGTGGAGAAAGGAGGGGGGAGTGGAGAAAGGAGGGGGGAGTGGAGAAAGGAGGGGGGGAGTGGAGAAAGGAGGGGGGAGTGGAGAAAGGAGGGGGGAGTGGAGAAAGGAGGGGGGAGTGGAGAAAGGAGGGGGGGAGTGGGGAAGGAGGGGGAGTGGAGAAAAGGGGGGGGGAGTGGAGAAAGGAGGGGGGAGTGGAGAAAGGAAGGGGGAGTGGAGAAAGGAGGGGGGAGTGGAGAAAGGAGGGGGAGTGGAGAAAGAAGGGGGAGTGGAGAAAGGAAGGGGGAGGGAGAAAGGGGGGGGGAGTGGAGAAAGGAGGGGGAGTGGGGAAAGGAGGGGGGAGTGGAGAAAGGAAGGGGGAGTGGAGAAAGGAGGGGGAGTGGAGAAAGGAGGGGGGGGTGGAGAAAGGAAGGGGGAGTGGAGAAAAGAGGGGGAGTGGAGAAAAGAGGGGGAGTGGAAGTACGGTGGGGGAGGAGTGGAAGGTGGAGGGGTGGAGTGGAAGGTGGGGGAAGGGGGGAGGGAGGGGTGTAAAGTCTATCAAACTACCCATCTTGACACAGACAGACAAACAGACAGACAGACAGACAGACACAGAGGGGCAAGAAAACAAGACATATCCATCACTCAATGAAGCTGATCAACCTTTTACAACCGTTTTTTCTTGGCCTCTGCCTTGGTTTTGTTACTCTCTTGTTGCGCTATAGAGTTATAATATATCACACTACTGCCCGTATTCGTAGTCACATACCATCATTGTACGTGGTCATTGTTCACTTTTTTTCTGTCCTAATTAAATCAATATGTCATGCCAGCTCTGTTGTGATTGCAATAGGAGTAAGTAGGATTGCTCTAGTACTTTCCATGGCAGCTACAAGATCTCTGTTGTGATTGCAAAAAGGAGTACTGTAGGTTGCTCTACTACTTTCCATGGCAGCTACAAGATCTTTTGTTGTGATTGCAATAGGATACTGTAGGATTGCTCTAGTACTTTCCATGGCAGCTACAAGATCTCTGTTGTGATTGCAATAGGAGTACTGTAGGATTGCTCTACTACTTTCCATGGCAGCTACAAGATCTCTGTTTGTGATTGCAAAAGGAGTACTGTAGGATTGCTCTAGTACTTTCCATGGCAGCTACAAGATCTCTGTTGTGATTGCAATAGGAGTACTGTAGGATTGCTCTAGTACTTTCCATGGCAGCTACAAGATCTCTGTTGTGATTGCAATAGGAGTACTGTAGGATTGCTCTAGTACTTTCCATGGCAGCTACAAGATCTCTGTTGTGATTGCAATAGGAGTACTGTATGATTGCTCTAGTACTTTTCCATGGCAGCTACAAGATCTCTGTTGTGATTGCAATAGGATACTGTATGATTGCTCTAGTACTTTCCATGGCAGCTACAAGATCTCTGTTGTGATTGCAATAGGAGTACTGTATGATTGCTCTAGTACTTTTCATGGCAGCTACAAGATCTCTGTTGTGATTGCAATAGGAGTACTGTATGATTGCTCTAGTACTTTCCATGGCAGCTACAAGATCTCTGTTGTGATTGCAATAGGAGTACTGTAGATTGCTCATACTTTCCATGGCAGCTACAAGATCTCTGTTGTGATTGCAATAGGAGTACTGTAGGATTGCTCTATACTTTCCATGGCAGCTACAAGATCTCTGTTGTGATTGCAATCATGAGTACGTAGATTGCTCTAGTATTTTCCATGGCACTAAAAAGATCAAGTGAATTTTGACGAGTAAAAAGGAACAAAATCATAGAAATTTACCACGGCAATCATGGTATGTGACTACGAATACGAGCATTAGAGCTGTAGGCCCTCACACGGACAGACACACACACAGACACACGGCTACTCCTATAATATATTAGATAGATCACCAGGGATGCCACTCCTTGGGATTTTTCACAAGATCTTGGGATTCGAGCCATGTCCTTGGGATATTTTTTGTCTATCTTGGGATTTTTTGGGGATTATTCAAGCATTTCTCCAGTAGTTTATCTCAAGGCAAGCATGGTGTACCGTATTTAGGATTCAGTTTCAATGTTTTTTTAAAGACCTTGGGATATTTTTGTCTTTCTTTGGGATTTTTGGGGGTCAGTCTTGGGATTTCTGAACATTTAGAGGGGCATCCCCGTAGATCAGCCTGAGAGGTGTAGGCCCTCAGACGGACACACGGACGGACATTCGGGGAGCTAGAGTAAAAAAAAAATCTTTTTCTTTTTCTTTTGACTTCATTGTGAGTTTTGTGTTAGTGATATTTTTTACAAAAAATATATAGTTAAACAGAACTAATAAATATATGTGGACGATCGAAACAGCCTCTAGATATACAACGAGGTGTCGGGAACTCATGGTACCAAACAAACGTGCAGGGTCAGCCTTGGCAATGATAAGGCAATGACAAGAAAAATAACCAGATCTAAGAAAACAGATCAAAGCAACATTAATTAAGATAATAGTTGTGACCAGCCTGAGTAGTGGAGACACCCGGGCCGCCTGTGTCACGCGGCGCCGGTGATGTGTGGCAGGTGTTCGGAGGGCAGCGTGTTGGGTCACCGCGTGAACCACAGGTCATGGCGGGGAGGACATCGAGGAGGGAGTCATGACTGATCATCAGCGAGCTCCTCACTCCTTAAGAACATAGCAAATAAGGAAGCTACAAGAGGCCGTGAGACTACACGAGGTAGTTCGTGTGTGTGTGTGTGTGTGTGTGTGTGTGGGTGTGTGTGTTGTGTGTTGTGGTGTGTTTGTGTGTGTTGTGTGTGTGTGTGTGTGTGTGTGTGTGTGTGTTGTGGTGTGTGTGTGTGTGTTGTGTGTGTTGTGTGTTGTTGTGTTTGTGTGTGTGTTGTGTGTGTGTGTGTGTGTGTGTGTTTGTTTTGTGTGTGTTGTGGTGAAGGAGGAGGAGAAGGTTATAGGTGGAACCATCATTATTCCAAGGGTGTACAAGAGCACACGGGGTGAAATAGGGCCGGCATTGTAGTAATCACAAAACTGACGCCAGATTCGTGTTCAGCGTAACGCAAAGCCGCTAGGGACCAATATTCATGGAATCTGAAATGTGAACATTTGCACTAAAATTCGCAGGGGCATTCGTATTCGTGCCTGGGATTTTTTGAGATTTTAACGAAAAATCATTTTTTTTTAGATAACTCAAAATCTATGAGGCGCAGGTAAAACCTTTTTATGGCAAAGATAGAGGAGGCAAATACCTTTCTTTTGAGCCACCGTGAAATTGTTTTAGAATGTAAGTAATTGAGAAAATTACTTTGCGTATTTTTTCATAAAACATAATTTTTCTCATAAAGTATAACATGTAATAGAACACGGATTACGGCACAGTATAGCAGTCGTCAAGCACAACAAACTGAGTATATACACCTGGCCTCCAGGACCAACAGTGGCGTATATATAGTAAAATGACAGAAACGTGTCGGTCAACAATTCCGGGCAATTTTCACCGCGGCCAAAAATTCGGCGAAAAATAATTTCATCACAGATACGTCAAAATTTCCATAATGATCAGTTGGTCTGAATATAATAAATTACTAGAACTAAATCATCCTTTAATTCGCAAATAGATATGTTGAAGAATTATTCCTTGGCCGCCTTCCCTCCATGTTGTTGTCGCCATTGCTTCAGTAGCCGCTATAGCCGCCGCCGCTCCGCCGCCTGCAGGCGTGCCTTGAGGCAGGCCTCCACGGCGGGAGGACCCGTTATCCTCACCTGGCGGGACTGTGTTGGTGGCAGGGGGCACAGTGGCGTAGCTACGGGGGGGCATGGGTGGGCACGTGCCCCCCCACGAGAACCGGTGCCCCCCAGGTGCACACCCACTGGCCACGGCTGCCGTGTGGTGTGAAGCCGTGTTTCACTAGGTGACTGGGGAGCATGCTGATATTATGATAATTCTACNAACCTTTAAGAAAACAGATCAAACAACATTAATTGATAATAGTTGTGCCCACCTGAGTATGGGACCCGGGCCGCCTGTGTACGGGCGCGGTGATGTGTGGCGGTGTTCGGAGGGCACGTGTTGGGTCCCGCGTGAACCACAGGTCATGGCGGGGAGGACATCGAGGAGGGAGCAGAGTCATCACGAGCTCCTCATCTTAAAAAAAAGCAAATAAGGAAGCTACAAGAGGCCGGAACCTACACGAGGTAGTTCGTGTGGTGGTGTGTGTGTGTGTGGTGTGTGTTTGTTTGGGGTTTGTTTTTTGGGGTTTGTGTGTGTGTTTTGTGTTGTTTGTGTGTGTTGTGTGTGTGTGTGTGTGTGTGTGTGTGTGTGTGTGTGTGTTTTTGTGTTTGGGTGTGTGTGTGTGGTGTGTGTGTGGTTTTTGTGTGTGTGTTTTGTGTGTGTGGTGTGTGAAGGGGAGGAGAAGGGTTAAGGGGAACCATCATTTTTCCCCAAGGGGTTGTACAAGACACAAAGGGGGTGAAATAGGGCCCGGCATTTTTATAATCAAAAAACTACCCCCAGATTCGTGTTCACGAAAACGAAAGCCGAGGGACATATGAGAATCTGAAAGGAACATTTGCACAAAAATTCCAGGCATTCGTATTCGGCCGGGGGATTTTTTGAGTTTTTTAACAAAAAATCATTTTTTTTTAGATAACCAAAATCTATGGGCGCGGTAAAACCTTTTTTATGGCAAAATAGGGGAGGCAAATACCTTTCTTTTGACCCCACCTTTGAAATTTTTTTAGAATGTAAGAAATTTGGAAAATTATTTTTGCGAAAATTTTTCAAAAAACAAAAATTTTTCTCATAAAGTTAATGAAATAGAACCGGATTAGGGCACAGTATAGCATCGTCAACAAAAAACTGAGTATATAACCTGGCCCCCAAACCCAACAGTGGGTATAAAGTAAAATGAAAAAAAACGTGTCGGTCAAAAATTTCCGGGAAATTTTCCGGGGCCCAAAAATTTCGGGCGAAAAAATTTCATACGATCGTCAAAATTTCCATAATGATCATTGGTCTAAATAAATAAATTCTAGAATAAATATCCTTTAATTCCAAATGATAGTTGAAGAAATTCCTTGGCCGCCTTCCCTCCCCTGTTTTTGTCGCCATTGCTTCGTAGCCGCATAGCCCCCGCCGCTCGCCGCGCGGCGTGCCCTTTAGGCAGGCCTCCACGGCGGGAGGACCCCTTATCCCCACCGGGGGGACGTGTTGGTGGGGAGGGGGGGACAGTGGCGTAGCTAGGGGGGGCAGGGGGGGGCACGTGCCCCCCCCCGAGAAAACCGGTGCCCCCCCAGGTGCCCACCCCTGGCCCCGGCTGCCCTGTGGTGTGGAGCCGTGTTTCACTAGGAGGATGAGGGGGGCTGCATGAGTATTAGAATAAATTTCTTGATGACTTCCCTCGACCTCAAATACAATAAAAAAATGTATTTGCTTGAAGAAAGAAAATGCCTTGAGTCTGAGTTTAAAGCTATCTTTCTATTGATCACTTTTTTCACCAACAACATAAATAAATTACACCAGTTACCCTTACAAATGTTTTATAATGCCTTGTGTTTGGTACGTGTCTCCCTCTTGTACGTGTCTTATACGCGTTCTCTGGACTAAAAATAACAACAAAAAGTCCGTGACCGATCATTCGGGGCCCCTTGTACGGCAGCGACCACTGCGATGCTTTGGGGGATGAAGTTGAGAGAAACTCAGCAGCTCTTTGGTTTTGATACTTCAGTGTAGAATGTGTAGATCACCAAGGAAACGGAAACTGTCTACAACAATGGAGGCGTTTTTGGTTAAGGAAAAAAGTACTACATACCGCCAGAATTTGATTTCCGAATTTCTTTTGTGGACCTCGGAGTTTGTTCATATACGAGTGGTTGTTCATAAAATTCTTATGACATATTTTATAATTCATTTTAAAGTTGGTTTTTTCTGCCTTATAATGAGGTTAATAAAAGATTTTGTGGATTTTTGTTGATGTGGCCATATACGTTCAAAGGGATGAATATAATATACGGTTTTACACATGTGTATAAATATTCTTGATCTATAGTTTTATTTAAATACTCCCAGTGTCACCCCCCACCAGGATTTTTGTTACTGTTCTATTGGAAAACAGGAGGAGCACACACTCTGTTTTTAAAGTGTTTAAGGTTTCCAACCCCCGAATTTAACTTCTTTATCCTATTTGGGATCATATTTTAACAAATGCAAGGCGCTCAGTAATAAAGCATGTGAATTATGAATAGCATTTACAGGCACTTGAATCCAAAAGCACAGATTTCTATCTTTTGAGAAAATGTCTGGACTTATCATGCTTTCGGCTAAGAAGGAAAGATTTAACTGAGCTTGACTCTGTAAAACGCTGTTAGAAATGACGCTATAAGGATGTAAGGACAATGAAAAGCCCAAATCACTGTTAGATTTAGTGAGAATTTCTTGGTCCATAGGAAAAGGATTTGGTTTTACAGAGCTGGAACATTTCGGAGTATTACCGTGTCATCAGCTTCAGCGGGAGAGAAGCGCTCTGCTCTGAATTAATCAAAACACACTGAGAAATACAATGGGCAATGAGAGATTGGGTAATCTTGCTGCCGTTGTCAATTGCAAGCAGGCGAGTTAAAAGCCTTGATTTAGAAGTATTTGTTGATAAGTTTGCTGAAACCACAAACAGAAGAATTTTGCTTAAGTGAGGTTTTCCTCACTTTCTAGTGGGGAAAAAAAAAATTCTTTCCCGCTGGTTTTAAAACTTCTGCCTTTTTCTTTATTTTCAGTATCAGTTATGTTTTTTTCCATTTTGTATAAGGGGTTAATATATGTATTTAATTTTTGGTCATGACTGCTTTATTTCGTTCTCCATCAGCAACTGGATGATACCCTACAGTAGCTACTCAACACACACTCCTAGAATAAAATCTAATAACCTTCCATAGTCCATACGACATCAGATATACTCTTGATATTGGTCAGAATGAAAAAATAGCAAGGGGGGGTCTTGGCACTGTAAATGAAAGTAAGTCCCCAGCCCCACCAAACTCCCCAGCTGTATGGGCTTGTTGGCTCATCTAGTGCCCCCCCCATTGTCAGCTGGTGCCCCAGGTGCCCCCCAATGATAAATACCTAGCTACGCCACTGCACCAAAGCATCTATGGATGATACCAAGACATTCTTAACCAACTCCAATACTAAACAGTTTTTTGTGACACGTTTTTTATTTGAGGGAGAATAAAGACAGCAAAGAAGGGGGGGGGGGGGGGGGGGGGGCTTAGGGGCCCAGGAACCCCTCTCCCCCTTTTTACTTTTTACTCTTCATACTTTTTTTCTTTCTAACTTTCTTTCTTTCTCCTCCTCATCTTTTATTCTTTTTACATAATTTTATTCCTCTTCTTCTTACATGTCGTCGTCGTCCTCCCCTTCCTCTTATTCTATCCTTCACTTTATTACACCCTACCCTCTTATTTCCTTTATTCTTCCCTTCCTCCTCCTCCTCCTCTTCATCCTCCTTATCTCTCCTCTCATTCTATCCTTCACTTTATTACTCTTACCCTCTTCATCTTCCTTTATTCTTCCCTTCCTTCCTTCTTCTTCCTCCTCCTCCTTTCCCCCACATTAGGAAACAGCTGTGTACTAGATGGGAGGGACTGGGGAACAAATGTATAAGGAGTAATGTCCCTGGGCACGGTAATAAAGTACACGCCGAACCCATTGGGTTTAAATAGCCGTCACCACCACCACCACCACCTACTGAAACAAACCCACGTCCATTCGTGGGTTGGTCTAGAAAAGAATGGGGCGGACTACGCGCAGCTTTTGACTACGTCACTTGGGGAATGCTCTCTCTCTCTCTCTCCCACTCAGGATTTTGGCGGTTTGGTGGTTAGCCAAGAGGGAGGAGGAGGAGGAGGAGAAGAGAGGGAAAGTAGAGGTAAGGGGAGAGGGATTTTGGATGGAAGGGAAAGAGGGGAGTCATACAATGGTTGGTGTGCCTCTAGAAAGAAAGAAGCTCTCTCTTTCTCTCTCTTTTATTGATAGTGACACAAGGATAACTATTAAGAGTAGTAGTAGTGGTAGTAGCAGCAACATAAGAAAGGGAGGTAGAAGTGTAGTTGGAGGTGGAGGAGTAGGAGTAATGGAGGTGGTGGAGCAGCGGGACGTACCGTCCCCGTCCCCTCATCACCACGGGCAACCCGGACAGGGGGTGTTTTCTTGTCGGAACCTGTGGCTGTTTATCCCCACTTGACGTTCACTGCGCCGAGGCGTCTCATTTTGGTTCCCCGTAGGCCGACCATTCTATCTAGACCAAGCATTCGTGTATGACACAAAAACAAAAAGACGAGATAAACAGAAAAGACTGAGTAAATAAAAGAAACGGGCTAGATTAATAAAGACAACTGGATAGAGACGTAGATAAGTAGAACAATTCACTGGGTAAATAGAAAAGATCTATAGCTCTGATCTGGCTATAGATAAATGAAACTGGATAAATATAGATATAGAGACAGGGGATCAATATACCTTATAGGTTTATTCCTACTAGGTAACACACACACAGAATGAACGGCTCGGTGGGTTAGAGCGCCCGGCACCATTCTGTGGTCCGGCGTTCGATCCCAGGCCCCGCCCATTCTCGGGGATAATTATTCCATGAGAAATTTGGGCGGTTACTGTCCCCCTTGAGCAAGGGGAGGGGGTGTGAGGTCCCAGCATTACCCTAAGATCGGGAATAATGAAGCTCCAAGCTCGCTCCGGGAGGGTAAACTGGCGAAACGCGAGCCAGCTCGCGTGGACAAGACCATGGATGAATACACAGGCACACACATACTAAAAGAAAAATTGAAACGCCATTATGTAAATTTATTACCATAGAACGGTAAAGATATATCATAATAAAGACGTGAAAAATAAAGCGTTTTAAAATGTCATAAATGTCACGCGTATAACAAAGAGCGTTGGCGACGCGCTGAATTCAGAGGGGCTGCCCAAACCTCAGCAGTATTTTTACCATGCGTTATCTCCAGTGACATTTTCTCCGGGGCACTTTTTTCTGGTGCCATGTGTTCCGCGTTCGCGCCTATTTAGGCGTGAATGGCATGGGGCACACCGCGCTGTGCTTCTCATTGCAGGGGGCGGCGAGGATGTGGGGGAAGCCCCTGTTTCCTGCCATCCTTCAGGCCACACAGGGTGCTCGGTTACTCGGCTGGGGGGGCTGCCGGGCGAAGCAGCTACAAAGCACCGGCCTGCCGTCCACGAAGTACCATTTGGGTTTCCTCCATGTCCATCCCCTCCCACCCAGTACTTATGTGTTGCATCTGATAAAATATTTAGTTATAGTTATATTTCTTTTAGCGAGGCGAAAATTCCATTCTATCTTAAAGTTTCATGCTTAAAATTATGCCTCTTATTTACCTGATAATATGGTTAACTATGATAAAATACAGCTGAAATTTTGAAAGAAACGTTTGAATTCCCCTTTTCCTGGCATCAAATATCAGTCAGTAAGTAGCAAGGGGTCAGGATTTTTTGCCTCGGGTTTAAAAAAAGTCTAGGTCATCCAACTCGTCACTAGAGGCGTGAAGCTGTGCATATTCACCGAGTCCCCTTAGCAGCGCACTAAAGCCCCCCATCTCCATCGGGGAGGCCAGATCCTTCCCCGACTCTTGCAATACGCTGGCCTATTCCACGTGTATTTCCTGTATACGCCTTGAACAGAAAAAATCTCGTAAGCAGGCGTCGTCCCGAGGGGGTCCCCCCGCCCCCAC
>JACEEZ010000766.1:0-16340 GCA_016584305.1 Chionoecetes opilio | reverse complement strand
TGGAAACAGCTTGGGTGGATTGGCGCTAAACGTACTGCATCACCCTCCCATTTGCATTCGCACGTGTTATACTCTTGTGTATCAGCTGTTGGAAACAGCTGTGGGTGGAACTGCCGCTAAACGTACTGCACTCACCCTCCGCCATTTGCATTCGCCAGTGTTTATACTCTGTGTATCAGCTGTTGGAAACAGCTGTGGGTGGAACTGCCGCTAAACGTACTGCACTCACCTCCGCCATTTGCATTCGCCTGTGTGAGCACAACACAACAGAGATGCTTCCACGGCGAGGTAACCACGTGAAGTGAACGAGTGAGACGTGGGATGCTGGGCGGATGTTGTGGCGTTCGCTGTGCCAACTAGTGGCGGCGTATCTGAAGCTCGCTCGTAACATAAAAAAAAAAAAAAAAAAAAAAAAAAACAAATCGCTCGTAATTCGGATTTTGGCTCGCAACTCAAAGCAAAAAATTGTTAGAAACAGACTGCTCGTAACTCGGAAAACTCGTAATTTGGGGCACTCGTAAGTCAAGGTACCACTGTATATATATATATATAAATATATATAATATATATATATATATAAATATATATATATATATATATATACACACAAACCTCGATTTCCCGGACTAATAGGGGGAGCACTGGTCCGGAACCGCAAAGTCCGGGAATCGCAAGTAAAAAAAAAAAAAAAAAAAAAGTCCGATGCCATTACCCACCCCCGGACGTTTATCCTACTCTAGTATTTACTGTCCGGCAACCGACAATATCAACTACCCCGCCGCGGACTTTTACGTCCGCTGAGCATGCAGCCACCTGGTGGGAGGCAGCAGAAAGTGTTCAATAGTCTCAAGAGACGTTCCTGCACCAGGGGCAGTGGGGGTCAGGGGACTAACGGAGGCTGTGCAGGTGAACCCGTGAGTGTCGTGTGCCCAAATGTAACAATACGACCGCTGAGCATGCTGCCACCTGGCGGGAGGCAGCAGAAAGTGTTCAAAAGTCTCAGAAATGTTCTTGCACCAGGGGCAGTGGGAGTCAGGTGACTGACGGAGGCTGTGCAGGTGAACCGTGAATGTTGTGTGCCTAAATGTAATCAATACGACCGCTGAGCATGCTGCCACCTGGCGGGAGGCGCGGACACTGACCAAGGGGTGACAGGCGACGCTTAGACCGCCGGACAACTTGGTCAATTTACGAACAGGACCAGGCATTTCAACGTATATAAAAAAAAAAAAAAAAAAAAAATTTGCCCGAGACTGACATATCCCCGGACCTCGGATTTTGTCCGGCAAATCCGATATCCGGGAAATCGAGGTCCGGGAAATCGAGGTTTGTGTGTACTGTCGGACCCCGCCGAACACGAGTTCGCCCTGCACGAAACTCGCACTTACACGAATAGGTAAAATATCCCATGACTTGCCGAACACGAGTTTTACTCGCGATAACACAAATTTGAATTTCCCGGCGGATGTTGTCGATGCTGTCGGCGGCCATTTTGCCGGGGACAGCCTGGGCACGCTCAGCTGGGCCGCCAGAGCTGCTACACGTAGTCTTTCTCTCTCTTGCTCGTGTGCTGTTGCCTCACGTCGTGCTGCTCCTGCTGGCCATGTCTTCCAAGCGTTCGGCTCCACCTACTCCAGGGTCAAGCGAGAAGAGGAAAGTGTTGTCCCTAGCGGAGAAGATGGATGTGCTTGCTGTGATTGATAGTGGCCTAGGCTGGTCTGCTACGGGCAAGAAGTTTGGCCTGCATGAGGCCACTGTTCGTACCATCTGGAAGACCTGTGAAAAAATAAGACAAAGCGTGCGAGAGAGTGCTGATGTCTCTAGCAAGGTGGCTTCTGTGAGCCGACGTGACCGCTGCTAGAGAAGATGGAGAAAATACTGAACAGGTGAGTTAATGATTTTTCATATAAATAAGTTTATGTTATTGTGTGTGTGCTACATGTGGTGTGCTAACAGGTGCTCGGGTGGTGTGTAAGGGTGTTACAGGTGAGTTAATTATTATTCATATGAATGAAGTATGTTATTTACCCTATGTTACTACGTATATTACTACGGGTGTGTGTGTGTGTGTGTGTGTGTGTGTGTTGTGCTACGTGCAGGTGTGTTAACAGGTGCTGCGGTGGTGTGGGCTGTGTGAGGCATGTGTGTGTGTGTTGTGCTACGTGCAGGTGTGTTAACAGGTGCTGCGGTGGTGTGGGCTGTGTGAGGCATGTGTGTGTGTGTGTGTGTCGTGCTACGTGCAGGTGTGTTAACAGGTGCTGCTGGTGGTGTGGGCTGTGTTGAGGCGGTGTGTGTGTGTGTGTGTGTGTGTGTGTGTGTGTGTTGTGTGTGTGTGTGTGTGTGTGTGGTGCTACGTGCAGGTGGTTAGCATGCATGCATGTGTGTGTGTGTGTGAGGCATACCGTTGTACAGTACCATTGTATTTACGCATTGTTTTTTTCTTGTCATTTACGCATAACAGGTGGATATCAGAGCAAGTGGACCAGCGGAAGAGCAACGTGGACGGCGTAGCCATCAGGGAAAAGGCGAGGAGCATCTACGACCACCTAGCAGAGAAGGAGCCTTCTGGATCCTCCCCTGCCCCCGGGTTTATTGCCAGCCATGGGTGGTTCCATAGATTCAAGCAGCGTTTTAGCCTGCACAAACATTGCTCGCACAGGTAAAAACATTCAATATATTTTCACACTTCTATCTATCTAATATTGACTCGTGCTATATTCCCGTAATGAAGAGCATTAAATATTTTTCACACTTCTATCTATCTATCTATTGACTTGCCATATTCCCATAATGAAAGGTTTTTTTCTTCGTTTTTTTCACAGGTGAGAGTGGGTCAGCTGATAAGGAAGGGGCGCAGGCATACCTCAGCACCTTCAAGTCCCTGATTGAAGACAGTGACTACCTACCTGAGCAGGTGTTCAACGCGGACGAAACTGGCCTATTTTACAAGAAAATGGGCAATAGGACTTAACATCCACAAGGAAGTCAAGAAGTTACCAGGATTCAAGGCATTTAAGGACCGTCTGACACTGCTGTTTGTGGGGAATGCTGCAGGGGACTGCAAGATTAAACCGCTCTTGTGTATCGTGCTGCAACCCACGTGCTCTGAAGGGACTCAACAGCATTTTCTGTCAGTGGTATGGAAATCAAACAAGAAGGCATGGGTGACAGCGAAGGTGTTTGAGGAGTGGTTCCACGAACATTTTGTGCCAGAGTGCAGCTCTACATGTCCAAGAAAAATCTGGCATTTAAGGCAGTTCTGCTAGTGGATAATGCTGGTGGACACACTTCACAGGCACTTAACCTGGACCCATCCGAATGTGTGCGTTTCCTACCTTCCCCAAGGACAACTTCCCTGTTGCAACCGATGGACATGGGTGTGATCAAGACATTCAAGTGCAACTACCAGAGGCTGTGTACAGAGAAGCACTCAGAGGATGGAAGACGACAGCACGATGACTCTCATGGACTTCTGGAAGCAGTACAACATCCGAATGCTCTTTTGACATCAAGCAGGCATGGGATGAAGTGAGCCAAGCACCTAATGCCTGTTGGTATGCACTCTGGCCTGAGTGTGTCAACGACTTCAATGGGTTCCCTGCAGTCACTCAGCAAATGAAGGACATTGTAGACCTGGCACACACTGTTGGGGTGAAGGCTTCTCTGACATGACTGAGGAGGATGTGGCAGAAACTCATTGACTCCCATGGAGCAGAGCCTCAGTGGCAGAGATACCAGATGAATGAGGATGACCAAGAGGTGATGATGCTGATGAAGATGACGACACAGAGACAAGGCCTGTGTTTCCATCATGAAATTGAGAAACTTGCTGAGGAAGCAGATAACTGACAGAGCTCTTCACTGACCAAGACCCCATACAGGAGAGGAGCATCAAGTTTCAAGAGAGTTGTGGATGAAGGCCTTATACCTAACAAGGAAACTTTAAGGAGCATGGAGGCCTCTGCTTGCCAAAAGCCATCACAGCTTTCTTCAAACCATCTCCAGCCAGCACACCAGCCAAGAAGCATTCTACACCTGCTACACCTCCTGTTACTACACCAGCCAGGCAGCTGTTACTCCTGCTACACCAGATAATACTACCTCATCAATGTCATCTGTCTCTCCCATCCCATTATGTGGCTTTGATGATCCAGATGATACAGACAGTGAGTGATCTCCACCCAGCACACCAGCCATGCCTCCTGCTACACCAGCCAAGCAGCCTGTTACCTCTATTTTTTTATAGTTAATGAAAACCATTTTCTAGTTTTAAGGTATTTTTTATTATTAATAGAAAATATTAATTGTAATAACAGTTGTTTTCCTTCATCTTATTCACCCAAAAATAGTAAGTAAACATTTTTTTACCCTCCAAAAATGAGGGTCTGGGAACGTAACCTATTTTTTTACTTATCAAAAAAAAAAGTGAATTTTTTTTTGACCCCCCAAAAAGTGATGGTCTGGGAACGTAACCCCTATTTTCCTATTGAACCTGTTATTCGCCGAACACGAATTTTGCCGTGCACGACGGGGTCAGGACCGTAACTGTCGTGTTCGGCGGGGTCCGACAGTATATATATATTATATATATATATATATATATATATATATATATATATATAATATATATATATACTATATATATATTATATTAATATTATAATATATATATTGTTACACCCGCAGAGAAATTCCGTATGTATGTGTGTATGTGAGGTTAAGGGGTGTGGCGGCCGTGTGGGGCGTTGGGGCTACACGAGCCTCATCCCGGGAGTTATCAGTGTGTTAATGGGTAGTCGGTTTGTGTGAATTGTATAAATGTAGTGGAGGTCGTTTGTGTATGAGGATGCGAGTATGTGTGTATGTTGTTCAGATGAGACTGTGTGTTGTGCTTGAAAGTATGTGTGGGGAGGGTGACGAATGGTGAAGGTTAGAGTCTGCGGTGTCGGCCCTGGGGCACCAAGGAGCCCCAGGGGGAGCGCGGTTGTGCCGGAGATGGGAGAGAAGAGCAGTGAGAGGCACGAGGGAGGAAGCTGGTCTTTGGAGCGCGGAGCCGGTGTTTGTCCGTGGAGGTGACAAGGGATTACAGGGAGGTCCCGTTATAAAGCATTTGATATACGAGAATCCGATGATACGAGATGTGTAAATTAGGGTCTATTTTCAATATACGAGATAGAAAATCCAATGCTACGACATTCAAACTGGGGTGAGTAAAATTACCAAGTTATTTCAATCAATCAATCATTGGGGGCATACGCCGGGGGGCGCGTCGCCTCGCCCACCCTACAACGCCACTCCCGGGGGTCACCACGCGCGAGTTCCCATGCAGGCTCCTTTCCCATACCAAGCAACTCTCGACAAGAAACATCAACTTGCCCCAGCCACGAGCCTTGTGGGCGCCCCCTTGGCCTCCTCCACGCCGGATTGTCTCTTACAGATACAACCCGATGGGAAGGATCGGTTTCAGGGTAGCGTGCCACATGCCCATATAGCCGAAGTTGGCGCTGACGGACTATGCAGGTAATAGGCCTCGATTCAGTCTCACGGTGCAATCGCTGATTTGACACGTAATCATCCCAGCGATACCCCATGATTCTGCGAAAACACTTATTACCAAAGGCATTGATTCGTCTCTTCAAGTCACTATTTAGTGTCCATGTCTCACAACCATAGAGTAAGACAGGAATCACAAGCGACTTGAAGATCCGGATCTTTGTCCTCCTGCACAGGTACCGACAACGCCAAATACTCCCGCTGAGCGAGTCCATAACACCGTGGGCTATGCCAATCCGCCGTAAGGCTTCTTGACGTGACCTGCCGTCATTATGGACTGCGCTACCAAGGTATGTAAAACTTTCCAAGATCTCAATGTCCTCGCCACACGCATGAACAAACTGTACTGCTTCATCTAGTAAGTCTCCAAACACCTGGACCTTGGTCTTGAGCCAGGAGACCTGAAGTCCCAAAGGCTTTGCCTCCTCGTGCAGCGCCTCGAGAGCCATCACCAGGACCTCCAGCGACTCAGCAAAGATTACTGCATCATCGGCAAAAACAAGATCAGTGATTGGTGTTGCCGACGGATGCTCCACAAATCACTTTGATCTACAACCTTGTCCAATACCAGTCCATACAAGCGTTGAAAAGTGATGGGCAAGGACGCACCCTTGCCTCACTCCTGTATTCACAGGAAAGAAGCTGGATACACCTGCCCCAACACTTCACAGCACTCTCAGTCCCAGAATACAGACCAGTTATCAAACCAATAGTCCTGCAGGAATCCCTCGAAGTCGCAGAAGATCCCAGAGTGACTCACGATGCACTGAGTCAAACGCCTTCTTGAGATCAACATAGGCTGCAAGCATCCCTGTCGAAACTCACGTCGGCGTTCCACCAGGACACGACAGCGCTAGGATACGGTCCGTTGTTGACTACCAGGCGTGAACCCAGACCGCTGAGGTCTCTGATGCTTCACCAGATGACTGCGAATTCGTGTCAGCAATAGATGGGCAAGCACCTTGCCTGGTACGCTGAGCAGTGTAATACCGCAGTAATTGTGCAGTCCTGACGGTCCCCTTTCCCTTCCCAGATAGGGACGACCAGCCCCTTTTCCAGTCAGGAGGAATGGTACCTGATTGCCACACGGCAGTCAGGACAGCATGCAACCTGCGGATCATGGCCTCACCCCAAGCTTTGAGGAGCTCCGCACTGATATTACAAACACCAGCTGCCTTTCCCCCCTTCAAACTTTGCTACAGCCTCTCTGACTTCGTCAAGAGAGGGTGCGGTTTCGTCAATGGGAGGATCGGCATCCACTGCCTGTAACCCAGTGGTGTGAAGCTGCTCAGTTGGAGGGTCCACCGTGAACAACTGCCCAAAGTACTCAGCCCAACGGGCCATCTGCCCATCCATGTCCGACACGAGGTGCCCATCTGCTGTTCGAATAGCACTCGCCCGAGAAGGAGACTTGGAACGGAGCTTCTTCAGGGCTCGGTAGGCGGGTCGGAGGTCATTAGCGTTCAAATGACCCTCGACATCCTCAGCGAGACTCCTGACATACCTCTCCAAGTTATTTACCAAAGTAAATTACAATCTATTTACTAAAATTATAAAGTCATTTACTGACTACACTACCCTCCTGAGTTTCACGCTATGCGAGTTTCACGATCCTCGAGTTTCGCGCTGAGTCCTAAATTCTTATCATCCCGACTTTCGCGCATTATATCCCCGAGTTTCGCGTTTTTGTTTTTTTGTTTTTTTGTGTGTGTGTGTGTGTGTGTGTGTGTGTGTGTGTGTGTGTGTGTGTGTGTGTGTGTGTGCCTACAGCGCCGTTAGGCAATGACCTACAGGAGTGGGATGGTAGGCCCTGGAGGTTAACTTTGAGGGCTGTGATGGTTGGCCCTTGCCCGTGGTGGCGCAGACAGAATTTCTATAGTGACGCATGTGATTAGAGGCTCATGCCGCCCCCTGTGTCCTCCGATGCACTCGCAATCGAAGGTAGAGTTAATTGGCAGCGTGTGGGTGTTCTTAGGCCCCTCAACGGTGCAGAGAAAGATTTTAAGTGGAATTTACCTCATCAAGGATCGAACTCAGATCACCGAGAACGCCACTCGGAGACTTCTTCTTCTTCTTGTGACCCTTTCTGCTTAGTATCACTTTGTAGGTCGTCTGTCAAGCTCGTGCTCGAGCTTGACATATATCTTGACGCTAACCACTCTGCTACCGCCTCCCATAAGAGACGTACGGGACACGTCTTCCTTCCTTCCTGCTTAGTATAGTATTATAATAGGCTTAGTATAGCTTGTAGTTTTGCTTTGTTTTTTTCCATTTGTTTGTGTTTTTCTCTACAGGAGCAGCCGGTGTCGCATAAGATAGGTAACACCTCAAAATAAGTAGCACCTTACCGTACACACCCGCCGTTTCTTACTATTTACCAAAAACTACCTTTATAGTGATTAACCATGACGTGTGTGGTACTGTGGTTTCTGGAGGTACTGGAAGAGACAGGAGAGAAGAGAGGAAGGCATTGTGAGTGTTATTGCCGTATAACACTGTCACACAACCATCAGCTGACAAGATATGTGTCAAGCTCACTCACTCAGACCAAAACAGGATCCGCTGGGTGACTCCCAACTCGAGCTCAAACTCAAGCTCCTCTCCTCCCTCCTCTTCTCTACGTAGTGTTGGCTGAAGCCACCACCCCGGGAGGCGGGTCACAAACCCTAAGATAACACCCAGTACCCATTCACTACTGGGTGGACAGGGGCTTGGGGCCTTTTCAGGATATTTTGTGGGGGAAAAAGTGAGTCATAAAAAAAAAAAAAAAATAATAAATAAATAAAAAACGGACTAAATAAGCATTTTTACAGTGTTTTTAATACCCGAGTTTCGCGCTATGCCTCCGGAAGAAAGCAAGAGCGAAACTCGGGAGGGTAGTGTATATGATTTTACCTATGGTTGTACGATAATCAATCTGAAAATATGATCATTCTGGTGGCTCGGTACGACAAGGTGGCCTACAAAAATTCACATCACTGGACGATGTACTATATATATATATATATATAATTATATATATATATATATATATATATATATATATATATATATATTATTATATATCTATATATATATAATATATATATATATATATATATATATCAAGCTCTTTCAGTTTCATGCTTATATGATACATCTATGTTTCAAAAGACAAGGGAATAGCTTTCTTATTAGAGTGTACTAACCGCTCAGACTATTCTGAGCAAGAGATAAAAGCCTCCTTCACAGCCTCATGGGTCTGAGTGCAGTAACCAGAGGGTATGGCAGCGTTTCTCCACAGGTATTCGATAGGTTGCGTGCCAGAGCAAGAGCTTCAAAAGGCGGAAGGCTTCCACCAGGGTTGGAACATCATCTGTTGTATGCAGGATGGCCAAGCAGGATGGTAGAAGGGCCTCACTTTCAACAACCTTCTCACAACCTTCCGCCTGACAGCACAAGTTGGCAACTACCCCAACCGACAACTTCCTAAGTGGGAATAATGTGTCATTAACCGTTTTCTGAAATGTTACTGTTGCTGCTATTGATGATGATGGACATTAACTAAAATTATATAATACAAAGTGAGGATATGCAAAGTAATGTAAAGCCTGCAAAATCAGCAGAGGGAAGCAGTAATCAGTTGTGTGGAAAATGACAGGCAAGGTAAGTAAGCATACATGTTAACATACACAGTAGAAATGGCAATGCTTTACACCAATTACATCCATAATTTGATGCAGCCATTTACTGTGCTTATTACTTCAATGTGTTACTTACATCTTATGCAACACTAATTCTAGGATATGGAAAGACAAATAGGGGGGGTGGGGGGCAGAGTGGTTAGGACTGCAAGTTGCGTGCTCGGTGTGCCGAGTTCAATCCCAAGGGGTGCCAAAATCTTTCTGCACTCGTTAAGTGCCCGAGGATCATCCACTTGCTGCCCATTAACTCTACCTTTGACAGCAAGTGCATCGGAGGACCCAGGGGGGGAACGTGAGCCTCTAATCACAGGTGCCACTATAAAAATCCTAACTGTGCCACCACAGGCGAGGGCCAACCATCACAGCCCACAAGCAGGGCATTTTGGTTCGTTACGGTACGGTACGAAATTACTGTACGGTACGGTAATTTAAGGGCTAAAAGTACGGTTCGATATTACGGTTCGATATATTTCTTCAAGTTCGGTACGGTACGAAAGTTCGATTTTTATTTCCGTACTTATATCGAACCATTTTCGTACCCAGCAGTATGGATGGTAGGTTACCATCCATACTGTCTATCTGTCTTCATGTATATCTATCTGTAAAAATCACTAAACTTCACCCAGCTCAGGACCAGGAGTCAGGGACTCAAAGAGCGGGAGTTGACCCCCCATTAACACCAAAGTGTGACCTCATTACCAGGGAGGAATTTTCCATCCAACGCCTGGCTGTTGACCTGGGGTCCTGGACCTTGGGGATAATGATTAATAGTTCAACAGGCCATGTGTCTAGTTCCTATCTATCTAATATATAGACTGTATAATATATATATATATATATATATATGATCACCTAAGATCAACCCTAGAATGTCACCTAAGAACGTCACCCCAGGATATCCACCTGAAGAACCTCACCAGGATATCCCACCTGAAGATCCGTCACCCAGCCAAGAAGTAATTAAATTAGATACAAATATTCCTTGGTTATGCATCTTTGTGAAAGTTTNGGGGTTTTTTGAGGGG
Organism: Chionoecetes opilio; assembly: GCA_016584305.1. Taxonomy (NCBI): domain Eukaryota; kingdom Metazoa; phylum Arthropoda; class Malacostraca; order Decapoda; family Majidae; genus Chionoecetes; species Chionoecetes opilio. The sequence continues at coordinate 6,079 of JACEEZ010000766.1, read as the reverse complement.
ATGCGGTAGTGTGTGTATGTGTCAGATGAGACTGTGTGTTGTGCTTGAAAGTATGTGTGGGGAGGGTGACGAATGGTTGAAGGTTAGAGTCTGCGGTGTCGGCCCTGGGGCACAAGGAGCCCCAGGGGTGAGCGCGGTTGTGCCGGAGATGGGAGAGAAGAGCAGTGAGAGGCACGAGGGAGGAAGCTGGTCTTTGGAGCGCGGAGCCGGTGTTTGTCCGTGGAGGTGACAAGGATTACAGGGAGGTCCCGTTATACAAGCATTTGATATACGAGAATCGATGATACGAGATGTGTAAATTAGGGTCTATTTTCAATATACGAGATAGAAAATCCAATGCTACGACATTCAAACTGGGGTGAGTAAAATTACCAAGTTATTTCAATCAATCAATCATTGGGGGCATACGCCGGGGGGCGCGTCGCCTCGCCCACCCTACAACGCCACTCCCGGGGGTCACCACGCGCGAGTTCCCATGCAGGCTCCTTTCCCATACCAAGCAACTCTCGACAAGAAACATCAACTTGCCCCAGCCACGAGCCTTGTGGGCGCCCCCTTGGCCTCCTCCACGCCGGATTGTCTCTTACAGATACAACCCGATGGGAAGGATCGGTTTCAGGGTAGCGTGCCACATGCCCATATAGCCGAAGTTGGCCTGACGGACTATGCAAGTAATAGGCCCGATTCAGTCTCACGGTGCAATCGCTGATTTGACACGTAATCATCCAGCGATACCCCATGATTCTGCGAAAACAACTTATTACCAAAGGCATTGATTCGTCTCTTCAAGTCACTATTTAGTGTCCATGTCTCACAACCATAGAGTAAGACAGGGATCACAAGCGACTTGAAGATCCGGATCTTTGTCCTCCTGCACAGGTACCGACAACGCCAAATACTCCCGCTGAGCGAGTCCATAACACCGTGGGCTATGCCAATCCGCCGTAAGGCTTCTTGACGTGACCTGCCGTCATTATGGACTGCGCTACCAAGGTATGTAAAACTTTCCAAGATCTCATTGTCCTCGCCACACGCATGAACAAACTGTACTGCTTCATCTAGTAAGTCTCCAAACACCTGGACCTTGGTCTTGAGCCAGGAGACCTGAAGTCCCAAAGGCTTTGCCTCCTCGTGCAGCGCCTCGAGAGCCATCACCAGGACTCCAGCGACTCAGCAAAGATTACTGCATCATCGGCAAAAACAAGATCAGTGATCTTGGTGTTGCCGACGGATGCTCCACAATCACTTTGATCTACAACCTTGTCCAATACCCAGTCCATACAAGCGTTGAAAAGTGATGGGGCAAGGACGCACCCTTGCCTCACTCCTGTATTCACAGGAAAGAAGCTGGATACACCTGCCCCACACTTCACAGCACTCTCAGTCCCAGAATACAGACCAGTTATCAAACCAATAGTCCTTGCAGGAATCCCTCGAAGTCGCAGAAGATCCCAGAGTGACTCACGATGCACTGAGTCAAACGCCTTCTTGAGATCAACATAGGCTGCAAGCATCCCTGTCGATACTCACGTCGGCGTTCCACCAGGACACGAAGCGCTAGGATACGGTCCGTTGTTGACTTACCAGGCGTGAACCCAGACCGCTGAGGTCTCTGATGCTTCACCAGATGACTGCGAATTCGTGTCAGCAATAGATGGGCAAGCACCTTGCCTGGTACGCTGAGCAGTGTAATACCGCAGTAATTGTTGCAGTCCTGACGGTCCCCTTTCCCTTCCCAGATAGGGACGACCAGCCCCCTTTTCCAGTCAGGAGGAATGGTACCTGATTGCCACACGGCAGTCAGGACAGCATGCAACCTGCGGATCATGGCCTCACCCCCAGCTTTGAGGAGCTCCGCACTGATATTACAAACACCAGCTGCCTTTCCACCCTTCAACTTTGCTACAGCCTCTCTGACTTCGTCAAGAGAGGGTGCGGTTTCGTCAATGGGAGGATCGGCATCCACTGCCTGTAACCCAGTGGTGTGAAGCTGCTCAGTTGGAGGGTCCACCGTGAACAACTGCCCAAAGTACTCAGCCCAACGGGCCATCTGCCCATCCATGTCCGACACGAGGTGCCCATCTGCTGTTCGAATAGCACTCGCCCGAGAAGGAGACTTGGAACGGAGCTTCTTCAGGGCTCGGTAGGCGGGTCGGAGGTCATTAGCGTTCAAATGACCCTCGACATCCTCAGCGAGACTCCTGACATACCTCTCCAAGTTATTTACCAAAGTAAATTACAATCTATTTACTAAAATTATAAAGTCATTTACTGACTACACTACCCTCCTGAGTTTCACGCTATGCGAGTTTCACGATCCTCGAGTTTCGCGCTGAGTCCTAAATTCTTATCATCCCGACTTTCGCGCATTATATCCCCGAGTTTCGCGTTTTTTTTTTTTTGTGTGTGTGTGTGTGTGTGTGTGTGTGTGTGTGTGTGTGTGCCTACAGCGCCGTTAGGCAATGACCTACAGGAGTGGGATGGTAGGCCCTGGAGGTTAACTTTGAGGGCTGTGATGGTTGGCCCTTGCCGTGGTGGCGCAGACAGAATTCTATAGTGACGCATGTGATTAGAGGCTCATGCCGCCCCCTGTGTCCTCCGATGCACTCGCAATCGAAGGTAGAGTAATTGGCAGCGTGTGGGTGTTTAGGCCCCTCAACGGTGCAGAGAAAGATTTTAAGTGGAATTTACTCATCAAGGATCGAACTCAGATCACCGAGAACGCCACTCGGAGACTTCTTCTTCTTCTTGTGACCCTTTCTGCTTAGTATCACTTTGTAGTCGTCTGTCAAGCTCGTGCTCGAGCTGACATATATCTTGACGCTAACCACTCTGCTACCGCCTCCCATAAGAGACGTACGGGACACGTCTTCCTTCCTTCCTGCTTAGTATAGTATTATAATAGGCTTAGTATAGCTTGTAGTTTTGCTTTGTTTTTTTCCTTTTGTTTGTGTTTTTCTTACAGGAGCAGCCGGTGTCGCATAAGATAGGTAACACCTCAAAATAAGTAGCACCTTACCGTACACACCCGCCGTTTCTTACTATTTACCACAAAATACTCCTTTATAAGTGATTAACCATGACGTGTGTGGTACTGTGGTTTCTGGAGGTACTGGAAGAGACAGGAGAGAAGAGAGGAAGGCATTGTGAGTGTTATTGCCGTATAACACTGTCACACAACCATCAGCGACAAGATATGTGTCAAGCTCACTCACTCAGACCAAAACAGGATCCGCTGGGGACTCCCAACTCGAGCTCAAACTCAAGCTCTCTCCTCCTCCTCTTCTCTACGTAGTGTTGGCTGAAGCCACCACCCCGGGAGGCGGGTCACAAACCCTAAGATAACACCCAGTACCCATTCACTACTGGGTGGACAGGGGCTTGGGGCCTTTTCAGGATATTTTGTGGGGGAAAAAGTGAGTCATAAAAAAAAAAAAAAAATAAATAAAAAAAAACGGACTAAATAAGCATTTTTACAGTGTTTTTAATACCCGAGTTTCGCGCTATGCCTCCGGAAGAAAGCAAGAGCGAAACTCGGGAGGGTAGTGTATATGATTTTACCTATGGTTGTACGATAATCAATCTGAAAATATGATCATTCTGGTGGCTCGGTACGACAAGGTGGCCTACAAAAATTCACATCACTGGACGATGTACTATATATATATATATATATATATTTTATATATATATATATATATATATTATATATATATATATATATTATATATATATATATATAAAATATATATATATATATATATATCAAGCTCTTTCAGTTTCATGCTTATATGATACATCTTATGTTTTCAAAAGACAAGGGAATAGCTTTCTTATTAGAGTGTACTAACCGCTCAGACTATTCTTGAGCAAGAAGATAAAAGCCTCCTTCACAGCCTCATGGGTCTTGAGGCAGTAACCAGAGGGTATTGGCAGCGTTTCTCCACAGGTATTCGATAGGTTGCGTGCCAGAGCAAGAGCTTCAAAAGGCGGAAGGCTTCCACCAGGGTTGGAACATCATCTGTTGTATGCAGGATGGCCAAGCAGGATGGTAGAAGGGCCTCACTTTCAAACAACCTTCTCACAACCTTCCGCCTGACAGCACAAGTTGGCCAACTACCCAACCACAACTTCCTAAGTGGGAATAATGTGTCATTAACCGTTTTCTGAAATGTTACTGTTGCTGCTATTGATGATGATGGACATTAACTAAAATTATATAATACAAAGTGAGGATATGCAAAGTAATGTAAAGCCTGGCAAAATCAGCAGAGGGAAGCAGTAATCAGTTGTGTGGAAAATGACAGGCAAGGTAAGTAAGCATACATGTTAACATACACAGTAGAAATGGCAATGCTTTACACCAATTACATCCATAATTTGATGCAGCCATTTACTGTGCTTATTACTTCAATTGTTTACTACAATCTTATGCAACACTAATTCTAGGATATGAAAGACAAATAGGGGGGGGGGGGGGGGCAGAGTGGTTAGGACCTGACAAGTTGCTGTGCTCGGTGTGCCGAGTTCAATCCCCAAGGGGTGCCAAAATCTTCTGCACTCGTTAAGTGCCCGAGGATCATCCACTTGCTGCCCATTAACTCTACCTTTGACAGCAAGTGCATCGGAGGACCCAGGGGGGGAACGTGAGCCTCTAATCACAGGTGCCACTATAAAAAATCCTAACTGTGCCACCACAGGCGAGGGCCAACCATCACAGCCCACAAGCAGGGCATGTGGTTCGTTACGGTACGGTACGAAATTACTGTACGGTACGGTAATTTAAGGGCTAAAAGTACGGTTCGATATTACGGTTCGATATATTTCTTCAAGTTCGGTACGGTACGAAAGTTCGATTTTTATTTCCGTACTTATATCGAACCATTTTCGTACCCAGCAGTATGGATGGTAGGTTACCATCCATACTGTCTATCTGTCTTCATGTATATCTATCTGTAAAAATCACTAAACTTCACCCCAGCTCAGGGACCAGGGAGTCAGGGACTCAAAGAGCGGGAGTTGACCCCCCCATTAACACCAAAGTGTGACCTCATTACCAGGGAGGAATTTTCCATCCAACGCCTGGCTGTTGACTGGGGTCCTGGGACTCTTGGGGATAATGATTAATAGTTCAACAGGCCATGTGTCTAGTTCCTATCTATCTTAATATATAGACTGTATAATATATATATATATATATATATATGATCACCTGAAGATCCATCACCCTAGAATGTCCACCTGAAGAACCGTCACCCCAGGATATCCCACCTGAAGAACCGTCACCCCAGGATATCCCACCTGAAGATCCGTCACCCCAGCCCACAGTGAATGTAATATATAAAATTAGGATAACAATATATTCCTTTGTGTTATGCATCTTTTTGTGAAAGTTTAAAGAAAAAATTAAGAGTAATATACAGTGTTCCAAATACAAAATTCATTATACTTTATTCAGTATTCCAAAATACAGTACATTTATTTCGTGGATCTATACTTCAGGGATTCTTTTGTTTGGCATTTCCACAGAAAACCATCCTTCGATCTGGAGTATTTTGTCCAATTCATCCAGTTATCACAAGTATCACACTTAACTTCACGCTTTAAAAGTCTGTTTTGTTGAAGCCACCGAATAACTATAGTGGAATCATCACACAACAGTGGTAGGACGCTATAGTTTGGAAGGTATTGCGTGCCAGGGTGAGCCAGGGTCCACTGATTCCAATGACTTAATTTTTTTTAGCCCACTTACTTTTATATAGTCCTCTTACCTGACTGGAGCTTTGGAGGGAGGAGTCAGGGTCATGACTCCTCCCTTTTACCCATTTGACCTAACCTCACTTGGAAGATGAAGTCAGGTCAAATCTTGACCCTACCTGAAGAACTGTCACCCCAGGTGTTGCCACCTGAAGAACCGTCACCCCAGGATATCCCACCTGAAGAACCGTCACCCTGCCAAACTCTGGGGTGACGGATCTTCAGGTGATCATATATATGTATATATATATATATATATATATATAATATATATATATAATATATATATATATAATACATAATAAAAATATAAAAATATATA
>JACEEZ010000765.1:0-16369 GCA_016584305.1 Chionoecetes opilio | reverse complement strand
TCATTTTTCCAATAAGGGAATTGCCTTTTTTGATAGTTGATATCCTTCCACTGTTGGCATACATTATGGGGCCTAAAACCACCAGAAAAAAAGTTTGCTGTACATTGAATTCTGACATGGCGGCCATCTTGAATTTATGCAAATTAGGGCCTTAGGGGCGTAACTTTGAGATAACTTTTGATATGATGTAGAGGGGACTCTAGGGAACTATTTAAAACAAAAAACCTTCTGAAGCAATTTGTTCTAGGTTCGGCCATATTCAGCATAGTTTGACTGGACTATAAGGAAAGTTGCACTTCTGATATTCATAATCTAAATAAATGTGTGTTATTAAGTGAGATCAGTTCAGCATTGGAAAAACATGGAAGCCTGAAGGGTAGAGTAGTGTGTTTCGCCTTCGGTCCAACACATATACACATACACATTAGACATACACATATTACACATTATGTATTATATTACACATTAATAACACATACCATATAAGACCTCCACACATGCCTATAGAGGCCTAAACTGGAAGCCTGAAGGATAGAGTAGTCTCCCGCTTTCCGTCTAACACACACATATAAGACCCCCACACATGCCTTTTCGCTCCTAATGTGCAGTGTGGTCACAACTTTGCTTACGTCCCACGCCTATTATATATGTGAACAGCCCCATGTGAACAAGGGCTGCATAGTGAAAACAAACAAAGCCTAATTTGTCAAAACACCGAGTAAGGATTCAAACATCGAACCTTTCAATTGTAATCCAAGTGTACTAAACAGTAGTAGCAGTATAGTGATAATAATAGTAGTAGTAGTAGTAGCAGCAGTAACAGTAGTAACAGTAACAGTAGCATTAGTAACAGAAGTATCATAGAAAACGTAAGTGGTAGTACTGTAGTAGAAATAGTAACAGTAGTTTCAGTAATATTAAACGTAAGTGATAGTGCTAGTAGTAGCAGCAACAGTAGTAAAAGTAGTAGTTTAGGGGAGGCGGTAGCAGAGTGGTTAGCGTCTCTGGTGGCGTTCTCGGTGACCCGAGTTCATTCCCTGATGAGAGCCAAAATCTTTCTGCACCGTCGAGTGGCCTAAGAACACCCACATGCACTGCCCATTAACTCTACCTTCGATTGCGAGTGCATCATAGAACACAGGGGGGCGGCATGACCCTCTAATTACAGGCGTCACTATAAAAATCCTGCCTGCGCCACCACGGGCGAGGGCCAACCATCACAGCCCTCACGTGAACCTCCAGGGCCTAACCAAGCCTTATATCCAAGCCTTAGAAGATACTGCCTACAGGCGGTATAGGCACAAAAGTAAAAAAAAAAAAAAAAAAAAAAAAAAAAAGGTAAAGTAGTAAGTGGAAGTAGTGGTAGTATCAATCAATCATTGGGGGCATACGCCGGGGAGCACGTCGCCTCGCCCACCCTACGACGCCATTCCCGGGGGTCACCACGCGCGAGTCCCCACGCAGGCTCCTTTCCCATACCAAGCAACTCTCGACAAGAGACATCAACTTGCCCCAGCCACGAGCCTTGTGGGTGCTCCTTAGCCTCCTTCACGACGGATTGTCTCTTACAGATACAACCCGATGGGAAGGATCGGTTTCAGGGTAGCGTGCCACATGCCCATTTAGCCGAAGTTGGCGCTGACGGACTATGCAGGTAATAGGCCTCGATTCAGTCTCACGGTGCAATCGCTGATTTGACACAATCATCCCAGCGATACCCCATGGTTCTGCGAAGACGCATATTACCAAAGGCATCGATTAGTCTCTTCAAGTCGCTATTTAGTGTCCATGTCTCACAACCATAGAGTAAGACAGGGATCACAAGCGACTTGAAGATCCGGATCTTTGTCCTCCTGCACAGGTACCGACAACGCCAAATACTCCTGCTGAGCGAGTCCATAACACTGTGGGGTATGCCAATTAACCGTAAGACTTCTTGACGTGACCCGCCGTCATTATGGACTGCGCTACCAAGGTATGTAAAACTTTCCAAGATCTCAATGTCCTCGCCGCACGCATGAACAGACTGTACTGTTTCATCTAGTAAACCTCCAAACACCTGGACCTTGGTCTTAAGCCAGGAGACGTCATGTCCCAAAGGCTTTGCCTCCTCGTGCAGCGCCATGACCATGACCTCCAGCGACTCAGCAAAGATTACTGCATCATCTGCAAAAACAAAATCAGTGATCTTGGTGTTGCCGAAGGATGCTCCACAATCAATTTGATCTACAACTGTGCCCAATACCCAGTCCATACAAGTGTTGAAAAGTGATGGAGCAATGACGCACCCTTGCCTCACTCCTGTATTAACAGGATAGAAGCTGGATACACCTGCCCCACACTTCACAGCACTCTCAGTCCAGAATACAGACCAGTCTTCAAACCAATAGTCCTTGCAGGAATCCCGCGAAGTCGCAAAAGATCCCAGAGTGACTCACGATGCACTGAGTCAAACGCCTTTTTGAGATTAACATAGGCTGCAAGCATCCCCTGTCAAAACTCACGTCGGCGTTCCACCAGGACACGAAGCGTTAGGATACGGTCCGTTGTTGACTTACCAGGCGTGAACCCAGACTGCTGAGGTCTCTGATGCTTCACCAGATGACTGCGAATTCGTGTCAGCAATAGATGGGCAAGCACCTTGCCTGGTACGCTGAGCAGGGTAATACCGCGGTAATTGTTGCAGTCATGACGGTCCCCTTTCCCTTTCCAGATAGGGACGACCAGCCCACTTTTCCAGTCAGGAGGAATGATACCTGATTGCCACACGGCAGTCAGGACAGCATGCAACCCGTGGATCATGGCCTCACCCCAGCTTTGAGGAGCTCCTTACTGATATTACAAACACCAGCTGCCTTTCCACCCATCAACTTTGCTACAGCCTCTCTGACTTCGTCAAGAGAGGGTGCCGTTTCGTCATGGGAGATCGGCATCCACTGCTTGTAACCCAGTGGTGTGAAGCTGCTCAGTTGGAGGGTCCACCGCGAACAACTGCCCAAAGTACTCAGCCCAACGAGCCATCTGCCCATCCATGCCCGACACGAGGCGCAATCTGCTGCTCGAATAGCACTCGCCCGGGATGGAGACTTAGAACGGAGCTTATTCAGGGCTAGGTAGGTGGGTCGGAGGTCATTAGCGTTCAAATGACCCTCGACATCCTGAGCGAGACTCCTGACATAGTAGGTAGTATGCTAACTATCTATAATAATATAAGCGAAAGTGTGTCCTGTCTGTCTTCTGTGTGTTGTGTGTGTGTGTGTGTGTGTGTGTGTGTTTGTGTGTGTGGTGTGTGTGTGTGTGTGTGTGTGTGTGTGTGTGTGTGTGTGTGTGTGTGTGGTATAGGTTCCGCCCCCGTGGCGCAAACACCTCATATGGCACATTTTTGGAATCAGTTGACCAGGGGAAGGTCATAAGCCCACTTATGAGATGATCCGATAACTTTTTTTTTTCTTTTTTTTTAGCAGCCTATTAGCGAGAATTGTGAAAACAAAAGTGGGTTGCGAGAATTGAGGAAGCCTTGATGTAGGGTGATGGGTAATGGGTGAGTGAATGGGTGGGGTGATGGGTAATGGTGTGTGGGTGATGGGTGAGTGAATGGGTGAGGGGTGATGGGTTGGGGGTGATGGTGATGGTGAGGGAATAGGTGGGGGTGATGGGTAATCTATAATAATATAAGCGAAAGTGTGTCTGTGTGGTGTGTGTGTTGTGTGTGTGTGTGTGTGTGTGTGTGTGTGTGTGTGTGTGTGGTGTGTGGGTGTGTGTGTGTCTGGTATAGGTTCCGCCCCCCGTGGCGCAATCACCTCATATGGCACATTTTTGGAACCGGGTTGACCAGGGGAAGGTTTTTAAGCCCAATTATGAGATGATCCGGTCATTTTTTTTTTTTTTTTTTTTAGCAGCCTATTAGCGATAATTGTGAAAAAAAAGTGGGTTGCGAGAATTGAGGAAACCTTTGATGTAGGGTGATGGGTAATGGGTGAGTGAATGGGTGGGGTGATGGGTAATGGGTGTGGGGTGATGGGTGAGTGAATGGGTGGGGGGTGATGGGTGATGGGTGAGGGAATAGGTGGGGGGTGATGGGTAATGGGTGAGTGATGGTGGGGGGTGATGGTTGGGGGTGATGGGTGATGGGTGAGGGAATAGGTTGGGGGGTGATGGGTAATGGTAATATAAGCGAAAGTCTGTCTGTCTGTGTGTGTGTGTGTGTGTGTGTGTGTGTCTGGTATAGGTTCCGCCCCCCGTGGCGCAATCACCTCATATGGCACATTTTTGGAATCGGGTTGACCAGGGGAAGGTTTTAAGCCCAATTACGAGATGATCCGATCACTTCATTTTTTCTTTTTTTTAGCAGCCTATTAGCGATAATTGTGAAAAAAAAAGTGGGTTGCGAGAATTGAGGAAACCTTGATGTAGGGTGATGGGTAATGGGTGAGTGAATGGGTGGGGTGATGGGTAATGGGTGTGGGGTGATGGTGAGTGAATGGGTGGGGGGTGATGGGTTGGGGATGATGGGTGATGGGTGAGGAATAGGTGGGGGTGATGGTAATGGGTGAGTGAATGGGTGGGGGGTGATGGTAATGGGTGAGTGAATGGGTGGGGGGTGATGGTAATGGGTGAGTGAATGGGTGGGGGTGATGGGTAATGGGTGAGTGAATGGGTGGGGGAATACATACATTTCTACATCCATGATTTCAGGAAAGTTAGAAGGGCTATCTGGAGAGTCCATGTTTGGTGGGCCGAAGGCCCACCAAACACAGGTGGGTGGGCCGAAGGCCCACCAATAGCCCTCCGCAGGAGCTAGCCAAAAAGTCCGCCCGGAGGGCGGCTTTGCGGCTAGTGAATTATAAAAGGTAAATTCATACATAAAAAAAATGCTATATAATACCAGCCACCAGGGCACGGCCAGCCCGGCATGCATCGGAAGGAAAGGAGGGAGGGAGCGCTGCGATAGTACAAGAAGCACGGCTACATTTTTGCCGGGAACGCTTGCCACGACGACGCAGTAACTGTCACAACAAAACGTGAACCTGCGCTGATGTCTGGTTCCTCCCAAAATTTGGTGTCGCAGCCAAGCGCTTCTGGCCCCAAACACACGAGTTACTATGCCACGGGCGACACCGCCACAAACACGGCGCCCATGATCTCGGAAAGGGTGTTTCGGTATGTTGCCCTAGTCGTCTGTTAGTGGGGGGGGGGGGGGGGGGGGGGTAAGGTAAATTGGGGGGTTTTTTTTTTTTTTTGTTGGGGGGGGTTTTTTTGGGGGGGGGTTTTTTTTAAAAATTTTTGGGGGGTTTCCGGGTTTGGGTTTTGGGGTTTTTTTAAAACCCCCCCCCCCCCCTTTTTTTTTTTTTTTTAAAAAAAAAGGGGGGGGGGGGGGGGGGGTTTTTTTTGGGGGGGTTTTTTAAAAAATTTTTTTTTTTGGGGGGGGGGGGGGGTGGTTGGGGGGTTTTGGGGAAATTGGGGGTTGGGGGGGGGGGGGGGGGTGGGGGGGTTTTGGGGGGGGGTGGGGGGTTTGGGGGGGGGGGGGGGGGGGGGGGGGGGAGGGGGTTTTTGGGGGGCCCCCTTTTTTTGGGGGGGGAAATTGGGGGGTTTTGGGGGGGGGGGGGCCCCAAAAGGGGGGGGGGGGTTTTTTCCCAAGGGGAAAAAACCCCCCAAGGGGGGGGGGGGAATAAAATTTTAAAAAAAAATTTTCAAAAAAAAAATTTTTTTTTTAAAGGGGGGGGGGCCCGGGGCCCCCCCGGGGGGGGGGGGGGAAAAAAAAACCCCCCCCCCCGGGGTTCCAAAACCGAACCGGCCGGGGGGGGGTTTTTTGGTTTAAAAAAAAAAATTTTTTTTAAAAAAAAAAAAAAAAAAAAACCCAAAAAAAACCCCCCCCCAAAACCCCCCCCCTTTTTGGGGAAAAAAAAATTTTTTGGGGGGGCCCCCCCCCTTCAAAAGGGGGGGTTTTTTTTTTGGCCCCCCCCCCAAAAGGGGGAAAAAAACCCAAAAGGGGAAAAATGGCCGGTTTTTTTTCCCCCCCAAATTTTTTTTAAAAAATTTTTTTTTTCCCCCAAAAATTTTTTCAACCACAACCCCAAAAAAAACCCCCCCCCCCCAAAAACCCCCCAACCCTTTTTTAAAAATTTTTTTTTTGGGTTTTTTTTTTTTCCCCCCCTTTGTTTTTGGGTTTTTTTTTTTTAAAAAAAAAAAAAAATTCAAAAAAAATTTTTTTTTTTTTTCCCCCCCCCTTTTTTTTTTAAAAAATTTTTAAAATTTTTTAAAAATTTTTTTTTTTTAAAAAAAAAGGGGCCCCTTTTTTTTTAAATTTTTTTTGTTTTGGGGGTTTTGGGTTTTAAAAAAAAAATTTTTTTTTTTTGGAAAGGGTTTTTTGGGGTTTTTAAAAAATTTGTTTTAAAAAAAAAAAAAATTTTTTTTTTTTTTAAAAAAAAAACCCCCCTTTTTTTAATACGTTTTAAATTTTTTTAAAATTTTTTTTCCCTTTTAACCCAAATTTTTTTTTTTTTAAAATTTTTTTTCCCGGGCCCCCTTTTTTTTTCCCCCCCCCCCCCCCTTTTTTTTTTTTCTTTTTTAAATTTAAAAATTTTTTTTTTTAAAAATTTTTTGGGGGGGGAAAAAAAAGGGTTTTTTTTGGGGGGGGGGTGGTTTTTTTTTTTGGGGAAAAAAAAAATTTTTCTTTTAAAAAAAAAAATTTTTTTTTTCTTTTTTTCCCCCCCCCTAAAATTTTTTTTAAAAGGGGGTTTTTTTAAATTTTAAAAAAATTTTGGGGGGGTTTTTCCCCAAATTTTTTATTTTCCCCCTTTTAAAAAAAAGGGCCCCCCTTTTTGGGGCCCCCAACCCCAATTTTTAAAAAAACCAAAACCAAATTTTTTTTTTAAAAATTCCCCTTTTTTCCCCCAAAATTTTTTTTTTTTTCGGGGTTTTTTTTTTTAATTTTTTTTCCCCCCCCCCCCTTTTTGGGGTTTTGGGGAATTTTTAAGGAACCCTTTTTTTTCCCCCCGGGGGGGAGAAATGGGAAAATTTTTTTTGGGGGGGCCCCCCCCACCGGGGTTTCCCCCCAAAAAAACCCCCGGGGAAAAAATTTTTTTTTTGGGGGTTTTTTTTTTTTAAAAAAACCAAAAAACCCCCAAAAGGGGGGGCCCCCCCCCCCCCCAAAAAAGGGGGCCCGGGGGGGTTGGGGGGAAAGGGGGGGGGGGGGAAAATTTTTTTGGGGAAAGGGGAAAAAAATTTAAAAAAACCCCCCCCCTTTTTTTTCCCCCCCCCCCGGGGGGGAAAAAATTTTTTTTTAAAAAAAAAGGGGAAAAATTTTTTTTTTTTTTCCCCCCCCCCCAAGGGGGGTTTTTCAAGGGGCCAAACCCTTTTTTTCCATTTTAAAAAAAAGGGGGGGGTTTTTTTTAAAAAAGGGGGGGCCCCCCCAAAAAAAAAATTTTTGGGGGTTTGGGGGGGGGTTTTCCCCCAAAACCCCCAAAAGGGGGCCAAAAAATTTAAAAATTTTTTTTCCCCCGGGGGGGGCCCAAAAACCCCCCGGGGGGGGGCCCCCCTTTTTTTTTTGGGGGCCCCCCCAAAAAAAAAGGGGTTTTTTTGGGGGGGTTTTTCCCCCTTTTTTTTTCCGGTTTTCCCCAAAAAAGGGGGGGGGAAAGGGGGGGGGTGGGGGGGTGGGGGGCCCGGTTTCCCCTTTTCCCGGGAAAAAAAGGGGGGGGGGTTTTTCCTTTTAACCTTTTGGGGGAAAACCTTTGGCCCCCGGGGGGGGGGGAAAAAAAGGGGGGGGTTTTTCCCCAAAAAATTTTTTTCCGGCCCCGGGGGCCCCGGGGTTTTGGGCCCCCCAAAAAGGGGTTTTTTTTGGGGGGTTTTTTCCCCCCAAAAGGGTTTTTTGGGGGGGGGGTTTTTTTTTTTTTTTGGGTTTTTAAAGGGGAAAAAAAAAAAAAAAAAAAAACCAAAATTTAAGAATTTTCCCCCGGGGGGGGGGCCCCCAAAACCCCCCGGGGGAACCCCCCCGGGGGGGGGGGGGCCCCCCCCCCCCCGGTTTTTTTTCCCTTTTTTTTAGGGGGGGAAAAAAAAAAAAAAAAGGGGGGCCCCCTTTGGGGGGGCCCCCCCCCCCCCTTTGGGGGGGAAAGGAAAAGGGGGTTGGGCCCCCCCCCTTTTCCCCCCCAAAAATTTAAAACCCCAAAGGCCCCCCCTTTTTTTGGGGGGGTTTTCCCCCCAAAGGGTTTTTTTTGGAAAAGGGGGGAAAAAGGGGGGGGGGGGGCCCCCCTTTTAAAAAAAATTTTTCCCCCCCGGGGGGGGGGGGGGGGGGGCTGTTGAACCCCCGGGGGGGTCTTTTCCCCCCCCCGGGGGGGGGGGGGTTTTTTGGAAAGGGAAAGGGGAAAAAAAAAAAAAAAAAAATTTTTAAAAAAAAAGGAAAAAAAACCCCCCAAAAATTTTTAAAAAAAGGAAATTTTAAAAAAAAAAACCCCCAGTTGGGTTTTTGGGTTTTTTGAAAAAGGGGGCCCCTTTTTTTTGGGAAAAATTTTTCCAAAAAATTTTTATTTTTGGGGGGTTTTTTTGGGGGGGGGGGTTTGGGGCTACGGGGAGGAAACCCAAGGGTTTTAAACCAAGCCCTGTTCCGGGTCGGTTCATTGCGTGGGGCGAGGACTTTTGGATTTTGGAAAGTTTTACTACCTTGGTAGCGCGCCATAATGACGGGGGTACGTAAAGAAGTCTTACGGCGGATTGGCATAGCCCACGGTGTTTGGACTCGCTCGGGGAGTATTTGGCGTTGGGTCCCTGCGGAGGAAAAAGACCCCGGATTTTCAGCGCTTGGGGACCCCGTTTTTACTCATGGTTGTGAGACGGCCCACAAAAATAGTGACTTAAAAAAAACGAATAAATCCCTTTGGTAATAAGTGTCTTCGCAGAATCAGGGGGTTCGCTGGGGGATTACGTGTCAAATCAGCGTTTTGCACCGTGGGGACGAATCGAGGCCTATTCCCTGCATACCCCGTCGGGCCCCAATTCGGCTATATGGGCATGTGGCACGCTACCCGAAACCGACCCTTCCATCGGGTTGTATCGAAAGGGAAAAACCCGGGTGAGGAGGAAGGGGGGAAAGGGGTGGGGGGGAAAGTGAGTTTTTGTGAAGGGGATGGGAAAAGGAGGAGGGGAATGGGGGGACCCCGGAGTGGGTGTAGGGGGGGGCGAGGCGAGCGCCCCGGCGATGCCCTGAATGTTGATGTATTTGCTGAAAATGAAATAAGAAAAAATGTATTAAATAAATATTAAAAGAATAAATATAAAAGAAAAGTAAAAAAATGTTTAAAACGAAAACAAAATCAATTAAAAAAAAAGGTCAAAGACTAAATAAATGACACCATACTTTATTTAGTTATTTTGTTTATTGACAAAAAATTAATTACATAACTATGAAATTACATAGTTTACATTATTTTGTCCAAATAAAAATAATCTTTAATTTAAGCCGCGTTAGCACGTTCTTTTTCATGGGGGGGAGAATGTAATGGGGTGTTTTTTAATTTTTTGAATTTGGCAGCCGTGATTTTTTTTCGCGACAAACTTTTTTCTCGGGGGAAAATCAAGTGCCACAATCTATAATAATATAAGGAAAGTTTGTTGTCTGTCTGTCTGTGTATTTTGTGTGTGTGTGTGTGTGTGTGTGTGTGGGTTATAGGTTCCGCCCCCCCTGGGCAATCACCTTATGGCACATTTTGGAACCGGGGTTTTTCCAGGGGAAGGTCCCTAAGCCCCTTAAGATATTCGAAATTTTTTTTTTCTTCTTTTTTTTTAGCGCCTATAGCATAATTGTGAAAAAAAAAAAAGGGGTTCGAGAAATGGAAAACCTTTATTAGGTGATGGGTTTATGGGGATTAATGGTTTGGGGTATGGTATGGGTGTGGGTGTGGGTGAGTGAAATGGGTGGGGGTTATGGGTTTGGGGGTGATGGGGGAGGGTGAGGGAATGGTGGGGGGGAATGGGTAATCTATCTTATAAAAAAATATAAGCGAAAGTGTTTCTGTCTGTGTGGTTGGGGTGTGTGGTATGGTTCCCCCCCCCGTGGCGCAATCATCATTTTGGCCATTTTTTAACCGGGTTTGACCCGGGGGAAGGTCATAAGCCCCCTTATAAATGATTTGATCACTTTTTTTTTTTTTTTTTTTTTTTAGCAGCCTATTAGCGATAATTGTGAAAAAAAAGTGGGTTGCGAGAATTAGAGAGAACTGCAACTCGAGAAATGCCAGTGGTCGCTGGCAGTTTTAACTCAAAGGTTGGTCTACTGTGTTTTGGCTCCGCGACTAATATTTTTCATAAATTAATTTCGCGATAAATATTGATGCACCGCATCTGAATACCAAAAAATATAGTTCTTCTGTTGTTCTACTAATTATATGGATGACATGCATTACGATGGAACGTTCTATAATAGCAATTTAATGCAAATTACTCGCCTCGAGTAGCAAAGCTTAATAGATTTTTTTACATGTATATTGTGGCATGTAAAATTTGGGCGATGTTCACACTGTTTTCTAAGACAGTACTGCTGCGTCTGGCAAACGCTTGTCAAAATACAATAAGCAATGCCTTGGAAAAACGAAGAATAAAGAATGCCGAAATCGGCTTGTTGCTGCGACAATGTAGGTTATAATGGGCCCCAGACATAACTACGTCACGATTTGTTTACATCGGTGCATTGTGGGGATAAGGCGGGGTCGCCGCGGGTGGACCTACGAAGGGAAAACTACGGCGATGGAAGAATTTCGAGTTATTTTGCGCGAAATTGATATTCCAGGTGCTATATTACAGTGCTCTATTCTCGCTGACAACACTATAGAGAAGACCTGAGGTAATGGCTGATGTGCAGAGGCTTTTAAACCAAGAAAACAGAGTCATAACAGAGCCTCGTCAAAAGGTAAGCAACTGGTAGGTACGTAATGTGTCCCTACCACTTGCTTACTTCTTAATGAGACTCTGCTGTGACTGTTTTCCTGGTTTAGAAGCCTTTGCACATCAACCATCACCTCAGGTCTTCTCTATGTTGTCAGCGAGCACGGAAATATAGCACCTGGAATATCAATTTCGCCCAAAACAACTTGAAATTTTTTCATCGTCGTAGTTAGTCTTCTCTTTGTAGGTTGTACATATTCATGGTTATGATAGTATTAAAATACCTTATTAATTGAGTTCCTTTTGTTGTCTTCCTCATAATAAGTAGTGGTAATCATGGTTTAAGTGTTACTTGACGAGCCAGGAATACTCTTGAGTCTGTACCAACATCACCAACCTTTGCTTTGATTTATCTTATTGCTCCATCCATAAACAAGCTGCATAACCACTGTGACATTATCCATCCTTGCCTCATGATATACCTGGTACTATTGTCTACCGATATTTTTCTCCCTACACATATCGGGAAAACTCGCTAACGGTAATGGCTAGGTTAGATTTTGCTTTGATTTATCTCATTACTCCATCCATAAACAAGTTGCACGGTGACATTACCCCATCCTTGCCTCATGTACCTGGTACTCTCGTCTACCCAAATGCTCGTCCCTACATAAATCGGGGAAAACTCGCTGACGGTAATGGTTAGGTTAGGGGTATTAATGGACGAGAGTTGCGCGGTCGTTTTCAGAGACAGACTATTTTTTCTTGGCCTACAATAGGTGCTTGTTTTAATGGAGAGTTTTTTTTTGCGCAAACCCATTAAAAAAAACTATCTTCATTAAAACAAGCACCTATTGTAGGCCAAGAAAAAACAGTCTGTGTCTCTGAAAACGACCGCGCAACTCTCGTCCATTATTACCCCTAACCTAACTATTACCGTCGGCGAGTTTTCCCCGATTTATGTAGGGACGAGCATTTGGGTAGACGTCGTCTACCCAAATGCTACTGCTACTGGTACTCTCGTCTACTAGACGAGAGTACCAGGTACCATGAGGCAAGGATGGGTAATGTCACCGTGGTTATGCAACTTGTTTGTGGATGGAGTAATGAGATAAATCAAAGCAAAATCTAACCTAGCCATTACCGTCGGCGAGTTTTCCCGATTTGTGTAGGGAGAAAAATATCGGTAGACGACAGTACCAGGTATACCATGAGGCAAGGATGGGTAATGTCACGGTGGTTATGCAACTTGTTTATGGATGGAGTAATAAGATAAATCAAAGCAAAGGTTGGTGATTTTGGTATAGACTCAAGAGTATTCATTGGCTCGTCAAGTAACACTTAAACCATGATGTACCACTACTTATTATGAGGAAAGACAACAAAAGGAACTCAATTAATAAGGTATTTTAATACTATCATAACCATGAATATGTACAACCTACAAAGAGAAGACTAAGACGATGAAAAAATTTCGAGTTGTTTTGGGCGAAATTGATATTCCAGGTGCTATATTTCCGTGCTCGCTGACAACATAGAGAAGACCTGAGGTGATGGTTGATGTGCAAAGGCTTCTAAACCAGGAAAACAGTCACAGCAGAGTCTCATTAACCCGTCGGGTGCCAGCGACGTATAT
Organism: Chionoecetes opilio; assembly: GCA_016584305.1. Classification (NCBI taxonomy): domain Eukaryota; kingdom Metazoa; phylum Arthropoda; class Malacostraca; order Decapoda; family Majidae; genus Chionoecetes; species Chionoecetes opilio. The sequence goes on along the minus strand of JACEEZ010000765.1, from coordinate 3,861 downwards.
ATACGTCGGCAGGGCTTTTCACTCCCAGTGCCAGCGACGTATATATACGTCGGCATAATTAAAAATTCATTTCGGCAAAACTATTCACTTATTATTTTCCATTTCCACATAGGGTGACACATGCACCCTTTGAGCGATGTGGCAGCAGTATAACATGTGGATAATACTGCACTTACACCAAGTGGGTCGAGTTGAGTCGAGTCAATTTGGAGAGTAATAGTCATAACGAGTGAAGACTCGTTGTGATTCGAATTGACTCTACTAACTCGAATTGTTTGGTGTAAAACGAATCCTCTCTCGAATTGTTTGGTGTAAAACGAATCCTCTCGCGAAATGTTTGGTGTAAAAAACGAATCCTCTTCTCGAATTGTTTGGTGTAAAACGAATGGCTTATTATTTTCCATTTCCACATAGGGTGACACATGCACCCTTTGAGCGATGTGGGCAACATTATAGCATGTGGATAATACTGTGCCTACACCAAGGGGGTCGAGTCGAATCGAGTTGAGTCGAGTCAAGGAGAGTAATTGTCATAACGAGTGAAAGACTCATTGTGATTCAAATTGACTCGACTCGACTCGAATTGTTTGGTGTAAAACGAATCCTAAGGTGTGCGTAGGTGACTATAGGGATAAGAGATTGATGGTGTTTCAGTATGTTTTGTCACCACGAGCGCTATTATGTCTCGTCCCAGAAAGCGAACTTTGACAGACCCTGAGTTAATTGAAGAAATTTTTAGGGAGAACATAAGTGACTTTGATTCTGACGACTCTTTTGACGACTCTTGTGATGACCGGGATACGTGCAATCATCAGAAACGTCGTCGAGTGGTGAAGAGAGTGAGGTACCCTCGCCACGCAAGATGGTGTACGATGTTGTACGGGAAGGCATCGACGGCTATGCGTCGCCTCCACCTTCAAGGCGATGATGAAGAGGATGTGAACGAACCCCAGACATCATCGGTGCCCACATGGCTGACCAGTCCAGTGGCCATGCAACGAACATCATTACCAGGAAATCCACCTCAGAACAAGCGAATGAAAGTGAGTGGTGCTGGGCCTCCTATCACCCAAGGGTCTACCCCTTCCCCTCTCTTCCCCGCTGATGCCGACATGCCGTCACCTACTCGCCTTGACACACCAACACCTCTTCCTACATCCCACAACCTGGTACGAGTGCGGATGCAGCAACAGGGAAATGGAAGGGGGAAGGCAGCCTCGTCCAGCGTAGGGTTTCACGTGGTAGGGGGCGCCGCAGGGGAGGTAATATTCCTGCACATCACGACGTGCCTGACCCTGAATCGACGAACACAGGGGGTGAAACTGACTTTGTGTGGGAGTGGGAGGATGGGATTAGCTTCACCCCAACCATTCACCCCTTCCTCGACGAGGCCATCCAAGGGGTCAATGTCCCTGAACTCACTCCTGAGTCAATTTATGCAGATTATTTATATAATTTCTTCCCAGTGGCCCTCATAGAAACAATAGTGGGGCTAACAAACTCCTACAATAATTTCAGAATGGAGGCGAAGGTGCAGACAACATACACTCGACGTTACCATTGGAAGGATATTGATGTCAAGGAATTTTACTCCTTCATTTGTGTCGTCCTTCTGATGGGAGTGGTAAAAAAATCTAATGCAAGAAAGTATTGGTCAACCGACCCCTTAGCTGCTACCCCCATTTTTGGCCAAATAATGTCAAAAAACAGGTTCTACGATATCATGGGGAACTTGCATTTCTTTGATAACCTCGATCCTGCCATGAGAGAGAGCAACGACGTTATGAGAAGGATTAGGCTTGTTTTTTACCACCTCAGGGGCAAGTTCTCGTCATCATTCAATCCCTACCAGAAACTTGTGATCGACGAGAGCTTGGTATTGTGGCGAGGCAATCTCAGTTTCCGCCAATACATACCAAGCAAACGTCACCGTTTTGGCTTCAAACTCTTTGTGATGTGCGACTGTCAAACGGGGTACATACAGGATATGCTTCTCTACACTGGCCAGCAAACAGAGATTAGTGAGGACAGGAAATATGGAGTCTCAGGTGAAGTGGTCAAGGCACTGATTGGGAGGTACTTGGGGCGAGGCCATATATTGTACATTGACAACTGGTATACAAGCCCCCTACTCGCTGATTACCTCTTCAAGCGCGACACAGGTGTTTGTGGTACCGTCAAGAGGGGCCGCAAACACATGCCAACATTCCCCCGTGTCAAGAAAGGCGAGTGCACTTATTTCACAACCAAAAACATCATCGCCATGTCCTGGATAGACAAAAGAGATGTCAACCTGCTCTCTAGTGTCCATCGACCCATCATGCAGACTTCAAAATCATACGACTACAAGGAGAAGAAATACATCGACAAACCTGAAGCGGTGATGGACTATAACATAAATATGAGACAGGTAGACAAATCTGATGCCATGATTTCAAGTGTTGAGTGTGCTAGAAGAACAATGAAATGGTATAAGAAGGATGTTTTTTCACCTCCTTGATATGACGATTCTCAACAGCCACATTCTCTACACTCTGAAGACAGGGGAAAATCAAACCTTAGAAGAGTTCGTTATCGAGGTGGTGCGTAGTGTCTTGGCACACAACACCGTTCAGAGAGTGACACAAACGCCTCACAGACCATTGCAGGGCCGTCAAGAGATACACCCGCGCGTTTGGGAGTCTCGCACTTCATCTCAACAATCCCGGCCACGGGAACACAACGGTGTCCACAACGACGGTTGCCACGTCTGCCAGCAAACCACACGACATGCCAAGAAGCGGAAGGACACGCGTTACCAGTACAGTGACTGTAATGTAGGGCTTGCCTGGAGCCCTGCTTCAAAGAATATCATACATTGATCCATTACTGATAAGAGGGTAGATGTATGTCGAGTAGTGAAATAAAAAGTCCAATGACATTGTAATATACTGTAATACTATTACAGTAATTGAAAATGATTATTAGATTTTGAAAATGTATTTGTAGTCTGTATACTTCAAGGGTTGAAATGTAGTCATGCATCACACGTAAACAATAAACTCTTAGGATAAAAAAACCGAAATATAGCAAAAATGTTCATAGCTAATTTTGACATGAAAAATAAATTTGTTAAGGGTTTGTTTGTCTTTATATTGTTTAATTTAACCATTAGACCACAAATAAATAAAAAAAAAAAATCGAAAATCGGCCAGCACTGGCGTGGGTCATATGTCAAAAATTTGCCAGCACCCGACGGGTTAAGAAGTAAGCAAGTGATAGGGACACATTACATACCTACCAGTTGCTTACCTTTTGACGAGGCTCTGTTATGACTCTGTTTTCTTGGTTTAAAAGCCTCTGCACATCAGCCATTACCTCAGGTCTTCTCTATAGTGTTGTCAGCGAGAACAGAGCACTGTAATATAGCACTTGGAATATCAATTTCGCGCAAAATAACTCGAAATTCTTCCATCGCCGTAGTTTTCCCTTCGTAGGTCCACCCGCGGCGACCCCGCCTTATCCCCACAATGCACCGATGTAAACAAACCGTGACGTAGTTATGGGTAGGGTCCATTGTGGAGGCGACGTGCCGCGACGGGGAGTGGTGGGCGGGGAGATTGTGGCGGGGAGATTGAATCAAAACATTGCCACTTCACGCGTCGACTCATTGCACTTCTAGGCTTTCTATCTGATTGATACACAATAATAACAGGAAAATATGACTGCCTAGGTATAGATAACTTCTAAACATTCGTTATTGACTATATAATATCATAGAGTAGCATTTACCTCGCCTCTTCAACTTTAACCTACTTGGTTATTGGTTAATACATGTTTACAGATCGGTTTATACAATATACTATAAAGAAAATGTTCTTA
>JACEEZ010000763.1:0-17364 GCA_016584305.1 Chionoecetes opilio | reverse complement strand
GTTTGCCTATATGCATTACTTTACATTTATCGGAATTGAATTTTAATAGCCATTTATCACTCCAATCTGATAATTTGTCGAGATCACGTTGCAAGAGTTCGCAGTTTTCCCTAGTATATGCTTTACCGCTTAATTTGGTGTTATCTGCAAATTTCGATATTTTAGAGACAAGTCCACAGTCCAGATCATTAATATATATCAGAAAAAGAGTAGGACCCAGGACTGAGCCCTGGGGCACCCCACTAGTAACATCTAACTAATCAGATGCCTCGCCATTTATTACTACCCGTTGTTTACGATTGAAAGCCAATCGCCAATCCATGTACATAACTGCTCTCCTAAGCCATGTGCCCTTAGCTTGGTCAAAAGTCGCTTATGGGGAACTATATCGAAAGCTTTCTGAAAATCAAGGTATCTTATATCCGAAGGAATTTTAGCGTCCCAGTTTGAATAAATGACATTGAAAAAATCGAGTAGGTTTGTTAAGCAATTTCCTGCCTTTCTAAAGTTTTTGAATCTATACTTAATAAGAAGATTCTTAAGCATCTATCTGCTCACAAACTTCTATCTGATCGTCAGTACGGTTTCCGTAAAGGGCGATCTACTGGCGATCTTCTAGCTTTCCTAACTGAATCTTGGTCATCCTCCTTTAGGGGTTTCGGTGAAACTTTTGCTGTTGCCCTTAACATATCAAAAGCTTTTGATAGAGTCTGTCACAAATCTTTAATTTCCAAACTACCCTCATTCGGTTTCTATCCTTCTCTCTGTACCTTCATCTTAAGTTTCCTTTCAAACCGTTCTATTGCAGCTGCTGTAGACGGACATTGTTCTTCTCCTAAATCTATTAATAGTGGTGTTCCCCAGGGTTCTGTCCTATCACCCACTCTCTTTCTATTATTCATTAATGATCTTCTAAGTCTAACTCAAAGCCCTATCCACTCCTACGCTGATGTTCTACCCTGCATTTTTCAACGTCGTTTATTAGACGTCCAACTCAACAGGAACTAAGTGATTCACGGAGATATGCCACCGAGCGCCTAACTCTTGATCTTTCTATAATTTCTGATTGGGGCAAAGCAACCTTGTTTTGTTCAATGCCTCAAAAACCCAAATTTCTTCACCTATCTACTCGACAAAACCTACCAGATAACTATCCCTCTTCTTCAATGACACTCAACTGTCTCCTTCTTCTACAAAGAACATTCTAGGACTATCCTTTACTAAAAATCTGAACTGGAAATCTCACATCTCATCTCATGCTAAAACAGCTTCAAAGAAGTTAGGTGTCCTGTGGCGTCTGCGTCCTTTTTTTTCTACCTCCCGATTGCTTGCTCTCTACAGGGGCCTTATCCGCCCATGTATGGAGTATGTCTCACATGTTTGGGGAGGATCCACTCATACAGCTCTCCTAAACAGGATTGAGTCAAAAGCTTTTCGTCTCATCAACTCCTCTCCTCTGACTGACTGTCTTCAATCTTTAAATCACCGCCGCAATGTTGCTTCTCTTGCTCTCTTCTACCATTATTTTCATGCTCACTGCTCTTCTAAACTTGCTAACTGCATGCCTCCCCCCCTCCCGTGGCCTCGCTGCGCAAGACTTTCTACTCATTCTCATCCCTATTCTGTCCATCTTCCTAATGCAAGAATTAATCAGTATCTTTACTCTTTCATCCCTTTCACTGGTAAACTCTGGAACTCTCTTCCTGTTTCTATTTTTCCACTTTCCTATGACTTAAATCTTTTCAAAAGAAGAGTAATCACATCCCATCACACATCACACATCCCGAACGAAATTGGCGCAACCCTCTTTTTTCATTTTTTCTTTTCATTCTCTCACTATCTTCTTTATAGGGACTGGCAACTAAGCGGGCTTTGTGCTACCCATTTTTTTTGTGCCCATGGCCAGTTCCTTGTGATGTAAAAGAAAAAAAGAAAGAAAAAAAAAAAAGCAGGATCTCTTATTACGAAAACCATGCTGGGAGTTTAATATTGAGTTATTTTCATCGAGAAAAGACACTATTTTATCCTGCAATATTTTCTCAAATAGTTTAACAATCACAGACGTTAGACTAATTGGGCGATAATTACTTGCGAGGCTCTTACTCCCTTTCTTGAATATTGGTGTAACATTAGCTAATTTCCACTAACTAGGAACATTTTTGTCCGTTAGCGATTTGTTGAAAATAGTCTTTAATGGGAGCGAAAGTTCTGTATGACATTCGTGAAGTAATCTCGGCGAGATTTCGTCAACCCCCACGGATTTTGCTGGGTCAAGTTTCTGCAAATACTTTGATATTTCGTCTACTGTTATCTCTCCTATTTCCAATCTATCTCTTTCGAGTCCTGCAAACATGTTTACTGGTTCTGGTAATGGAGCTTCGTCTTCTTTAATAAACACTGCATTAAAGTAGTCATTGAGTACGGACTCCATACTCTTATTATCATTTACCAAGATGTTGTTCTTATCCTTCAGTGGCCCAATACATGTTTGAAATTTTTCTTACTCCGAACGTATTGAAGGAACATTTTCGGGTTTGATTTGGATTCCTTTGCATTTTTTTCTTCATATTCGCGCTTTTTAGACTTAATTTGTCCTTAGCAACGACGCTTTACGTCATTGTAATCTCTATAATCGCAGTCCGCATTTGATCGTTTGTAAACTTTATATGCCCGGCGCTTTCTGCCGATGATTTGTTGTATCTCATTAGTCATCCAATAGGGTCTGTTTATGCTATTTAAGCGTTTTCTTACCATGAGAACATATTTTTCAACAACCGATTGGAGTTTATTTGTGAATAGATTACACATGTTTTCGGCGTTATTACCATTTAATATGTCAATCCAATCAACTTCGCTTCGTACCCTGCTGATCTTCGTGAAATCTGCTTTATTATAATTGGGAACTACTAACAGATTTTCTGTGATGTCTACGTTGCAATTAATGCCGCATCTGATTAACCTGTGATCACTGTTTGCCAGATGTTCACCTATATCGCAGTAATCAACTAGATCAATGGCTGTAGTGAAAAATAAATCTAGGATACTATTATCCCTTGTAGGCTCACGGACCACCTGATTTAAAAATACTTCGTTTGCCATATCGAGCAATCGCATACCTTCAATATCAGCATAATTATTATTCCAGTTTATACGCGGTAGGTTAAAATCTCCACATATAATTGTGTCGTTATTATTGTTGATAACTGACTTTATCTCGTCATACAAGAGGCAATCTACTTCCGCATTTGATTTGGGAGGACGATATATTGTTCCAATAGTTAGCAGTTTACCGTTAAGCTTAATCTTTGCGTAGACTGAGTCATAATGACCTTGATTTACTTAATCGATTTCGATTGCTTGTAAATCATCTTTAATGTAAAGAATGACACCTCCACCTGCTTTATGCGTACGACAATTTAGGAATGTCTTGTAGCCTGTAATGGCTATTTCAGATAATGAATATTTATCTTTTGTGTTGAACCAACTCTCAGTGATACTAACGATATCTGGCGTTTCGGAAACAACTTAAGCCAATAATTCATTGCGCTTTAGAATAATGCTTCTGGCATTGGTGTAGAGTAATTTAAGTTCCTTAATAGAGTTGGTAACCTTGCGTGAGGGTTTACCGGCAGGATGACTAGGGTCCACTGTAACAGAGCGCTTGATTAAGTTACTTTGATTAGTATTTGCGGAAACAGATCGTGACCCAGCGTTTCTGTGGGGTAAGAAAGGGGTTAAGGTGATGCTGCAACTGCTGCTCGCTCGTCGTTTTTTTTATCTATAAGAAGAAACTTTAGCATTTAACAGGCGTCCTAGTCTTGCATGACCAACGGGGCTGAGGTGGAGTCCGTCATCACCAAACAGGATGGAATCCTCAACCAGGATGGGGTCCTCGTAGAAATTATCCCAGAAGTTTGCGAAGTCTACATTTTCCTGTGCACAAAGAGACCTTAGTCGGTTATTTACGCTGAACGCTTTATCGTAAAAGCGTTGGCCTACTCCCAGTCTGGGGAGAATTCCTGAAATAATGATATGATTAGTTTTAGTCTTCAATTTCCGGATCAACTTCCTGTACTTGTCCTGCATTTTTTCAGATCCTCTACTGTACACGTCGTTTGTTCCTGCATGAATGACATAGAGAGTGTTATCGTTTGTGTTCTTGGTGACGTCTTCGCAGGCTGCAGTGATGTCGTCGAGTCTGGCTCCTGGGAAACAGAATCGCTTCCTTTTATCACTTATAACCCTACCACAAAACTCCACTAGCTTTCCTCGGAGAACTGAGTCCCCGGTCAATCTTGTCTCATGAATGTCTTCCTTTATTTCGCCAAAAACTTGAAATTTATTGAAGGTTTTGATCGTTAAGGACGCCTTAACTGTTGCTCTTTGTGCACCACGTTTAACTGGAACGAAGGAAGTAGAGGAAGAATGAGAAGACGAGGGAGAGGGAGTGGAAGAAGTGGCTGGAGTAGGGGAAGGGAGGGAGAAGGAGGAGGAGGAGGAGGTGGCTGTCGTAAAGGAATTGAGATGGGGAGGAGGGGAGAGGGTGAAGAGGGGGAGGAGGGGTAGGGGGAGGTGGGTGAGCGCAGGGCATATGAATGTTTGGGAATTCATGGCGAGCGATGGTGAGTAGGAAGTGGCTGGAGTAGAGGAGGGGGAGGAGGTGGAGAGGAGGGGGAGGAAGGGGTTTGGGGTATGGGGGGGGGAGGCGGAGGAGGGGGAGGGGGTGGCTGTCGAGGAGGGGGTGGAAGAAGGGGGGGAGGGGGAGGAGGAGGAAGAGGAGGAGGAACTTTAAAAGTATAGGGGTGCTTGGGGAACTGGTTGGAGGGCGTGAGATTATGAGGGGGGAGGGGAGTAGGAGGAGGAGGAAGGGCAGAGGGAGGAAAAGGAGCGAGGGGTGGTAGAGGGGGATACTATACAGGTGGATGCAACGTTGGAAGTTACAATATCTTTTAATACTTATAGCTACGTTGGAGCTCTTCAAATTTACTTTGAAAGATATTTCTCTCTCTTGCGATAGCTTTGTTATCTACAAAGCACCTCTGTTAGCGTACAGAGCCTGCATGTAGGAGGAGGAGGAGGAGGGGGGAGGAGGAGGAGGCCTGGTGGATGGAGGTAATTCATGGAGAAGTAGGGGAGGAAAATTTCTTTGAAGGGGGAAAGGAAGAAAAAGTAGTGGTGGTGGTGGTGGTGATGGAGGGAAGCGGGGGAGGTAAAGAGGGAAAAACCCAAGGGTGAAGAAATCTGCAGTAAGGAGGGAGGAGGAGGAGGAGGAGGAGGAGGATTGCAAAGGAAACACAAACAATAACAGACCATTAGGTACTTACATGGCTGTTTGTTTTAAAACTACACTACACTAACTAGATAATAAGAGAGAAAGGATAGGAAATTAGAAGGCTCCTCCCCACCCAACCATCTCTCCAGCCGAGGCTGGCCGGAAATGAAGTGATACCATGCAGTATAGAAAAACTGCATGGAATATGTGAGGAAAGTTGAAAGCTGTAATCTATGGCTAAATACGACTATGTTTGTGGGGGTAGGTTTAGTGCTTGATAATTGGGTCATGTTAAGTGGTTTTGTAATGGTGGGAAAAACAGTGTGGAGGTTTAAAAGGGGGGTGTGTCAGCCTTGCCCGGCGCTTTCTTGGGAGGCAGCATCAATCAGACCCCAGGGCCCGTTCAACCCCTGCGGATTGTGTACTTTCATTTAGGACTCCGTACACTATTTAAGCCCCCTGCAGCAGTGACCCTGGTACCTTAAATTCCGATGGTGGTCACTAACTGTCAGGACTCTTGCTGATCCACAGCCTGTCACGGGTCGAGAGTAGTAGTGGTAACCGTTAACTCGGGGCTATCTGTGTGTGTCATGAGGTCTAATGTAGTGTTGGTGTAGGCTCAGTGAGGAAGTTCAAGGGTGGTGCGGCAGCCTTGCCTGGCGCTTTCTTGGGAGGCAGCAGTCAATCAGGCCCCAGCTCTGTTCAATCCACTGCCGTATGCACTTTCCAGTAGGACGCCGTACACTTTAGTACCCTGCAGCAGTGACCCGGTACATAAATCCCGCTGGTGATCACTAACTGTCAGGCCCTTACTGAACCACAACCGTCACAGGTCAAAAGTTGTAGTAGTGACCGTTAACTCGGGGCTGTCTGAGACGTGTGGAAGGGGTTGTGTAGACGCGACTTCGCAATCGTTTCAGCAATGAGAGTAAGCGTCAGGACCCGCGAGATAAATGTATTATCCGAGATAAACAGTCACAACCGGGGATTTATATGAGGAGGAGGAGGAGGAGCGATAGGGAGGAGGATGAGGAGGAGGAGGAGGAGGAGGAGGTAGTCTGTATAAGAGGATAGCAGAAACGAAAAAAATGAGAGAAGTCAGGAGTTGAAAATTGAGAGAGAGAGAGAGAGAGAAAGAGAGAGAGAGAGAGAGAGAGAGAGGAGAGAGAGAGAGGAGGAGAGAGAGAGAGAGAGAGAGAGAGAAAGAGAGAGAGAGAGTAGAGAGAGAGAGGAGAGAGAGAGAGAGAGAGGAGAGAGAGAGAGAGAGTTCAGCTAGCAACGCACCTTGCTACTATCTTTCAGCACTGCTTCACTACTGGAAGGTGGCCCACCCTGTGGAAGGGTGCCAGAGTGGTGGGCAATACATAAGAAAGGCAAAATAAACTGATCCAAGAACTATAGGCCCATCTCCCTTTTATCAGTTCTTGGCAAGACGCTGGAAGCTATAATTGCCGACAAGATATCGTCTTTCTTCTCATCACAACCACCTTCTTAAACATCAAGCAATTTGGCTCCCGAGCAAACAGGTCAGCGGCCGACTATGTTCCATCTGTCCACCACATGGCATAAGCGTCTTGACCAAAAGAAGGACACATACGTCATTGCCCTTGACATGCGGGAGCATTGACAGGTGTGTGGCATCATGGCCTCATCACCAAACTGAACAATTTGGGTGTCCGCATTCATTTGTTGCTCCTACTACAAGATACCTGCGAGTCAGATTTCTCAGAATGGTGGTGGACGGTCAAACCTCAGAGGAACACCCGATCTTTGCCAGCGTCCCACAGGCAGTTGCTCGGCCCTCTCCTCTGGAATGTATCTTCAATGACCTGCTCCAGCTCATCCCAGAGGCACATGCATATGCCGATGACTGCACCCTTACATTGACCTGCGACATTGGTGATCACCGCACGACTGTCGCTCACATAAATCAGGTCCTCCAAACCGTCATCTCATGGGGTCGTCGATGGCAAGTGGATCTCGCTCCAGAGAAAACCCAGGCGAGGCTCATCTCCCGACGACAACGTCCTCCTGATACTCCCATCCCTACCAGCTGGGACCTCTTTTTCTGGCATAAACCACCTCTACCGCAGGGACGGGGCACTTTTCGAGGAAAGGAGTTAGTCTTGTCTGAATCCCTTGAAAGGGAGGTAGTGCACTGCAGGCTTTTTANTTTTCAACTGCAGTAGGAGGAGGAGAGGGAGAGGAGGAGGCCTGGTGGATGGAGGTAATTCATGGAGAAGTAGGGAGGAACATTTCGTGAAGGAAAAAGGAAAAAAGTAGTGGTGGTGGGGGTGGTGAGGGAGGGAAGCGGGGGAGGTAAAGGGAAAAACCCAAAGGGTGAAGAAATCTGCAGTAAGGAGGAGGAGGAGGAGGGGGGAGGAGGAGGATTGCAAAGAACCAAACAATAACAGACCATTGGTACTTACATGGCTGTTTGATTAACTACACTACACTAACTAGATATAAGAGAGAAAGGATAGGAATTAGAAGGCTCCTCCCCCCCCAAACCCCATCTCTCCAGCCGAGGCTGGCCGGAAATAAAGTGATACCATGCAGTATAGAAAACTGCATGGAATATGTGAGGAAAGTTGAAAGCTGTAATCTATGGCTAAATACGACTATGTTTGTGGGGTAGGTTTAGTGCTTGTAATTGGGTCATGTTAAGTGTGTTTTGTAATGGTGGGAACACAGTGGGGAGGTTAAAGGGTGGGTGTCAGCCTTGCCTGGCGCTTTCTTGGGAGGCAGCAGTCAATCAGACCCCGCTCCGTTCAATCCCTGCGGTTTGTGTACTTTCCATTTGGGACTCCGAAAACACTATTTAAGCCCCCTTTCAGCAGTGACCCTGGTACCTTTAAAATTCCGATGGTGGTCACTAACTGTCAGGACTCTTGCTGATCCACAGCCTGTCACGGGTCGAGAGTAGTAGTGGTAACCGTTAAACTCGGGCTATCTGTGTGTGTCATGAGGTCTAATGTATTTGTTGGTTTGGGCTCAGTGAGGAATTCAAGGTGGTGCGGCAGCCTTGCCTGGCGCTTTCTTGGGAGGCAGCAGTCAATCAGGCCCCAGCTCTGTTCAATCCACTGCCGTAGTGCACTTTCCAAGTAGGACGCCGGTACACTTTAGTACCCCTGCAGCAGTGACCCCTGGTACATAAATCCCGCTGGTGATCACTAACTGTCAGGCCCTTAAATGAACCACAACCCGTACAGGTCAAAAGTTGTAGTAGTGACCGTTAACTCGGGGCTGTCTGAGACGTGTGGAAGGGTTGTGTAACGCGACTCGCAATCGTTTCACGCAATGAGAGTAAGCGTCAGAGACCCGCGAGATAAATGTATTATTCCGAGATAAACAGTCACAACCGGGGATTTTATATGAGGAGGAGGAGGGGAGGAGGAGGAGTAGGAGGAGGAGGAGGAGGAGGAGGAGGAGGAGGAGGAGGAGTAGTCTGTATAAGAGGATAGCAGAAACGAAAAAAATGAGAGAAGTCAGGAGTTGAAAATTGAGAGAGAGAGAGAGAGAGAGAAAGAGAGAGAGAGAGAGAGAGAGAGAGGAGAGAGAGAGAGAGAGAGAGAGAAGAAGAGAGAGAAGAGAGAGAGAGAAGAGAGAGAGAGAGAGAGAGAGAGAGAGAGTTCAGCTAGCAACGCACCTTGCTACTATCTTTCAGCACTGCTTCACTACTGGAAGGTGGCCCACCCTGTGGAAGGGTGCCAGAGTGGTGGCAATACATAAGAAAGGCAAAATAACTGATCCCAAGAACTATAGGCCCATCTCCCTTTTATCAGTTCTTGGCAAGACGCTGGAAGCTATAATTGCCGACAAGATATCGTCTTTCTTCTCATCACACCACCTTCTTAACATCAAGCAATTTGGCTCCCGAGCAAACAGGTCAGCGGCCGACCTATTGTTCCATCTGTCCACCACATGGCATAAGCGTCTTGACCAAAGAAAGGACACATACGTCATTGCCCTTGACATTGCGGGAGCATTTGACAGGGTGTGGCATCATGGCCTCATCACCAAACTGAACAATTTGGGTGTCCGCATTCATTTGTTGCTCCTACTACAAGACTACCTGCGAGTCAGATTTCTCAGAATGGTGGTGGACGGTCAAACCTCAGAGGAACACCCGATCTTTGCCAGCGTCCCACAAGGCAGTGTGCTCGGCCCTCTCCTCTGGAATGTATTCTTCAATGACCTGCTCCAGCTCATCCCAGAGGCACATGCATATGCCGATGACTGCACCCTTACATTAACCTGCGACATTGGTGATCACCGCACGACTGTCGCTCACATAAATCAGGTCCTCCAAACCGTCATCTCATGGGGTCGTCGATGGCAAGTGGATCTCGCTCCAGAGAAAACCCAGGCGAGGCTCATCTCCCGACGACAACGTCCTCCTGATACTCCCATCCCTACCAGCTGGGACCTCTTTTTCTGGCATAACCACCTCTACCGCAGGGACGGGGTGCACTTTTCGAGGAAAGGAGTTAAGATCTTGTCTGAATCCCTTGAAAGGGAGGTAGGTGCACTGCAGGCTTTTTTAAGATAGAGAACCGGGGAGTAGACACTGGGGTCGGGGTAAGGGAAACTTGCGACATTAGGAGGAGTTTCAGAAGACAGGGAACTAAAGTGATTCGTAAGAAGAGAGAGAGGAGGGGTTTAGTTAGAGATAAAGGAAAAATGGACAAAATAAGAGGAGTTGCTTGAAGGTCTACTATACAAACTGTACGAGTATTTTAAACAACATAGATTTCCTGAGAGGAATAAATAGTGTAGAGGATTTTGATATAATAGCATTAACAGAAACATGGTTGGATATGTCAGGAAAGGTATTTGATCCGGAAGTCGCGATAGCTGGGTATAAGTTATTTCACAAGGACAGAGTTGGCAGTCGAGGTGGAGGAGTTGCGCTTTATGCAAGAGATGCATTGCAGTGTTGTGTCAATAATAATGTTATAAAAACAGATGACACCATAGAGTCTATATGGGTAGAGGTTACAGAGGGAACTGAGAAAATGGTTTTGGGTGTAGTGTATAGGCCTCCAAACTTATGTAAAGAGGATTCAGCTCCTATATGGGAAGAAATAAACAAGACCTGCAGATATAATCGACTATGCGTGGTGGGAGATTTTAATCTTAGGAATATAGACTGGGATTTAATCATAGGTGACAGCGACGCAGATGAATTGTTAAATATAATGTAGGATAACTTCCTAAGTCAAGCAATCAAGGAGCTTACTAGAGGAGATAATATTCTAGCTGACAAATAGAGACGATTTAGTTACAGATGTGGAGGTCGGGGGAAAGTTAGATAATAGCGACCATTATGAGATCAGATTTAGCTTAAAATGGGAAGTTGGAAAATGAAGTGGCAATAAACATAGAGTACCTAATTTCAGAATGGCCAATTATGCAGGATTAAGAAGACACCTGGAGGTTATTAATAAGAGGTGTGGGATGGAGGGGAAGACATTTTCCCAGGGTAAGGATAGGGCGATGACAGCTGGAAAGGCCAATTATGAAGGATTAGGAAGTCACCTGCAGGTAATTAGAGCGGTTAGAAATGGAAGTGAGGTCGGGGCTGAGTAGGTAATTAGAGCGGTTAGACATGGAAGTGAGGTTGGGGCTGAGGAGGTAATTAGAGTGGTTAGACATGGAAGTGAGGTCGGGGCTGAGGAGGATTATACCTTATTAGTAAGGAATATAATTGACGGACAGAAAATAAATATTCCTTATAGGGAAATAAGGTCCAGAAAGAGTGATCCAAAATGGATGACCACTAATTTAAAGCACAACATCGGAGTAAAAAGAAACATTTATTTAAGGTTCAAGGCAGGATTGATAAGCAAAGAACAGTATAACGTGATGGCAAGGACGGTGAAGAAATTAACTCGAGTTGCTATGAACAATTATGAGATTAAAGTAGCAGGACAGGTGAAAAATGACCCAAAGGGGTTCTATCAGGTATATAAAACCAAGACAAGGGAATTAGTTGGGCCGTTAAGGTCAGGACAGGGTGACGTCTTAAATACGGATGAGGATATGTGTAAAAGTCTTAATTATTATTTCTTAAGTGTTTTTACAGAGGAGGATACACAGACGATACCTGATAGTGAACAGATGTTCAAAGGAAGCGATGAGGAGAAATTCAAAGATATAGTGATAACTAGGGAAATGGCGGAAGAGGGTATAGATAAAATGAAGAATTTTAAATCGCCAGGACCAAATGAAGTGTATCCCAGGGTATTAAAGGAATGCAAGGAGGTTGTTAGTGAGTCGTTAGTGCACATTTTTAGGAAATCGGTTGAGATAGGCGATGTGCCATTACTGTGGAGGAAAGGAAATGTTCTTCCCATATTTAAGAAGGGAGACAGAGGACTAAAGTCAAATTATCGACCCGTAAGTCTAACGTCAGTGATGGGTAAATTTTTGGAATCTATTATTGCAAAAAACATTAGAGAGCACTTAGATAAACATAGTTTGATCAATGATTCACAACATGGATTCACCAAGGGTAGGTCATGTCTCACCAATTTATTGAGTTTTTATAGGAAAGTTTGTGAGACGGCAGATAATGATAAGGATTATGATATAATATACCTGGACTTTAGTAAGGCATTTCACAAAGTACCACACGAGCGACTCTTAAATAAGTTTAAGGCTGATGGAATAGATGGGAAGGTTCTACATTGGATCAGAGCTTGGCTAAGTAATAGGCAACAAAGGGTTACAATTAATGGTTCTAAATCTTAATGGGGTCTGGTGACAAGTGGAGTTCCACAAGGGTCGGTTTTGGGTCCATTACTATTTTTGATTTACATCAACGACTTGGATAGTGGGCTTAGCAGTAACATCAGCAAGTTTGCTGATGATACTAAGGTAGGTAGGATTATTGGATCACAGTCTGATGTAAACATATTGCAGGGAGACTTAGATAAACTTAACGAGTGGGCAGTCAGATGGCAGATGGAATTTAATATTGATAAGTGCAGCGTTATGAATGTTGGTAGAGAAAACCCTGGTAATAGATACACCATAAACAATGTATCCCTGATAAGATCAGAAGGTGAAAAAGATCTTGGAGTGAGGGTGAGCCCAAACCTCCGACCTAGGAAACAATGTATTGAGGCCAGAAATAGAGCTAATAGAGTATTAGGATTCATTACCAGAAGTGTTAAAAGTAGAAGTGCAGAAGTTATTATAACGCTTTATCTGGCTCTAGTCAGGCCTCACCTAGACTATGCGGTTCAGTTTTGGTCTCCATATTACAGGATGGATATAGCCTTGTTAGAAACAGTGCAGAGAAGGTTGACCAAAATGATACAAGGGACGCGTAACTTTAGTTATGAGAAGAGATTGAAGTTATTAAAGTTACACTCACTCGAGAGACGCAGAGTAAGGGGCGATCTGATATAAGTTTTTAAGTGGATAAAGGTATTTAATTATGGAGAGGTAGGAAAAGTTCTTTCGACTTTTAACCAGGGTAGAACAAGAAGTAACGGATTCAAGCTGGAAAAGCGTAGATTTAGAAAGGAAATAGAGAAAAACTGGTTCACAAATAGGGTGGTGAATGAGTGGAATGGTCTCAGTAGACAGTTAGTTAGTGCGGAGTCATTAGGGAGCTTTAAAGAGGGGCTGGATCGGTTCATGGATGGGGATTAAAGGTGGATGTAGGTAGTGTTAGGTGACAGGAACTACTACGTGTAGGCCTCGCGGCCTCTTGTAGCTTCCTTATTTTCTTATGTTTCTTATGTTATCTTACTGGGTGGGAGGCCGGTGCCCCTGCAGACGTCCCTCACCATACTTGGGGTGGAAGTGAATAGCGTCCTGACCTTCACCGACCACGTCCGAACTATTGCAAGGAAAGCCGCCTGGAAACTTATCTGTGTCCGGCGTGTCTCACACCTTCTTGACTCCCAAGGGATCACCACCTTATATGCAGCTCAAGTCCGCTCCCTTATGGAGTACACCCCTCTCACGTGGTCTTCCTGCCCCCTGCGTACTTGAGCCTTTTTGACAAGGTAAGGCCCGAGCCCAACGGTTAATACGTCTGCAGGCTCTGCAGGACCAGCTTATCCGTCCTCTGCAACCCTTGCAGCAGCTTTGCGACGTAGCAGGTCTGTGCGTCGTTTACAAGACACACAAAGAGCATGTCCCGCACCTGGCTGCTCTCCGACAGCCCTGGGCAAGACCACACGGCCACACCACACGAACTGCTGCTACAAGGGTTCAAATGATCGTCCTTTTTGCCAGGACGGAAACGTCTCTGCGTTCCTTCCTTCCACGCTACACAAGAATGTGGAACCGCATGGGACAGCAGACACAGCTTCACTCTACCTCGTCACTCCAGACCTTCAAGAGTGCTATGAACGCTTGGATAAAGCAGCCATAGTAAATTAAGTACCACCTGTAAACCTGTAAACTCTATGATGCTTAAATTCAACTATGTCTATATAATATTAGTGTAGTGAAAACTAAAATGATTATTAGAATAGTAACACATTTACATGAAAATTCATTAGTTGTGGAATAGTGAAATAGAGAAATAGAGAATTTAGATAGAAACCCCATGTATGTATGTAAGCCAGGAATAATCTACACATTCCTAAAGTCAAAGATAGTTCTCAGTAGCCCAGCTGAAGCTCCTGACTGTAAAAACCTATAAGAAAAAAGGTAAAAAAAAAAAAAAAAAAAAAAAAAAAAAAGAGGAAGGCCTAATTTGAGAACCAAGAAATAAGAATATAAAGGAGAAAGAGAAACGAGAGGGCCGAGGTAGGAGGAAAAGGAGGGAGGATATATTTTTTTGGGGGGTGATAAAAGAAAAGGACCTTTTTTTTTTGGGTGCTCCCGTCCCCAGCCTCTCTTAACAAGCTGTCATATACCCTTCCACAGCTCCTCTTCCCCGTTTATGGAGGTAAAAAATAAAAGGGAAATTTGGTTTGTAATGGTAAAAATCACTCTAAACGTATTTCGGTCCCCATAATGTACTAGTAACTAGTCTATTTTTTTAACAAGGCGAAAATCCCATTTTATCTTAAGGTATCATGCTTAAAATTGTGCCTCTATTTACCTGATAATATGGTTAACTATGATAAAATATCGCTGAATTTAGAAGAACTTTAGTATTCCCTTCTCCCGGCACAAATATCAGTCGGTAAGCAGAAAGGGGGTCAGGATTTCTCGCCACGGATAAAAG
Source organism: Chionoecetes opilio (assembly GCA_016584305.1). Taxonomy (NCBI): domain Eukaryota; kingdom Metazoa; phylum Arthropoda; class Malacostraca; order Decapoda; family Majidae; genus Chionoecetes; species Chionoecetes opilio. The sequence continues at coordinate 2,893 of JACEEZ010000763.1, read as the reverse complement.
TAGAGTTTAGACCTTCTTAACCTGCGGGTATGGGTAATTACGTCGGGAGGCTTGAGCCAAGACAGAACAAGAAAGAACTGTCAAGTATTTAACTGTAACTCGCCCTTCGCCTTAAATGAAGATCGCTGTAAGAGTGAGGGAAGAAAGTATGTAAAAGAAGTGTGGCTGAACAAATCTGCGGTTTGCCAGAGTTCACTAAATATGTAGATTTTGTGGAATTTTTTTTTTTTTATTATTTTTACTATTATCATTATCATTATCGTTATCATCATTTTTATTGCTTGTATTATTGTGTAGGGGGCGTGGTGGTGAAAAGTTATGGTACACTATACTAGACAATGTACTTTGAAAATGGAAAAAAAATATCACCAGAGAGAATAAAAAAAAGAAAACTTAAGGAAAATAAGATTTCTGTTTTGATCACTCGAAATAGAAAAAAAACCAAAAAAAAATGTTTTAGCTAAAGATATAGGGTTATTTTTTCTTGATGAGGTTTTTTTCATTTCGAGAATTTAGAGGATTTTAATTTTGGCGGGGGTTACCTACCTTAACTTTCTGCAGCTCAAGGTTTGGAGGAGAATTCAGCTTGCCACCCCTTCTCCCCGTCCCTCCTCCTTTCCCTTTCCCCCCTTCTTCCCCATCCCTCCCTCCTCCCTACTTTCTCCTCTTCATATTCTTAGACCTCTTCCTCTTCCTCCCTTTAACATCATCGTCAACCTCTTATATTTTTTTCTCTCTCTCTCTCTCTTCTCTCTCTCTATTCTCTCGTCCTCTCCTCTCTCCTCTTCTTCTCTCTCCTCTCTCTCTCTCTCTCTTCTCTCTCTCTCTCTCTCTCTCTCCTCTTCCGTCATCTCTTTTCCCCCTTCTTCTCTTTCTCTCTCCCCCCCCCCTCCACTCTCAATGAAAGATCTAAAATTCAGCGATTTTTCTTCTAGTTTTTTGATACTTCTATATGTCGTTTTTTTACTATTTTACTAACCTTTTTTTAATTTTTTTTCTATCTCTTTATTTCTCTCTTCCTTCTCCCTATTTAAGTCTGCGTCTGTCTGTTTTATTTATATACCTACTATCTATCGAATGTCTATCTTTTTATCTATCTATCTATTTTTTCCTCTTTTTTACACAAACTATCTATCTTTTTTCATCGTATCTCTATCAATTTACCTTTTATTTAATTTTTCACTATTTTCTTCGTTTTTTCTATTATCTTTCGTCATCTATCTATTATCTATCTATCTATCTACTATCTATCATCTATCTATCTATCTTTTCATTATTTCATCTATCTTCTACTACTATCTATCGATCGGCAATCATTATCTATTTATCATCTATCTATCTATCTATCTATCCTTTCTTTTATCATCTAATTTCAAAATTTTTTTATTGCTATATTTTCTATCTTATTAATTTAAAAAGATATCATTAGTATAATTTTTTATATCTATCTATCAATATCTATCATCATTATCTATCTATCTATCTATATATAATAATATATATATAATATATATATAAATATATATATATTATAATATATTATATTAATTATATACAGTAAATATATTAAAATATAATATATATATAAATATTATATAATAATATAATAAAATTTATAATATATATATAAAAAAAATTTTTATATATGTGTGTGTGGTGTATTTTTCTTTCTAGGGTTTCTTTTTTAAAAGGGAAAAATAAGCAATTTTTTCTCCCCAAAAATTCAAAATAGAAGCAAAGGGGAGGAAAAGGAAGAAAAGGATTTTAAAACGGAAGAGGAAGGGGAAGATAAATAAATAAAAAAAATGAAGGGGAAAAAAAAAGAATTACTAAAATATTACTCAGAAAAAACTAAATTTAAAGAGGGACACGTGACACTAGGGGAATGACCAACCATCAGAGCCCCAAGTGAAAATCCAGAGTTTTTCCGAGCCCTGGGTCACCACTGCCTACGGGGGCTATGCCCTAAAGTAAAAAAAAAAATAAAATAATAATAATATATATAATTAATATTTAATTTTATAATAATATATATATTAATTATATATATTATAATATATATATATATATAATAATATTTTATATATATATAATATTAAATAAAAATATAAATAAATATATAATATAATAATATTAAATATAATTATATTATTATATAATAATATAAAATTATAATATATATATATATATATATATAATAATAAATAAATAAAATTTTATAATTAAAATTAATATATATATATATATATATATTATATATATTTAATATTATATATATATTTTATATATATAATATTTAAATATTCCTTGAACTCAATAACAACATATCCAAAATTTAAACATTTCTGAGGAAGAATCAACGCGGTTTCTAAGCCGAAAAGGCAGTAATTTATAATTTTTTGTTGCCCTTTAAATCAAAAAATGGATGGAGTCCGCGCCACTATTGCAGCGGCGGGGGATATGGGGCAGGCGGGCGGAGGTCCATCCACACCCCATGACGAACCTTGTCATATACCTTACCTGTACGTGTCTTCCTGAAGAAGCTGATCACTACCACCCCGTGAACGCATCAAGGACATCACCTATATGGTTTTTTCAACGGGGTCCTTGCAGCCCAAAAAATACCGGCCAATACCGCTCGGTACCTATTCCGTGGGGGTAAAGTAACAGAAAATTTTAAAATGATGAAGGTATGTTTACTTTTATCAGTTTTCCATCTCGAAATGATAATAATAATATGGCTAAAAAATTACTGATAGAATATCTAGAACGCAAATGAATTGAACCATGGGAAGAGAGGGGGGAAAAGGGGGGGAGAGGGAGGGAGAGAGAGAGAGAGAGAGAGAAGAAGAGAGAGAGGGGAAAAAAAGGGGGGGAGAGAGAAGAGAGAGAA
>JACEEZ010000762.1:0-16532 GCA_016584305.1 Chionoecetes opilio | reverse complement strand
AAAAAAAAGGGAAAAATCCCGCTCAAGGGAGAAATTTTCCGTCACCGACCCCAATTTTTTAATGCCCCTAGTGCCAGTTGTGCGTATTTAAAGGTCTGCGGGCCAGAATTAAAGGTCCCGTGTGAGCCCCCCATATTAGTAATGATATCTGGGTCCTCTAAAAGCTAGAAATATCGGATTGTTTGCATTGAAAATGTATGTCTGGCAAGGAAACCAGAGTGTGTATCTTTGAACAGTTACTGTTCGGATCAGTTACCTCTCCGCTATGACGTAGGCATACCGTAGGCTTTTTTGTCTGCAGTTCAGAGGTTCACAATGCCGAAAAGTAAGAAGGCACGTAGAAGACAAGAAATATGCAGAGCAGCAAGACAGACACAGCTACATAAAAGAATGGAAGCAACATAATGTAAATCAGGGTCGGTAATCACCGCACCCGCCCGCCATAGCGTGCACTTCAAGCACCTCACAAGCCACACACAAGACTGCACCAGTCCAAGCACCTCTTGGCACCCCAAGCCACGTCCTAGCACTTCCTCTCCCATCTTCATCTCCATCTCCATAGAGGTGCCATCCTTGAATGTATTTATGAACAGTACATAGCTGCACAATCTGTTCATCAATATGATATGTGCAAGTGTAAAAGAAGGTGGAGGTTTGCTACATCTACCTACACCGCCTCTGCCCAAGAGAAAAGAGATAGAAAGAGACACCAGACACCAAAGCACAAAATGAAGAAGAGAAGAGCAGAGGCTGGCGACGAAGAAAGCAGGACTGGAAGGAAGAATATGGGCAAGGAGGAAAATTCTTCGTACCAGGTACAATGTGGGCATATTGACTCACGCTGTCACAGGCTCAAATTAAGTAAACACACCGTAACTTTGCCCTTTACTTAACATTAAATAGCCGTCACCAACATATGTCAATAAAGTACACCAGGTCGCTGGATCACAAACAAATAATACGTTGCCCACAAGGAAGACAACGTAACGTGGAGGATGTGTGAAGCAGCACCGAACCAGGAGGGCGAGTCGTAGGGTTACTAAACCTCGTAACCCATGCAGGTAGACGAGGCGGCTGGCCAGGGCGTAGGTGAGGTCCGTAGCTCCCTGTAACCCATACAGGTAGAAGAGGCGGCTGGCCAGGGCGTAGGTGAGGTCCGTAGCTCCCTGTAACCCATACAGGTAGAAGAGGCGGCTGGCCAGGGCGTAGGTGAGGTCCGTAGCTCCCTGTAACCCATTTAGGTAGACGAGGTGGCTGGCCAGGGCGTAAGTGAGGTCCGTAGCGCCCTGTAACCCATACAGGTAGAGAGGCGGCTGGCCAGGCGTAGGTGAGGTCGTAGCTCCCTGTAACCCTACAGGTAGACGAGGTGGCTGGCCAGGCGTAGGTGAGGTCCGTAGCGCCCTGTAACCCTATACAGGTAGGAAGAGGCGGCTGGCCAGGGCGTAGGTGAGGTCCGTAGCTCCCTGTAACCCATACAGGTAGACGAGGTGGCTGGCCAGGGCGTAGGTGAGGTTCGGTAGCTCCCTGTAACCCATACAGGTAGACGAGGCGGAGGAGCACCAGAGACGTAGTATAGTGTGGTAGCTCCAGTGAGTGCTGTGTGGAGTCGTTGAGTGCGATCGCAGGAATCTATCGCTGTCCGGTCCATCCTCGTTTATATACCCGAGGTCCACATGACTCCTGTGAGTCGCCGTGAAGAAGGTGGTGCCCCCATGTGGTGGTTGATTCATTGAAACCGCCTTGCTTCGAAGCTTTGGGCACCACAGTCATATAAATTTTCCCCTCACCCTTATGCATATTTCTAAAAATGTCTTTTTTTGAGTATGTTAACTTTGTTAATTAGTTCTATGATACTTTTATACAATTTTTTCATAATGATATTTTTTTTATACTTTTTAGCGTATAAAAAAGGAAAAGCAAAACTTTAAACGCGTTTTTTCAAAACTAAAAATCTTTACTTTAAATGAGATCTTTAAAAAAGTCACCAACCAAATAAGATCTGTTTTTTTTGTTCAATAGAAAAATTTAAATAAAAAAATAATTGCATGCCAGATTTTGCTCTAACTGAAAATCCAATTATTTGAAAAATCTTGGGAAAAAAAGTCGAAAAACAGTGAAAAAAAAAATAATTCCTAACAATTAATTTATAGTATATAAAATTCCTGGTAGGGGAAGTGGAAGTCTTTTTACCTCCCAGTTAAGAAAAATATGAAGTCCATTTTTTGTAGAAAAGATCTGTTTTAAAATATACGGTAAAAAAATGACAAGTAACTTTTACGGGGGAAAAAACATAGATTTTAGGGGTACAAAACTATCGAACAAAATAATGTACTTTTTAATATTGTTATGTGAAACATTTAAACTTGATTGGGGGAAAAAATAAGGAGATATAATTTCCATTAATGCCCCCCCTTAAAACATTTGTTTTTTAAGGGGGACCTAATTTTTTCCTTCCCTAACTTCTGATCTTTCTAAATTTTTCTGTTTGGGGCAGACAAACCTTTTTTTGTTCAATGCCTCAAAAACCCAATTTTTCCCCTATCTTTTCGACAAAACCTACCAGATAACTACCCTCTTCTTCAATGAAAATAAAATATCCCCTTTTCTAAAATGAACATTCTAGGCTATCCTTTCCTAAAAACTGAACTAAAAATCTCACGTCTCTTCTCTTGCTAAAACAGCTTCAAGAAGTTAGGTGTGGGCTGTGGCGTCTGCGCCCCTTTTGTTTTTTCCCCTACCAGTTGTTTGCCTGTACAGGGGCCTTATCCGCCCATGTATGGAGTAGTTCACATGTTTGGGGGGATCCACTCATACAGCTCTTCTAAACAGGGTTAAGTAAAAGCTTTTCGTCTCATCAATTCCCCTCCCCTGACTGACTGTTTTCCCCTCTTTAAATCACCGCCAGAAGTTGTTCTCTTGCTATCTTTTACCTTTAATTCATGCTCACTGCTCTTTGAACTTGCTAATGCATCCCCCCCTCCCCCCCGGGGCCCTTTCGGCACAAGATTTTTACCATTCTCATCCCTTTTCTGTCCATCTTCCTAATGAAAGAGTTATCAGTACTTTACTCTTTCATCCCTTTAAACCGGTAAATCTGGAACTCTCTTCGTTTCTTTTTTTCCACTTTCCTACATTTAAAAATCTTTTAAAGAAAAGATAAAAGACACCCCAAACTAAATGGCACCCCTTCTTTTTGTCCCTACTGTTTTTTTTTATAGGGACTGGAAACTAAGGGGTTTTGTGTTACCTATTTTTTTGTCCCCCTTGGCCAGCCCTTTTGAGATGTAAAAAAAAAAAAAAAAAAATTAAATTAACGGGAGAATAACCCGACTGACACACAAAAGGAAAAGATCTTTCAAAAACAAAAGCAAGGGAAAACGCCGCTAAGCCCGACACAAAACTCTCAAAAGTGCAAGGAATACTTTAAAAAAACAAAAAAACGGCCGAAATACATGCTAGAAAGGTACCTTTTTACCCGTCCACAGACCTCACCAAAAGGGTCCTTGACAGCAACATCTCTTCAACAAAAACCCCCAGGGCCCCCGGGGCCAAAAAAAACCTACCTAATGTTTCCTAAAGAGAGAGAGAAAAAATACTTAATTTACCTTACATACCCATCGCCTCGGTTCCTCGCCACACACTGAACACCACAATTAAATTTCCCCGGGCCCATGGCCCCCTGCTTCCAGGTCATAGGTCGGGACAAAGGGGTAGTGACCAAGGTCACGGGGTTGGGTAGGAGTGGATTTGGTAGGGGTCACTAGTTTGCCGGGTTTGAAAACCCAGGGAAGACTATGAATGTATCACGGCCCGAGATCACAAAGATATTCCTACAAATAAAGGTAATTTAAAAGTAATTAATTTGACTAAAACATGGAAAATCATTATACTACAAAAAAAAAGAGGATTAAAAAAATGTGTAGTTTGGGGTGTGTTTTTTGTTTTGGAAAAAAAGTTTTTCCTATATCGACGGAAATTTTATAGCACTATGTTGGGCGATCAGGAGTACAAGGGCCCTTTCGTTTCCATGCAATCACTGGGTGCGACACCCTCCAGTGGGTTGGAAGAGGAAAACAACACGTAGATTTTCTTTTGGAAATGAACCCAATATCACCCTGCTTTTAATTTAATTTCACGACCCAAAATCGCTGATATGAACTTTTGCCAACTTTTTAAAAATTTGGGGTGCTTTGTATGACATGAAAACCTTATGAGAACAAAAGGCCAGGCAGACCTTTCACACAGAAACACAGGAAGATAGAAAATATACCCCAACCCAGGAAGTTTATACCAACACCTGCTTGAGTAGGGTTTCCAGGCTGGGCACGTCTGGAACCAGGGCCCCCTATAAAGAAAAGCACCTGCTCAGCCGCCAAAATTTTGGGTGGCTGAAAAAAAGGTTAACCGGGTGGGAAATCAAATGGATCCCACCCTCTGCGCCCGGGACGTGTTGCGCTGGATAAAGTGTGGATGTACTTCAGGTTGCCGAAGACGGTGTGGAATGAGTTAAATACCACTACCACTCATACGTTAGGGCTACAATCGTAACTAGCTAATTGTCTGATAGTTAAACGTAACTGAGGTGGAGCCCCGACGCGACCTGCCCGGCAGTCAGTCCAGGGCAGGTTTACCGCACACACCACGTACCTACACCTGTACCCTTCACCTGTATATATTAAACACTGTTGCACCATTGCTTCGTCTTACTCCAACATCAACCATGGTGCAGTGCTAAGGATTTAACTAACATCGGACGCAACACCCAGTTTGTCCTGCTGGCTCAACAGTGTGAAGGGTTTCCTGTGCTCCGTGACCTGCCACCCGAATGCCGGAACATAAGAACATAAGAAAATAAGGAAGCTACAAGAGGCCGCGAGGCCTACATGTGGTAGTTCCTGTCGCCTAGCACTACCTACATCCACCTTTCATCCCTATCCATGAACCTATCCAGCTCCTCTTTAAAGCTCCCTAATGACTCCGCACTAACTACCTGTCTACTGAGACCATTCCATTCATTCACCACCCTATTTGTGAACCAGTTTTTCCCTATTTCCTTTCTAATTCTACGCTTTTCCAGCTTGAATCCGTTACTTCTTGTTCTACCCTGGTTAAAAGCCATAAGAACTTTTCCTACCTCTCCTTTATTCAATCCCTTTATCCATTTAAAAACTTCTATCAGATCGCCCCTTACTCTGCGTCTCTCGAGTAAGTGTAATTTTAATAACTTCAATCTCCTCTCATAACTAAAGTTACGCATCCCTTGTATCATTTTGGTCATCCTTCTCTGCACTGATTCTAACAAGGATATATCCTACCTGTAATATGGAGACCAAAACTGAACCGCATAGTCTAGGTGAGGCCTGACAAGAGCCAGATAAAGCTTTAGAATAACTTCCGCACTTCTACTTTTAACACTTCTGGTAATGAATCCTAACACTCTATTAGCTCTATTTCTATCTTCAATACATTGTTTCCTAGGTCGGAGGTCTGGGCTCACCCTCACTCCAAGATCTTTTTCACCTTCTGATCTTTTCAGCGATACATTGCTTATGGTGTATCTATTACCAGGGTTTTTTCTACCAACATTCATAACGCTGCATTTATCAATATTAAATTCCATCTACCATCTGACTGCCCACTCGTTAAGTTTATCTAAGTCTCCCTGCAATATGTTTACATCAGACTGTGATCCAATAATCCTACCTAACTTAGTATCATCAGCAAACTTGCTGATATCACTGCTAATCCCACTATCCAAGTCGTTGATATAAATCAAAAATAGTAATGGACCCAAAACAGACCCTTGTGGAACTCCACTTGTCACCAGTCCCCATTCAGATTTAGAACCATTAATTGTAACCCTTTGTTGCCTATTACTTAGCCAAGCTCTGATCCAATGAAGAACCTTCCCATCTATTCCATGAGCCCTAACCTTATTTAAGAGTCGCTCGTGTGGTACTTTGTCAAATGCCTTACTAAAGTCCAGATATATTATATCATAATCCGTATCATTATCTGCCGTCTCATAAACTTTCCTATAAAAACTCAATAAATTGGTAAGACATGACTTACCCTAGGTGAATCCATGTTGTGAATCATTGATCAAACTATGTTTATCTAAGTGCTCTCTAATGTTTTTTGCAATGATAATTAATAATTCCAATAATTTACCCACCACTAATGTTAGGCTTACGGGTCGATAATTTGACTTTAGTCCTCTGTCTCCCTTCTTAAATATGGGAACAACATTTCCTTTCCTCCACAATAATGGCACATCGCCTATATCAACCGATTTCCTAAAAATGTGCACTAACGACTCACTAACAACCTCCTTGCATTCCTTTAATACCCTGGGATACACTTCATCTGGTCCTGGCGATTTAAAAAATTTCATTTTATCTATACCCTCTTCCACCATTTCCCTAGTTATCACAATATCTTTGAGTTTCTCCTCATCGCTTCCTTTGAACATCTGTTCACTATCAGGTATCGTCTGTGTATCCTCCTCCGTAAAAACACTTAAGAAATAATCATTTAGACTCTTACACATATCCTCATCCGTATTTAAGACCTCACCCTGTCCTGACCTTAACGGCCCAACTAATTCCCTTGTCTTTGTTTTATATACCTTATAGAACCCTTTTGGGTCCCTTTTCGCCTGTCCTGCTACTTTAATCTCATAATTGTTCTTAGCAACTCGAGTTAATTTCTTCACTGTCCTTGCCATCACGTTATACTGTTCTTTGTTGACCAATCCTGCCTTGAACCTTAAATAAATGTTTCTTTTTACTCCAATGTTGTGTTTTAAATTGGTGGTCATCCATTTTGGATCACTCTTTCTGGACCTTATTTCCCTGTAAGGAATATTGCTTTTCTGTCCGTCAATCATATTCCTTACAAATGAGGTATAATCCTCCTCAACCCCATCCTCACTTCCATTTCTAACCTCTCTAATTACCTCCTCAGCCCTGACCTCACTTCCCTGTCTAACCGCTCTAATAACCTCCTCAGCCATGACCTCACTTCCATATCTAACCGCACCAATTACCTCCAGGTGCCTTCCTAATCCTTCATAATTGGCCTTTCCAGCTGTCATCGCACTGTCGTTATCCTGGGAAACTTTCTTCCCCTCCATCCCACACCTCTTATTAATAACCTCCAGGTGTCTTCTTAATCCTGCAAAATTGGCCTTTCTGAAATTAGGTATTCGATTCTTATTGCCACTTAATTTTCCAACTTCCCATTTTAAGCTAAATCTGATCTCATAATGGTCGCTATTATCTAAATTCCCACCGACCTCCACATTTGTAACTAAATCGTCTCTATTTGTCAGCAATAGATCTAGAATATTATCTCCTCTAGTAGGCTCCTTGATTGCTTGACTTAGGAAGTTATCCTGGATTATATTTAACAATTCATCTGGGTCGCTGTCACCTATGATTAAATCCCAGTCTATATTCCTAAGATTAAAATCTCTCACCACGCATAGTCGATTATATCTACAGGCCTTGTTTATTTCTTCCCATATAGGAGCTGAATCCTCTTTACATAAGTTTGGAGGCCTATACACTACACCCAAAACCATTTTCTCAGTTCCCTCCGTAACCTCTACCCATATAGACTATATGCTGTCATCTGTTTTTATAACATTATTAACACAACACTGCAATGCATCTCTTGCATAAAGCGCAACTCCTCCACCTCGTCTGCCTACTCTGTCCTTGTGAAATAACTTATACCCAGCTATCTCGACTTCCGGATCAAATACCTTTCCTGACATATCCAACCATGTTTCTGTTAATGCTATTATATCAAAATCCTCTACACTATTTATTCCTCTCAGGAAATCTATTTTGTTTAAAATACTCCTACAGTTTGTATAGTAAACTTTCAAGCAACTCCTCTTCTTTTTGTCAATTTTCCCTTTATCTTTAACTAAACCCCTCCTCTCTCTCTTCTTACGAATCACTTTAGTTCCCTGCCTTCTTATACTCCTCCTAGTGTCGCAAGTTTCCTTTACCCAGTCCCCAGTGTCTAAACGACACACGGGCAACGAAAGCAAAGGAGGAGGAAGCGAGCCCGCCACCACCCATGTCGGCACTGGGCAGGCTTGCCGCCCTTCTCGAGGCTCAACAGCTACAAGCACAGGAAGAACGTCGTTTGCAGCAGGAGGGAGCAGCTGAGGACCGCTGCCGGCAGCAAGCGTTGATGCAGCATCTTACAAACTTATGGTGCTGCCGCCCACATTCCCCGTAGTCAGGATGACGACGCGACAAGTGGCTTCCCTACCTCTACATCACGCGCTCGCCTGCCCCACGCCCCTGCACCCCACAATTTAACGCCGGACGCCTCTCTTCGCGACTTCAAGGTTTGACGAAGTGCTTGGTATGATTACGTAGAACTGCTACAGCTGAGCAGCCAGCCGCCACGGACCCAACGGGCCCACCCTAGGTACTGTCTCACGCTGGAGATGCGGTTCACGCTGACTCACGCTATTGGCGTATCGGAGGACGACAACACCCTGAAGACAGACGAAATTCTAGAGCGTATCCAGGCACATTTCCAGCGACAGCGCAATGTTGCCTTACGCCTTGTTCGTTTTGAAGAACGACGTCAGTAGGTTGGTGAGTGTTTTGATGACTTCTATGTGTCGCTTAAGGAACTGGCGGCAGACGCAGACTTGTGTGAACAGTGTATCGACGCGCGACTAGTGACACGTGTAGCTTCTGGTATTCGTGACGAACAAACACGGAAACAGTTACTCGCTATAGACCCGCCCCCGCCGCTGTCAAAAGTTGTGAGTCTATGCCGCTCAGAGGAGTCTGCTCGTAAAACGGATGAAGATTTAACTGGTGATGGCAAGGCTGTACAAAGGGTCTTACGACATCGGCAACGGTCACACAGCCGGTCACGGTTACACCAGCGACACGCACCACAAAAACAGTGTGATGGCTGTGGTGCTCCGCCGCACCCCAAAGGACGCCAGATGCAGTGTCCTGCCTGGACCAAGAACTGCATCAACTGTGGTGGTGTGGGTCACTCCGGAAAGGTATGTAGGAAAAAGTATGCAAAACCTAACTACACCAATCACCCTGATGGGAGCAGTCAACGCTGCACTCCCCCTAACCAGCGCAGGGCTCGTTATATCAGACTTGTTGAAATCCACAGCACTAGTTTTCATCGCAGAGCTCCCACTGTCAGTGTCGGTGTGTCGTCAGTCTCAGAGTCGGGCCACGTTAGCGGCCGTCTTCACTTCACCCCCGACACCGGCGCAAAAGACAACAGCTGTGGGTCCCCTACAGCTTCAGCAGCTGGTATTCCCGGAATCCTGCCTCAGCCCTCCTTCAGGTGAGGATGTTTTTGCTGCTAATAATGACAAGTTGACTCCTCTTGCTTCATTTGAAGCTTCGCTACGCCTGAATGACGCATCGGTCTCTACAACTATTGATGTTTTTCAAGAGTTACATGGAGCTCTTCTATCCTGGTATGATGCCCAGTCCCTTTGAATCATTCCAGAAGACTACCCTAAGCAAGTTAGCGCTGTTCGCACTTTGCAACCAGTTATTAACAAAACTGGTGATCCTAGTGCGGAGCAGATGGAACGAGACCGCCTGCAACTCTTGGAAGAGTTTCAATACGTTTTCATAAATCCGGACCACTTCCACACAGGCGATGCACTACCAACTATGTTGGGAGAGCCAATGAAGATACATCTACGAGACGTTTCAACGCCATACGCCATCGCAACCCCTCGTGCTGTACCTCTGGCCTGGCGACTTGAAACGAAGCAAATGCTCGACAGCATGGTTGAGCAAGGGATCATCAAACCACTGGGCGACGAAACATCTGGATGGTGCCACCCAATTGTTGTTGTCCCCAAGAAAAATGGAGGTGTTCGCATCACTGTGGACTCTCAAAGCTGAACAAGCAGGTTCTACGTCCCGCGTATCCTGCCCCGACTCCACGTAATGCAGTTCTGGAAGTCGGCTCAGATTCCAGATTCTTCACGACGATGGACGCAACACACGGTTTTTTTTTTTTTTTTTTTTTACATTTGTGCCTATAGCGCCTGTAGGCAGTGGTGACTCAGGGCTCGGATGGTAGGCTCTGGAGGTTCACTTGAGGGCTGTGATGGTTGGTCCTAGCCCGTGGTGGCGCAGGCAGGATTTTTATAGTGACGCCTGTCGAGGCTCATGCTGCCCTCCTGTGTCCTCCGATGCACTCGCAATCAAAAGTAGAGTTGATGGGCAGGGCATGTGGGTGTTCTTAGGCCACTCGACGGTGCAGAAAGGTTTTGGTTTTCTTCGGGGATCGAGGCTCGGGTCACCGAGAACGCCAGTCGGAGACGCTAACCACTCCGCTACCGCCTCCCCCATGGGAGGCGGCAGGTTACTGGCAAATATCCCTCGCTGAAGACGCGCAGCCCTTGACAACATTCATCACGCCGTGGGGAGGTACATGTTTCTGCGCTCCCCGATGGGATTCGTCTCCACGGGAGATGAGTTCTTGCAGACAAGGTGACATCACTCTGTCAGGAATCTCCAAATTAACGAAGGTGGTGGACGACGTGCTCATCTGGGATCAACCTACGAGGAGCATCTGCAGCATCTCCGCGCAGTCTTGGAGCGCTGCCGAGAACTCGGATAAGTATGAACGCTAACCAAATTTAAATTTGCTCATCAAACAGTTAAGTTTTGTTGTTATGAAATAAAAACATGATGTGTATCGGGGGGGTGATGCATACAAAATTAAGGCCATTCAAGACTTCCCTTTTCCTACTAATATAACTGAGCTCCGCTCTTTCTTAGGCCTCGTTAACCAGCTGGGTGACTTTACAACAGGTATTGCATCTGCCGCTGATAACTTACGCACCCTTCTCCGACCCAAGAATGCCTTTCTATGGACCCCGGACCACCAAGCTTCGTTCGAGCAAGTGAAGCAGTCACTCTCCTCGCACCCTGTTCTAGCACACTTCGATCCATCGCTGCCAACGATGCTTCAGTCTGACGCTTCACGTCTCAAAGGTGTTGGTTACGCCCCTCTCCAACAACATGGTAAAATATGGAAGCTCGTTCAATGTGGCTCTCGTTTCTTGAGCGAGGTGGAGACACGGTACGCCACGGTGGAGTTAGAGCTTTTGGCAGTCGTTTGGGCACTAAGGAAGTGCCGCATATAGTAGGGCAGCTTAGCACCGAATTTCAAATGGATGGGGACATGCCGGATAAAAGCACCAAAATTTTATCAGGCAATCTTCAGGGTCCCCGCTATGATTCTATAACCGGCGCCAAGCGGTAGGACCACTCTTTTTGCAATTTTTCTTTTATTTGTGAAAAAAAAATTTTGAAAATTTTGGGATTTTTTTTTTTTTTTAGTTTTTGGGAAAAATGTTTTTTTTTTTGAGAAATGAGAAATATTTTTTTCCCGATCTTTTTGGGTGTAATTGTTTTAAAATCGAACATCAGAAGTTTTTAAAAACAATATTTGAAAATTAGTGTCTGGGGTGCTTTTCCCATTTTTTTTAACGCTCTAATTAACGTGGTCACCGGGGTATTCAAAAAACAATTTTCTTAATTTTTTTTTCGAAATCGCGGGGTCGAGTAGCGTTCCCATTGAATCGGTAGTCAAATTAAATTCGGAGCCTCCCCTTAAACTCGAAAATCAAGAAAAATGGAACTCTTTCAGACCGGCCCCGTATATTCCCCCAACTGGTGCAAAATTTACTTATCGGCAAAGTATTCACTTGGCAGCTGCTTTTTTCGGTGCACTTCCACTGGCCTTCTTGCATGAGCTCGCCTCCGCACGTGGCGTTTTTGCCCCCCACACTTGAACCAGTTCGGCAGACCTGAGATGCTACGGGCATTGGGACCACACGGACCCAGGTCTTCTTTTGCCACTCTCTAGAGTCCATCCAAAGCCCCTGGGGTTGGAGGGCTTTGCTCCATTGATCACTGGTTGCCCCAGTTCCCCAGCTTGGTAGACTGCCGCGGGGGGTGTGTGCGAAGGGCTTCTTGCTTTGGGGGGAATTTTTTTCCATTGGCTGTTCTTCTTGGAAGATTTCCCCTACGTGCCTCGTTCCAGACCAAGTTGCTCGTTTTATTGTAGATGATCAGGTAAGCTCAGAAACGGGAATTGCTTGCAGTTCACGTCCGTCATGTAAGGGTGATTCATAAATTTGTTGAACCCCTCCGTCCCCCCACTAGGCTTTCCCAAAGCCCCCATGCTGATTTCTTCCCTTTCCCGGGAAAAAAGCGGAAGTTGTGTCCCACCCCGTGAAACTGTGGAACATAGGAAATGCCTTTTGACCTATCTTTTCCCCAAAATGGCATAGGCATTGATATCCAGGTCAGAATTTCTTTCCATTCCAAAATGCTACCCAAATGGCTCCCATCGATGCGGGCTGGTCAGGAAGGGTACTTTCCTATCAGTATGGAAACGACGTCTGTGTGACATGCTACCAAACGTTGGTGCATCCCTTGCCCAGGCATTTTCAGGTGAACAAAAACCCTTTGTATCGGCCTCTTCGGGGTCACATCGTGGCATGGGTGGTTAAACCCTCTCTGTTTACATTTGCCTGATGTTATGAAGACCCCCTTTCCGCGGGCCAGTCACGGGACCCAAATTTTTGTCTGAAAAAAAACTGGAAAAGCCCTCCTTTTTTTGGGGGCCCCGAGGAATGGGGGCCAGTTTGCGGGCACCTTCGTTGGACCCCCGATTTTCTTCGTACCCCTTTCCCCCTTTTCTTCTAGTGACCCTTGATCTGCTGGCAATGTAGCTGTCCCAACCACATCGACCTTCGCAGGTTTCAAGAAGCTTCAGGTGGGGGGGGTGAAGACCTCTTTGGGGTGTCTTGAATGTGGTAACATTAGTAAGGGAAGCAGATACACCACAGCACACCGTGAGATTCTTGTCCAAAAAGGGCGGGGTTCCTTCTGAGATTTTTTGGTTTCTTCCAAAAGGATACCATGAGGTCTGATTTTTTCCTTTGGCGCAGTGTTCCTCTTTCAAAGAAAAGGGGTGCGGATGTTTTTCATGTTGGAAGAAGGTTCCCATTCTTATCCCGTTCTGAGCAACATGTACAGACGAAAAAGAGGAACATCATCTTCAACGGGGAAACACCATCTGACTGCTTCCTTTTCCCCCTTGGGATATATCTGAAGAGAGGCATGATTTTTCCTTTTCACGGGGCTCAGGGAGGACTGCCTTCGTTCAGTGATGATACCTCGTTGTAGCTTCGTACTGAGCCGTCCCACTTCTTTTTGGGTTTTGGGCACAGGTTGGCCACAGTTTCTCCAATCACCGCCGCGTGTCGGGGCAATCAGCTCGTTTCCCTTTCCCTAGGAACGGGTTGCTCATCTCGTATAACTTGAATAAGGCCCAGTTTTTGCTCGTAAAATGTCTTCTGCGCAGAAGCCCTTTTTCGGGGTGTGCTTCTTTTCTGAGATGGCAGGCTCCCGCTAAAAACCCAGTGAGAATGCGCCTGCTCAGGTCCGGCGATCATCCACTTTAAAGGCTTTTGGGGTTTTTTCAGTCGGGCCCGACTGCTCCCCAGGGCCCTTCAAAAGCTACAAAAACAATAAAAAAAAAACCAACAAAAAAAAAACAAAAAAAGGCAAATTGCAACATATAGCAGATTGATTACAACATATCAGTTTTAAATTAAAATATGCTTTAAATTTAAAATAAAAAACAAAATGCCCTTTGTGATGCTTTTCGTTCGGATCTTTTGGGGCCCCGTTCTAAATTGAAGCTTAGGCTGAGGAAATGCACCCGAGACACCTAATTTTCAAAAATTGTTTTAAAAAATTCTAGTGTTTGATTTTAAAAACAATTTCACCAAAATGACGGAAAAGTATTTTTCTCATTTCGTAATAAAAAAAAAAATTTTTTTCCCCAAAAAATAAAAAAAAAAAAAATTTTCCCAAAATTTCAAAAAAAATTCACATTAATGAAAAAATTTTTAAAAAAGAGTGGGGCCACCGCTTCGCCGGGTTTAGATCATAGTGGGACCCTGAAAATTGCGTGATAAAATTTTTGGGGGCTTTTATCCGGGAATGTCCCCCCCCATACCAACTGCCCCACTAAAAACTCTCTCGGGCCCACACTTTTATCTCGGGGTCGACCATAAACCCCCTTTTGCTTACACTTAATGATTATACACGGACCGTGGAAAAACCAGATTGCAGCGATTGCAGGAAAGACTTTTCATTCACCTTTACGGAACGATGCTAAAAGGGCCCCCCCACGCAATCCCCGATGCGCTCTCACGCGCACCAGTGGAGGACCCGACGCCCCAGATCTCGAAACTGAAACCCCGGTGTGGTCGGTTGGGAGGGGTAGACTCGCGTGCAGTGTCCCTCGTTTCCCCCACCAGGCTCCCACCGGTTCCCTGGCGTGGAGGACTTTTTATGTCAATAACCTTTTTCTTGGTACTTGCAATGTGTCAGATAGGGGGCAAAGTACTTTTTTATCTGAAGTGAAAAAGATGTTTCCCATCATTTCGAATCTGTGTGGGGGCAAAGGTTCAGAAGTTTCCCCCCGCACGGAACCATTACTTAGGAGATTCAAGTGCATTTCTCAAGACCAGTTTTTACTCTGTTACAAACGGGTCCTTTGGTTTCCCCCTCAGACAGAACGAAGGTACCTGCAATACTGCGAGACTTTTGGGAAAATGAGGGACACGTTGGCAGTCGATCAGACGGGTTATTTTCCACGGCGCCCGCATCGTTGTTCCCCCCTGCTTTACGCCGCAAGTTCTGGCACGTCTTTTACGATTCTCATCGTGGATCGAAACTACTAAACGCCTCCCGCAAACATCTGGGGGCCGGCAAAAAAAGTGACTCATCAACACCGTACAGTTTGGACGCATGTCTGTCCCTGTTACCATCCCCTCCCGGGAACCTATATGTCGACCCGCCCCCATCTTTACCTTTTGAGGACGCTTTTCTGACCTGTTTTCATATCAGGAAAGGATTTCCTTTCTTGCCCATCTCGTCTGGCTGGCCCCACGTTTGGGGGTTACGGGAAAGGGGGGCCCCCTTAATTGGAACCCATTAAATTTTTCGTAGTTTTTTTTGTGACTGTTGGTGTTCCAGTTCGCCTCGTACTGAGGAGGGCCACAATTTTCAAGCCATCTTTCCGACCTTTATTAAAACGCTGGGGGCATCATAAAATGATGTCTCCTCGCCACATAAACCCCCAAATAAATGGCACGCAGAAACTTACGTCAAACAGTGAAACACATAATAATGCAATACCGCGACGGGAACTAGACAGAGAAAATTCGACCGTGGGTTTTAAAAGAGATCAAAACAAAGCCTCGTCCGACGGGAGATCACCGGCATAATACTCATGGGGTCGACTGCGCCTCAGCTGTGCCCCCTCACCGCCCTCTTTCGCCCCAAATTCAGGCTACAGCCGAGGAAGCACAGAAAACAACTAACCAAAGGAAAAGCTGTATGTCTTATAAAAAAGTCTTCACGACCTCTTTTTCCCCCTCAGATTTGATGACTGTCCGCATCCAGGTGCTGCCTCTCCCGAGGGATAAGATTTGGGACCCTCGTAGGAATCGGGCTACACTAACTACCCGTAAAACTGCCGAGCGGTCGTGTAACTGGCGCCAAAACCTTTTCTTCCTTCAACCACATCACGGGGCCAAACCCCACTCCAGGACGCCCCGGGGATCACTACCACCTCCGGGGAGGGGAGGGACAGGTCCGCTTCGCCTTACCCCCTGGATCCCCGCCCGGGGAAGCACGCGCCAACGAAGAGTCCTCACGTCTGCATGGGTATCGGGGCCCCGGGTATTATACTAACCCCCTTAAAGGGGGGGATGGAAAGAGTTAAAACCCACCACTCAACGTTAGGGCTACTATTGTAATAGCTAAATTTTCTGATAGTAGTTAAAAAGTAACGAGGTGGAGCCCCCACGCGACCGCTCGGGGTCAGTCCGGGGGAAGTTACCGCACACACCCCGCACCCGCCCTGTACCCTTCACCTTTATTATTAAACATGTTTCACCATTGCTTATCTTTCTCCAACTAACCCGGTGTGATGTATCAAAAAATCTGCCCTGCACATTACTTTCAAGTGCAGTCATGGGTGCAAACGTGACTCAAAATAGCTAAGGAAATTTAGAATTTCTTGTGATTTTGCATTACTATACTATTTTTCGATATGGGAAAGTTTCATATAAAAAATCGCAAAAGGTGTAGATATTTATGTATTGGACATTTAAAACAGAAAATACATTTAAAAGCTTAGTTTAAAGAAATTTGTTTTAAAAAATGTTTTATTTTCCTGAAGCAAAAAATGTAGTACATATGTTGCTATAATCTCTTTTTCTATGAAATTTTCACTGCGAAGGGTTTTTTTAAAAAATTCGTTCCTTTTTTTTTTTTCAAATAAATTCTTTTTACAAAATTAAAAACCACTTTTGTTTTTTTTTTTGGGAAAAAAAAAAAAGACTTATTTTTATTTCTTTATGTTTTTTTTTGTTTTTCAAGGATGAAAAAAAAATTTTTCCTTTTGTACCC
>JACEEZ010000761.1:69946-181401 GCA_016584305.1 Chionoecetes opilio | reverse complement strand
TTTTTTCCTTTCCTGGGTGGGGGGAGCCTTTTTTTATTATCCTTTTTCCGGACACTCAATTTGGGGGTTTTTTGGGGGGGAAGTAGCTTTCCAAATTATCTTTTTTTTTGGACCCTTAAAGTTTGGGGGGAAGGCGTTTTCTCTTGTTACCCCTTTTCCCTTTGGACACAAAAATTTTGGGTGGGAAGACCCCCTTCTGCTGGTTTTTATCCGGACTATGACTTGGGGGGGGGAAGGGGATTTCGCTTTTTTTATCCGTTTTTTGGCTCTATTTTTGGGAGGGGAGGAGCCTTTTTTTATATTGCATGTTCCTTGTACTTTTTATTTTCAGTCCCCCATTCAAACAGCTTTTTACGTCCAGCAAGATTAATATTTTTGAAATTCCTTTGATTAATTTATTTATATATATCCTCCTCCTTCTCCAACCCTTTCTACTCTCGAACTCTGCTCCCTCGTCCCTCTTCCCCTTTTCATGTCTTTCAGAAAAACCCAGTATAGCTTTCGGGGGATCGTAAAACTTTTTTCTTTGTCTTCCTTTGGTGGCGTTTCTTTCGTTGTCAACATGTATATTTAGAATGTCCAATATAACCTGGGATTTGCTGGTAACTAGTTTTTATAAAGCCCTTCCGATACCTGCCGCTTTTTATACTGTCTTTCCTCTCGTCAAGCGCAATTTTTTTCACAGCGAAAATCTTCAGGCGATCCCTTTATTTTTTTGCAAATTTTTAGTTTAATGAAAACTCTCTCTCTCTCCTCTCTCTTTTCCTCTCCTCTTTTTCTCTCCCCTCTCTCCTCTCTCTCCTCTCTCTTTCTCTCTTACCCCCAGGGGGGCTCGGTTGGGAGAGCTGTGGGCTCGCGTGCTGCGTCCCCCCATTCGGTCGCGGTTCGAGCCCACCCGGTTCGTCCTGGCGTGGTGGGGTTTGTATAGTCAAAAACCTTTTCGTTGGGACTTGCAAAGTGTTAGATAGGATCAAAGATCTTATTCTCTCTCTCTCTCTTCCCTTTTTTTTTTTCTCTCTCCCCCCCCTCCTCTCTCTCCTCTCTCTTCTCCTCTCTCTCTCTCTCTCCTTTCTCTCTTTTCTCTCTCTTCTCTCTCTCTTTCTTTCGTAAACCCCCAAAAATATACATTGTTTTTCTTTTTTATATTTTGTTTCCCCTTTTTTCCCCCCCCCCTCCCCTCCTCCTCTTATGGGGTTTTTTAATTCTGTTGGAAATCATGAGGAAAATAAATCTCTTTCTGATATTGATGATAAATAATGATAATAATTATGATGGTCATAAAAATAATAATTATAATGAAAAATAATAAAAATAATAATAATAAAGTTTTTCTCCCCCCCGAAGGTTAGGAAAAACAAAAACAACAACAAAAATAGACATGAGGGAATAAACTTATGTACGACAAAAGCAAAAAAAATATAATATAAATGGGGGCAATATATCCCTACACCGGTGAGGTTTGGTTTAGCGGAGGGGTTAGTGTCTCCGAGGGCGTTCTCGGTGACCCGAGTTCATCCCGAGATAACCAAAACCCTTTTCTGTCCCCAAAACGAGTGGCCTAAAAACACCCACATGCCTCCCCATAAACCTTACCTTCGATGGCGAAGGCTCGGGGATACAGGGGGGCGCTTGAGTCTTAATCACAGGCGTACTATAAAAAACCTCCCCCTGGCCCCACCACGGGCGAGGACCAAACCATAGACCCCTCAAGAGAACCTCCAGGCCTACATCCGAGCCCTGGGTCCCCACGCCTACAGGCGCATAGGCACAAAATGTAAAAAAAAAAAAAAACATGTGTAGGGGGGGCCGTTATGAGGCGGGGCAAACCCCTGGGGAAACCCCCGCACTCTAAATCGAGTGGGGGGTCCCCCTACCCCACTTTTTTTATGGGGGGGGCCCGGGGTGGCGCAGAGGCGGCCCCTGCCCATCGAATCATTCCTGGGGAAAACCCCCGGAGGGTTTTCGTTGGGGGTCTGGAACGTTTTCAGCCTCTCAGACGTTCGTCGACTACCTCTCTACCGTGCAGTATAAAAAGGGGGTGGTATAGTGGGGTTCTGAGACTAGGAGGCCGGGGAAGGGCGGAAATAGCGTGGGGGTTACACCATACTTGTCCCCCGGCCATGAGCAATGGGACCCGTCCGGGGTAGCTATAGGGGATCTCCAGCAAACGCAGCCGTCAGTTTTTTGAGGTTTCTTTGGTTGATGAGGTATAATGCGGGTGAGGGATAAAAAACACCTGGGTTCATGTCTCTTGTTTTCGGGAGTCCTACCCAGGGCGTGAAAGGAAAAAGAATGAGATGTTCTAGTCAAATGACTCGTATTAGACCCCGTGTCCTCCCCCGGGGACACACCATGTCTTGGGCGACTTCAATGCGACATGGACTGTGAGAGATGGCTACGGTTATGGTTGGTCCCCATGGCTCCAGTCCCAGAAACAAACATTTCCTTTTTGAATTTTTGCGAGGTCCAAAAGGGTTGAGAATTGCGGGTTCCTGGGGGGAGATGCTCGAAGGAGTTACGGGACCGTAAGTTTTTACCTAAGGGCTTTTACCTGACGCCTTACGGGATGCCAAACCGTTTATCCCTTACGGAAACCCGAGGAAAGGGTGGTCGGGACCCCCCGTAAGTCCCACGGGGGGGAGATTAAAGCGACTAGACATCAACAAACACCAAAATACAATTGTACACATATTTTGTTTTTGTGTATTAAGATCATTTTTGTTTTCTGTTTGAAATATAATGTTTTTGCATCATTGATCCCATTTAAACAATTTAACATACAAACCTTTTTTGTAAAAAATTCTTAGGGCAAACCAATACATTTAAAAAATAGTCGGTTTATTTTGAACAAAAAAGTATAGTCTCATAAAAGTTTTGGCCCGGTGGTGGGGGGTGTTATTTTGGCGTCATAGAAAAACAAAGCTGTAACAGTCTCGTACATTGAATTCTCTTTAAATTTATTTCCGGGGTCCCTGACGTGAGGCAAAAGTGATTGGCCAGATCATGCAGGCGCTGCTTGTGTTCGTCAGCAGATTTTTCCCCCCACATATCCCTTGAATATCCCTAATATTCCCGCCCAGAGGCCCCCGATCACCGTAGGGAGTGACGGTCGGTACGGCATCAACCTCAGCTCACCTCGAAAGGTTTGTGCCATACACTCGAAATTGTCCCTTCGAGGGATTTTCGGAACCCCCGCCCCTGGTACAAGATCGAGCTCACACGCCATGGATAGTAATACGGAGGGGTAGTAAGGAGATCGACACGTCCCTTAGTATTTTGGGGGATCCCCCAAAAACTGCGGGGTTTCCCGGAGGTGATTTCTTTGGAACAGATCACAGATTTTTGTTGCTACATTCAGCTCATGTCAAGTCCAGAAGAACCCCAAGAGGTAACCAACTGTGTTTATTTGAGAACTGAAGGATTGACAGTACCGTGAGTAGCAGTACCCAGTCTCAAACGTTTGAGGCTCGGTCCCCTCGGGGGCCCTGTTAAAACTGGGGGATCCCTTTAAAAAGTAAAAAATCTACAGGTTCCAAGGAGGTATTGGGGAGGCCCCCAAGGGTCAAGGGGGTTTTTTGTTTCGACGGAGAGTTGGAAAGAAAATAAGGAGAGTCGCGCTGCCAGGCTGGTAGGAACCCGGGGACCAGAAAAAGGCTCGTTACCCCGGACTAGAACCATCCTAGGAGGGGACAAGGAAAAGAGGTAGTCGGGAGTTTCGCTGAGGAATCCAGGGCATTTGAACGCTAATGCCCTTTCCCGACCCCGCCTACGACCCCCTGAAGAATCCTTTCCCAACCCCACCTCGGACGAGTCCCATATTCGAAAAGATGGGCGCCTCGTGCGGACATGAGGGAATGGCCGTTGGGAGATATTTGGGGCAGTTGTTCAGGGTTTGGACCCCCAACTGAGCAGTTTCACACCCCGGGTTTTACAGAGGGATGCCGATCCCCCTTTGACGAAAAGCACCCTCTTGCGAGTTAGAGAGGCTGTACCCAAAGTTGAGGGGGGGAAAAAGGCGGGGTGTTTGTTAATATCGTGCGGGCCCCCAAAGCGGGGGTGAGGCCATGATCCGCGGGTTTGCACGCTGTTCTGACTGCCCTGTGGCAAAAAGGTCCCTTCCCCTGACGGAAAAGGGGTTTGGTCGTCCCTATTGGGAAAAAAGGGAAAGGGGGGACCGCAGGACTGCAGCCAATTACCGCGGTATCACTGCTCAGGGCCAAGGCAAAGGGGCTTTCCCATCATTGCTGACACGGATCCGATTCTTATGGGGAAACATTTAGGGACCCCAGGTTGGGGTCCAAACCCCAGAAGCAACAAAGGACCGTATCCTAGCGCTTCGTGTCCCGGGGAACGCCGAGTGGTTTCGACACGGGATGCTTGCAGCCTAGTTCATTTTAAGATGGCGTTTGACCAGTGCATCTGAGTCACTTTTGGGGTCTTTTGCGACTTCGCGGGATTCTACAAGGACTTTGGTTTGAGACTGGTCAGTACTTTGGGAGGAGAGTGCTGTGAAGTGTTTGGGGGGAAATGATCCGTTTTTTCCTGGAAAACAGGGTGAGGCAAGGGGGTCCTTGCCCATCCTTTTTTAAAACTTGTATGGACGGGATTGGGAAGGTTTTTAGATCAAATGATTGTGGAGCATCCCTCGGAACACCAAGATCCCCCTGATCTTTTTTTTGCTGAGATGCAGAATCTTTTTGAGTAGTGGGGATCCTGGTGTAGCTCTCGAGGGGCTGCCGAGGAGGGAAAGCCTTTGGACTTTAGGTTTCCCGGTTAAGGCCAAGGTCCCGGGGTTTTGGGGGTTTTCTAAATGAAACAGTACAGTTGTTCATGCGTTTGGGGGGAGGAATTTAGATCTTGGAAAATTTTACAACCTTGGTAGCCAGTCCATAATGACGGGGGGGCAAGTAAGAAGTTTACGGCGGATTGGATAGCCCACGGTGCATGGGCCGCCCGCAGGAGTATTTTGGGGTTTTCGGTACCTGTGCAGGAAGAAAAGACCGGATCTTAAGTCGCTTTGATCCCTGTTTTATCTATGGTTGTGGACAGGGACACTAAATAGGGACTTGAAGAGACGATCGATCCCTTTGGAAATAAGTGTTTTCGCAGAACATTGGTACGTGCGGTTTACGTGTCAAATCAGCGATTGCCCCGGAGACTGAACGGGGCCTATTACCTGATAGCCCGTCAGCCCCATCTTCGGCTATATGGATGGGGCACGTACCCTGAAACGACCCTTCCCATCGGGTTGTATCGAAAGGGGGACAATCGACGTGGAGGAGGCCGGGGGGGGCCCCCACAAGGCTGTGGCTGGGGCAGGTTGATGTTTTTTGTCGAAGCTGCTTGGTTGGAAAAAGAAGCCTGCATGGGGACTCGCGCGTGGTGACCCCGGGGGTAGCGCGTAGGGTGGGCGGGGCGACGCCCCCCCCCGGCATATCCCCCAATGATGATGATTGAAATATACAGCTGTACATAGAAAATACGTACTATATAACACCTGCGCTACCGCACATTCGTACAAACAGCGGCCCAAGCCACCGGTTGCATAGGTCCACATACATTAGGCCGAGCTCTGCCTGACGGAGGTGTGAGGAGTTCGAGGAGGTCCCCCCTACTTCTTAAGTAAACAGGGTTTTCGAGGGATCCATCCAGTTTTTATCCCTTCCTAGCAAAGCCCAGGGACAGCAAACCATCGGGGCAGCCCAGAAGCCTCTTAATGATGTAATTGGACAGACCTTAAGTCGGTTCAGAAGGCACCTTAAACCGCGACCACAGCGAGTTGCAGTAATAGAGTACAAGATTGAAAAACTCCGCTTCACCCCCAGACAGTGGGAAAAAATTTCCTGCAGAGTTTTCCCCACGACAAGGATTTGGGGGTCGGTTTGCTGAGTCATCATCATCCCCCATTCGTGGGAATAATAGGGCCCTAAGAAGGAATCTATCCACAAAAGTGAGGGGAGACCCCCTTTGCTATGCGTTTAGGTAATTCCTGAGGGTGCCGGTGATGCAACCAGCATCTGTCTTGTGGTGTTAAGACAATGTCATGCTTGACGCATATACCGAACATGATAAGGGTTTTGCAAGGCATAGCTGTAGGTAGGTGAGGCATACCATATCAATCAGCATAACTCAGTGAGTTTAGCACCCATCAAAGTCCCATTATGATGTGGCAGCCGACACAGTATCACGAAGGTTTGGGACTGAGATATGTATTTCAATTAAAAGTAATAACAAGTTTTTTTCCTTTTAAGACAAGTTTTTCATTATAAAAATGCCGTCGCTGATCAAAAAGGAAAAATGGCCCAAATGAGGGGGACGGGAAAGGGAGTAGGAAGGAGGGAAGGAAGGAAAGGCAGGCAGAAAAGCAAGAGGGGAAAAAAACAGTTTCTGGAAAAAAACAAAGGACCAAGGCAGATATAAAAAATTTAAAAAAAGGTTTGGGGAAAAAAAAGGGAAAAGGAAGGATGGGGTTAAAGTCAGAGAAAGAATGGAAATTTTTAATATATGAGGTAGGGAAAAAAAAAAGGGTAGAAGGAAGAAAAGGGGAAAAAAAAAAAAAAAAAAAAAAAAAAAAAATAAAAAGAGATAAAAAAAAGAAAGGGGGGAAGAGGGGGAAAAAAGAGGGGGAAAGAGGAATAAAAAGAAAGGTAGGGAGGGTAGAAAAGAGAAAGGAGGGGGAGAAGGGGAAAAGGGGGGAAAAAAAAAAGAAGGAGGGAGGAGGTATGGGGGAAGAAGGAAGAGATGTTTAAAAAAGGAAGTCATGGGAAAGAAGGAGGTAGATTGTAAGGGCAGAAGTGGGAAAAAGTAAGGCGATCATGAGTTGTATAGGTAATGTAAGGAAACAGCAAACACCTGGCCCACTATAAACTATACATTGCGAACCAACACTACAGCCCTCCCCTAGGACACACCCTTACCCTAATGCCGGTCCCCTCCCTCCTCCTCCTCTTCCCTACTCCTCCTCCCCCCCTTGTTTTTATTTTTCTTTGGTTATAAAATTTAATCGTCATCTTATCATCCTCTTCCTCCACCTTCATACCCTACTTCTTCCTTTCCTTTATAAGGAGAAAGCTCGCGCTCGATATTCCGGGTCATCCTGGGGGGCGGAGAGGTATTGCCCTCGGTCTCACAGGCATCCTCGGGGGCGGAGAGGTATTCGCTCTCGGTCTCGCAGTCATCCTCGGGGACGGAGAGGATTCCCCTTCGGTCTCGCTGTCCTTCCTCCACATCGATAGAGTCCTTGCTTCCGCTACATAATTTTTCTCCCTAAAACCTCACTGCCGAAGAATTTCCTCCATCACATTGTTCTGAGCCTCCCTGGGGCGCCGGGGTCGCGCCCCGTTTGCGACCCAGGACCGTCGTCTGCAGTTCGCGGCTGTCCCAATCACTTCCTCGCGTTCTCATGCTGGGAAGGCCGCACTTCAGGTGTTCGGCGCCGCCAAACCGATTTAGCCTGCCTAGAACACTGCCGTGAAGGCCTCTCCTGGTCCTGCGGCGCCCCCGAGGCTGATGAAGGGGGACCAAGCGCTCCTCAATTCTTGTAAATTTTCAGGCATGAAGGTGGGCCCGAGGGTTTCCTTGGTCAAGACAGGGCTGCCGTCCGCCAGGCTCGTCACCCTGACGGGGGTGTTCCCTCCTTCCTCGAGCGCCCCACTTCACCACGGCCACTTGGGAGGAAAATGTTTGGGGATCGCGTCGTCGGGGGAAAACCCCCCACAGGCCTCCGGGGAAGGTGAAGGAGCGATCGCCCGCCTCCTGCGCCCCCAGCACCCAAAACGAGCACTTCTTAAAGACTTAAAGGACAGTCTGAGAACTACTGTTCCCCAAATGCCACGGCGAGGCGCCGCCCACCCCCACACATCTTATACCTTCATCTTCTTTTTCTCCTTTTTCTCTCTCCTCTCTCTCTCTCTCTCTCTCTCTCTCTCTCTCTCTCTCTCCCCTCTCTCCCCTCTCGCAGCGCGTTCTCCCATCGTCGGAGACTACACCGGGTACAGAGCGTTATCCTTTAAAGGGTCACAAACAATGCTGCCGGAGTCCTTTTTTCCGTTGCTAGAACCCTCTAATTGCCTTCAGGTCAGTTATAGACTACCTCTCCCCTGCCCCGTCAGCTCTTAAGATTTTAGACCCTTTGAAAAAAATTTTAAACAGATGATGAGGTACATTCTTGGGTGTCCTACCTCCACCAGAATAGTCAACATGTTGGCTGAGCTCGATCTCCCCCTATCCTTTTGTTGAGAGAATTCACGCCAATGTCTCCTCCTTCAGCGTCAAGTGCCTCCACTCTCCCCATCTTGCTCCACATTATTCACGTGTCCTGAGAACCTCGCTTGACCCTGCCGCACCCCGACCTCCACTTCGTCCCGGCGTCCGCACCCTCGTCAAGACAGTCTGCTCCACCCTGCTGCGACTTGATCTTAATGTTCCCGTGGCTGAAGGGATAATGGTCCACCTCCATGGAGGATTACTCCGCCTCAAGTCTCCTTCACTCCCACTTCCAAGGCAGACCCACCACTCCTCCAGAAGCAACTGGCTCTGGAGCACATTGCCGCAGTGTCCTCCTCCGTCCCTGCCGCTCCCATCTCAACGTCGACGGTTCCCTGCAGCCAGATGGGAGCGCGGGTGCGCTTGCGCTGTCTACTCAAGGCCGGTTCCCACTATCCCGCTTGTACGGCCGCCGTACAACAACAAAGACGCCACAATGACGTCACAACAAGTCTACCGCACCGCCGTACCGCTGTACGGCTGCCGTACAAAGTTAAATTCAAGTCATCTCTCCCGCTCGGCGGTGTGCCGCTCGAGCGGAGTTGCCAACTGTGCCCAGTTAACACAAATACCACTCAAGCGGTGATGATGGTGACGTCATTGTTGTTGTACGGCGGCCGTACAAGCGGGATAGTTGGAACCGGCCTTCACTCGACGTGGCGCCACCAGAGGGAGGCTGGTTTGGCCGCAGACTACCCAACTTGTCCAGCTCTACCTACTGCGAGTTACAGTGACTCTTGCTGGCTGTCAGTCTCCTCTGTCGAAGGCGACTGGATGGTGTGGTCATGTGTGACTCTCAGTCTGCCCTTCAGGCCATCTCATCTCCACATCCCACACACCGATGCCTGGTTCATCAAATCTTGCTTCAATTAGTCGCAGCTCGTGACAATTCTCTCACTATACGGTTTTTATGGATTCCTTCCCATGTTGGAATAGCAGCCAACGACAAGGTGGATCTCCTCGCCAAAACTGACTGCGGCCTGCCTCTGTCTGATGGTGCTACACCCTCCCTCCTCTGCTTCAAACAGTTGATACACTCAGCCGCTTTTCTCCCAACACTCCACCGCACGAACGCTGAGCGGGCTCAGAGTGGGTCTATACAGCATTACGACCACTTCCGTCTAACCAAGTATCGCCGACGCGGACTCATGGCTCGCAGACACAACATTGTGTCTGCCCGACTTCGGCTGGGATACCGACCTGTGTGGCAGGTCTCTGAGGCGGGGGACATTCCTCACTTCTCCTCCTGCAAGCTGTGTGACCGCCCCAGCGCCAACAGTCTCAGCACTACTGCCTCGAGTGTCCCTCAGTCAGGGACATGCTGCCTCAGGGACAGCCTTTACTCGCTGTGTGCAACTTTCTCCTGACGGAGAGTAATTTGGATGTCGTATTAGTACGTCACCACACTTGGTGGGTGCTAATCTTTACCTTGCCATACAACAGCGTGCCTGCGAGTCACAAGGAACTGATAATTTGATGTACAGCATCTTTGTATGTATGACGGCGTGCCTTGTGTGTCACGAATCAATTGTACATGTTAGGCAAATTTCATGTACTCGGTCTGTCGCTCTTTGAGCGTAATAAATTGATAAAAACAAAAACAAATCTCTCTCTCTCTCTCTCTCTCTCTCTCTCTCTCTGGCAAAGAACATCAGGCGAATTTTGGTGAGAGAAGCCGTAAGAAGCCGGCTTCTTACAGCTTCTTGCGGCTTCTCTCTCGTTTCGTGCCTCGCCAGAACGGCTGACAGTGGTGTTCGAGGCCGCCCGCTCGGCGCTCACAGCTGATAACTGTAAACAAAACAACCACACTGACGCAAGTTACGTCGAATGAAAGCCATTAATAAGTACGATAACTGGACTGACGATATTGTGAATGATCACAACACATATCCTTCACATTAATGTTTTTTGCTCCATAAACCAAGGACTATTAATGGCAAGGTAAAGAGGCGGGCACTACGGACATCATATGGGGCTGGCTGGGTCGAGTTCCACATTAGTAACTTATTTTTTTATTAACTGCTGCACCTGATGACAAGGGTCAGGTATAATGAGGGATTTCATTAACTGGCCATCATCTGCCCGCCAGTGCCCGGGATTTTCCGCTTTGGTGGTTGGGCTGATTTATATTTTGCTGGAAGATAGGGGGGCTGTTTTCATTCTTGGCTAAATTTTGGCATTAAAATAATCTCTCTCTCTCTCTCTCTCAGCTTAATGAATTACTGTATGGGTATATGGGACTCAACAAATACTTTCTCAACTTTACTTTTTAGAGTTTTAAAACTGCAAAATATTGCAGCTAAACTAGCTATTGGAGGAGCTAGAAAGAAGGATCACGTTATTCCTATCATAAAAGAGTTAAAGTGGTTAACAATTAAAGACCGGTATATTTATGAAAATGTTTCGCTTTTTATAAGGCTGTCAATGGGTTGTATCCGGAGTGGTATCTAGTTTTCCATTGTCAGGGAAAAATACAGCCAGTACAAACAAGGCAGCTAAAAGATCTTTATGTGCCAAGACCCAAAGAACAGACTGGTGCCAGACCCATCACTGTACAAAGGCCTTAACTATGGAACAATTTGCCTTATTGCATCATTAATTATGGAAGTCTACACTTTTAAGTCTTGACTTATAAATTTACTTTTAATTGACCAAAGTGAACTATAATTTGTTTCCCCATATCAAAAAGCAGTTGCATATGTTAGTAGTATTTTAAAGATATTTGAAGGACTTTTAGTTCTTATTGTTTAATGTTATAATTAATTTCCTTTTAATGTTTCGTTTGACTTTCTTTTTATGTATTTTTTTTATTTGCGTGACTTTCAGAAGAAGTTTCATTTTAGTATATATTGCATAGAACATCTGTGATGTAAGTTTGATAGTAAAACCATGTTTCATGAAATAAGATATTTATTTATTTATTTACTCCCCTCTCACTCCTTCTCTCAGAGTCTTCTCCTTCATCTTCGGTCGGATAACACTTCATGCAACCGGCACATACATACCTGAAACATAGACTGTGTTACTATTGCAGATTAAACCCTTGCCATGAAAGGAAATAGAGACAGACAGCATTATGAGTGTTTGTTCATACATGACAATAGTCATGTTTCATAGTTTCATCCAAAATTTTTACCGATATTGCCACCTTTATAGATAAACGGTAAATATACAAGGAAATGCAAATAATATAAAAGTATGTTATTGATGTGATGTCCTTTATAGAAGTTGTATAAGGACAAGTACAAATTAATAACAGAAGCAAATAATCCAACTATAAACTAAAAATAAAAAATTTATTAAACCTCAGAATTAATGCACAAAGGACCAGTGTAATACTGATTGGTCAGATAATTGCAACCAAAGTAGCCAGTAAATACGATTAACATTCATATTCAACAAATACAATTTCTCATAACTAGTTCATAATTTGTATTTCCTATATGCAGAAACACTCTTGACCCATAACCTAATCCTACTTAATGTCACCAAACCGAACGTATTAGGTATATACACTGATGCTCCTGTAGTACTTTCTCAAAGTTTAGTGTATACACGGAAACCTCGCTTTTACGGACCTTAATTTAGATAACAAAATATCGGCTTCAATACTTTTCTGCCAGTCCGGTATATGCGTGCTTTTACCGAATAAGTTCAGTATATGCGTTGTACGGTTCTGATTGTTTTTAATTGCCCTGTATTCGTGTAGTATTTGTGATGGCTGCATGTATGTAAGTATACGAACTTTCGTCAGATGTAACGGACAAAGTTCACGATACACGGAATTAGTCGGAAATAGGGAACTTTCACCTCATATAATGACCACAATTTGTTATATGCGAAAAGTTCGGATCACTCGGATAATTATAATCCCGCATCCTTTCCCCAATTTGTTCGTCAAAGCGAGGGTTTACTGTACATCATTTACACCATTAATTATAGTATGTCAACATAAGAATCAGGTACACCAAAAATACCCATAGTCCTTCTTTCATAAACATACTAATTTAACCAAAATATACAGAAATACAACATATAAATATATATATATATATATATATATATATATATATATATATATATATATATATATATATATATATATATATATATATATATGGTAAATCTTAAGAACAAGGGCTCCACCCCCTATCTTCTTCTTCTTCTTATAGCTAACAAGCTTGGGGACATGGTGGTTATCGGGGTTTTTGGGTGGGGGAGCACACACATAAGGGAAAAATGGCCCCTACAAAAAAATCCATAAAATAGGGAAATTTCCCTAGTTCATAGACTTTATCGGGGCCATATTTCCCTTATATGGTGCTCCCCCACCCAAAAACTCCGGTTTCCACCTTGTCCCAAGCTTGTTGGCTATAAGAAGAAGAAGATAGGAGGGTTGAGCCCTTATTCTAAAGATGACAAAACTCTACAGACCTAACCTAGCACCCCCCCTCGAGCCCATCGGGCTGTGCACTAACCTAAAACCCAACCTAACCTGACCAGACCTGACCTAACCTAACCCTACTGGACTTAGTTTTTCTCAAGAACCTGAAATTTAATATCGGCCATGTAGGCAAAGTAAGGATCGGCACTCATTAAAATCTAAACAGATGTGTTAAGGACAGTAAGTATAACACATAGAGCCAACATTTGGGTCAGCTTACCGTGGAGCCCTTGTTCTTAAGATTTTCCCTCAACGCAATGCTAGTCATTTCCACAATACCTATCAGCACCTCTACCTACACATTAATTTTGTTCATGTCCGTCAACAGTAATGGCATGCATACTTAAGATATCTTGCAATGTTTTGTGGTGGAATTCGGATGATGGTGAAGGTTTATGGTACTCTCGTCCCCGTCGGCGAGAGCTTTCCCAAAATTTTCACGTTCTCAACAAGTGTGAGAGATCTCTAAGAACCAAAATTGGAGGATAATGAATCAGCGAAAGCGTTTCGGTCTGCTTTGATAGCATAATTAGTAAAATTAGAAAAACAACGTCTTGTGTTAATGTTAAAAGACTCGAGAAAGTTATTTCACCAGACGACGTTCTCCTATCACCATGTCATTCCATTTTAACTCTATTAGTGTGGTCCGATAGTTAAGCCCGTGCTACTAAATGTACAAATGAGGCTAATTTGTGCCATATTATCAGCGAAATTCAGCAAAAAAATACTACGTCGCTGCTAGGGACTATCGTCAGCCTGATAAGACATGATCATTCTTTCACCTGTTTTAAAGTTGTCCTGCGGTGTCATTAACCTTGTATATTCTTGTTCGTGGTCTTAAGGTATGTCCATGCTTCTGAATGTACATCTATGTGTTTACTTGTGTTCTGTTATCTGTAATTACAGTATTTCTACGACGATACTCACTGTCTGAGAATCTCTGCCCGTCCCGCCATATTTGTTGTTATCTCTGACGTCACGGCACCAAGCGGCAAGAAGCCGTGGTAAGCGAGCCCTGGCTCTCGCTTCTTCCAGCTTCTTCCGGCTTGACCAGCTGGGCCAATCCGTAAGAAGCCGGCTTCTTAAAAGTGCCCCGCCATAACAGAAAACGCAAGCTGCAAGAAGCCGGCTTCTTACGGCTTCTTCACCAAAATTCGCCTATCAATTTAAATATAGATGGGAAAGATAACACCATATCTATCAACACACACACACACACACACACACACACATACACACACACACCACCACCATGACGCTGTCCTAGGAGTGAGGAGTAGAAGGAGAGAACAATGCGACAGGTTGTAAAAGACGATCTGTGACTTATAAATATAAGCAGAGATAACTTGTCCCTTGGAATAGCAACAACAGCATCTCTGTGATGTGTGAGGTTGAAGTCTCTCTCTCTCTCTCTCTCTCTCTCTCTCTCTCTCTCTCTCTCTCTCTCTCTCTCTCTCTCTCTCTCTCTCTCTCTCTCTCTCTCTCTCTCTCTCTCTCTCTCTCTCTCTCTCTCTCTCTCATGTTGATGGTATTATTACCATAAATGCCACAACTAGTCACAGCCGGGTGTTTGTTTTGGCGGTACTTGTAGTATGTGTGTGAGTGTGTGTGTGTGTGTAACAGTGTGTGTGTGTGTATGTGCGTGTGTGTTTGTGTGTGTGTGTGTGTGTGTGTGTGTGTGGTGTGTGTGTGTGTGTGTGTGTGTGTGTGGTGTGTGTAACGGTGTGTGTGTGTGATGTGCGTGTGTGTGTGTGTGTGTGTGTGTGTGTGTGTGTGTGTGTGTGTGGGGTTTTGTGTGTGTGTGTGTGTGTTCAAGTTGAAATCTATATATATATAAATCTCAAATTTGTCTGTCTGTCTGTGTGTCTGTATGTTCGTTATAGACTCGGCTACAGATGGCCCAAACCCCACATGCCGCACATATTTGGAATCCTCATGACCAGCGGAGAACATAGGCTATGTTTCGATGGGCGTGGCCGACCCTATTGGGCGTGGCCAGCAAAAACAACCTAAAAACGTCTGTGGCTGCTAAACCGTGCGAGATACAGACTTGACACTGTAGTTCAAAATTGTTGGCCGTGATCGACTTGGGGGGATTGAAGATGTTTTGAGGGGCGTGTCCGACCCCGGAGGGCGTAGCAAGCAAAAACAACCTAAAAATAGCTGTAGCGGTTAAACCGTGCGAGATAGAGACTTGACTCTCTAATCCAAATTTGTTGGCCGTGATCGACTTGGGGGGATGGAAGAGTTTTTCTCACTTCCTTCACTAATTTCGGCTCAAAACCGTCTTCAAATGTGACGTAATTTTGAGAAGTCAACATTGCTAAGCTGAACGTGCCAATCTAACATGCCAATCTAAATTTATTGAACACAAAAGTTCGACGAAATATTGAGGGCAACAATACTTATCAAATTGGCGATAGTATTTTTTAGTTTTAATTTAAGTTCATTTTATGTGATATGGCTTTTAAAAGTCCCATTTGGCAAATCCTTAAGGTAGAGCTAGCAAGACTCAATATGCGAGCTCATTCAGCAAACGTTTACACTGCTATTTTTTGCAAGGATCAAGACTCTTAGTATATTAAGACTTAATTCATACACTGCTATTTATATAACAGACATTAAACAGTTTCCTGTAAAAAATCTTGGAAATCTGCTGCATTGTGAAAGTAATACTTTTAGAGACGTTTTCCCTTCTCAGGGATATACCATCACTACATTTATTTCACAAACTTTTCCTGCATATTACCATGCCACCAAAGAAACAAGAGTTGGGCGTAGCCCTGCAGGAAATGCAGCTAAAGCAAGGAGGCTACTGGAATCTCCTGAGCAAAGAGAATTCAGGTTGAAATCTATGACTCAAAAAAGAGCAGAGGAAACACCACAGGCTACACAAACCCGCCAAGCTAGGGAGAGGGCTAGCACTGCTGCAGCGAGAGCTTCTCAATGCCCTGAAGCAACTCAGGCTCGACAAATTAGGACAAGGTCCAGCACTGCTGCAGCGAGGGCTAATGAAGACCCTGAGGGAACTCAGGCTCGCCAAGCTAGAGACAGGGGACAGCACTGCTGCAGCGAGAGCTCTGGAAGACCCTAATACCACTCTGGCTCGCCAAGCTAGGACAGGGACAGGACTGCTGCAGCGAGAGCTCTTGCAGACCCTGAAGCCACTCAGGCTTGCCAAGCTAGGGAGAGGGACAGCACTGCTGCAGCGAGAGCTCTTGAGGACACACAGACAAGGCAGAGGCGAGTTCAAACTGAAACCAATAGAGGCAGACAACAAAGACAGGTGAAATATGACAACCTTATCAACACTGGATTTCAATATGATCCAAACATACTGGTGGCAAGACCAAAAATGTGGTCTATCCAGCAGCACTTCAGCACTTACCCTTTCCAGGGTAATGAAAAACCCTTTTCAGGGTAATGAAAAACCCTTTTCAGGGTAAGAAAAAACGCTTTTAGGGTTATGGAAACCCTTTTCAGGGTAAAGAAAAACCCTTTTCAAGGTAATGGCCAGAACGATACCGGGTCCCCGTCCCTCTGGCTGGGTAATGCTAAGAGGTATCAACATAACACAACATGGCCGCAGGCCCCCTATTGGGCCGCAGGTCCACAGCCCTCCGCAGGAGCTAGGAGAAAGGTGCCCGGAGGGCACCCTTTCTGCTAGTTTCTTAATAATAACAATGATATTCCATTTCCTATAAAATTTTAGGTGTTACATAGTGCTTTAATGTCGTCAATACTGTGGGGATGTGAATCGTGGTTGAACGGAGACTTAAGGCCAATACATAAGTTTTATATGTGGTGTATTAAAAGACTATTAGGTGTTCAAAAAACAACCCCCATGACTTGTGTCTGGCAGAATCTAGTCTTCCCCCAGTACAAACAATAATAATGATTTACCAGCGTAAGTTCTCAAAAATGTGGAGTAAAAGATCAACTATGGAAGATGATCCATTTGTTTTCGTGTTAAAGATGGTGATGGAAGAAAACGTTCCCATACTATCTAATTATGTTCGAGACATAGTAAGAAATTATACTGATGATGTGGAAAATGCAAGAGAAGAGTTAAGGATAAAAATTGCAGTTTCTACGTCAACGAAATTTCAATATTATTATACTGTAAACCCTGAACTAAAAGTACATGAAAGTTATAAAAGAAAAGACAATGTTAACGAATTGAAACGTTGCGACACGGTTGTGTTTAAGCGCGCAATCTCTTGCCATTGAAGAGGAACGATGGAACAGAAGGGGCAGAGGAAGACTGGCCATCGAGGAACGGTTGTGTGAGTGCAGTGAAGTGCAAAAGGAAAAACATATTTTTGAGCATTGCCCCTTATCACAACAGTTACGTGATTTTTATCAAATTTCAACTTTGGAAAATCTAATGAATGAAAGAAATGATTATGACGTGATTTGTTCTGCTGTTCATGACATTTTATTGCTATTTCAAGGCTGAAATCAACGTTTCTCTTATTTTGGTATGAATTGTCTCCATTGTGTAATTCATTTTGTTCCTCTTTTTCGATTTTAACTTTTTCGATTATAACTTTTTCGATGTTTTAGCAAAACGTTCTTTTTATATTGGTTTTCTTAATTTTTGATGTTTTATTTGTGCCACGTTTTTTGTATCATTAACTTATTGATAATTAATTTTATTATTATTACCTCGTTTTCTGTTTTCATGCAGGTTATAGATGATTTTAAGTTTTACAGTTTTTTCTTGTACTTTGTGTTTATTTTTAACTTGTAATTTGTGAGAATTTTATCTTATTTTATGTAGTTTAAATGCGATGTTATTTTCAAATTTTTGTTTTTAGTAGAGTTGCTGAATTTTTAGGTTGAGCTGATAGGAAATGACATATTTATTACATGGAAGTATATATATAATTTTTTTTTATGTGAAAAAAATACTAACATTATTACCTCTTCTCGATGCTCGTACAAGCACCCCAACTCTTTGAGAGCCAGCGTACATTAGTGTGAAAAAGGAGAGTCTGATGCTCTTTTTCTAAATCTTGACACAACTTTGCAAACATTCGTGTGTTGAGAGCACTGTGCTCTATGTGGTTCACGATCTTTTCATGAGGTTGAAAAAGTTTCTGGAGTCGCGAGGGCAGGGTCTTTGCTGCCAAAGCCTGGCGATGTATGAAGCAATGCGTAGCAACTGCCACTGGAGCCTTTTCTTTCGCCTTCGTAACGAAGCCTGAGCGTGATCCCAACATGGCTGGAGCTCCATCTGTGCACACGCCAATCAAATTTTCCCAGGATATGTCATGCTCTTGAAAAAAGTCAGATACTGCTTTGAAAACGCCCGCAGCTGTTGGACTGGTCTCCAAAGAATAATATATATAATATTATATATAATATATAATATATAAAAAAAATAATCCTCTTCCACGGTGTATTTCCATATGTATCGTGTGTAAACCAACAAGTGAGAGCACTGAGATATGCCTGGGGTTTTCGTCACGTTGGATTGCAAACACTAGGGAAGATTTAAAACTTTCTCCACCACTTGAGATTTTATGTATTCCGCCATTTCATCAATCCGAGCTTACTGTGGAATCAGATAGTGAAAATCTTACTAAATTTGTGGTATTTTTCATCTGGAAGTAGCATCTTTGCAGCACGTAAAATGCAGGTTTCACAAGGGTTTCGCCGATGCTATGTGGCTTTTTGCTTAGCTATCATAAGAGATAATTCATACGATGTCTCCAAAAACCTTAGCTGATGCTGTCGAAAAGTTCCGTGGCGTCGAGTCGTTGTCTCTTAAGGCTGTCTCTTTTGGTTGCAAATAGGCTTCTGGCTTTTCAGCCAATTCTGGGTGGTGGCCAGTGAGGTCCCGTTTCATTATGTAGGCCCCCATGGCATCATTGCTAAAGGGGTTGTCAGGCATACAAACACACGGGGGTTTACGTCAAGTCCCCCTTGCTAAGTGATGTGAAGCCATATCTGAGGCTACTCTTCAGCGTATTTCCTAGTTTTTCCATGATAACCATTTCCTTTCAGGTTTCTGTAAAAAATAAAAGAGCAAAACATAAGATAATGATAGATATTGTTGGTGTTACTATAATTAACTATTCACAGCTCTTGATTATAGGGAAAAGGGAGGCTATATAAATAACTTATGAACATGAATGAAAAAAAATAATATAGAAATCATAATAATAATAATAAAGATAATAATAATAATGATAATAAAATAATAATAATAATGATAATAATAATAATAATAATGATAATAATAATAATATAAATGCAATCGTTTTTAATTTAGATTCAAAACTACACTAAACAGTAAGCACATTAAAAATGCAGACTTCTTAGCTGGCAAATGCAGTGGGTTTCAGGGATTGTATACGTACTTACTAATAGACTAAGTACGTAAATCCAGGTCTGAGATTCGCCACTGTCTTGTTGGTCAAGCTGCTACTCACACGGACGTCGGCCCGGCTGCATTCCGGGGCTTATATAGGAGCGGAGCAATCGCTTTACCAGACGCGTTCATTTTCCCCCTTTAACACGTCTTGACCGCTCGCACCCCCTGGAAACTTCTGGTCCCCCCTTGGGGGGGCGAAACCCCCCAGTTTAAAAACCACTGATCTATTCCCTCAAGCAAATTTTTTCCCTCCCTCATTCCCTCCCACTCTCACCCAACCATCCCTCTCTCCCTCCCTCCATCCATCACCCGCCTCCACCCCATCCTCCCTCCCTCCCACTCTCTCCCAGGCAATAGCAGTGTCAGTGTGTAAGGGAGATGGGACAGTGTTAAC
Source organism: Chionoecetes opilio (assembly GCA_016584305.1). NCBI lineage: Eukaryota > Metazoa > Arthropoda > Malacostraca > Decapoda > Majidae > Chionoecetes > Chionoecetes opilio. The sequence goes on along the minus strand of JACEEZ010000761.1, from coordinate 161,916 downwards.
TCGTGTGTTACTTAAAGTAATCGTCCAGACCATTTCATCATTCCTGATTTAATGCAATCAAACCATAGCCATTAACGAGTATATAAACAATACGTCGTCACTTTTTGTATCCAGTCAGCCGTTTTAAATAATCCGCAATCAAATCTGAAAATTTCCCCGAGTTTTCAAACGCTCTCAAGGTTTGCAGACGCTCAGTCAGGCTCGGGGGACGTAGCATCAGGGAGGCTCATGTTCCCGCGCTTGATCAGAGGCAGAAAAACACAGAGATAAATATAGTATTTGAAGATATTTGGGTGTTTCTGATAGATTTTTTTTGCTAATGCCACATGCATGCATCCTTTAGGGGTGCAGCAAGACAGCTGTGCCTTTCGAGAAAAGTTTGGCACACGGAAAGGAGTGGCGTGTGTACGGTGATACACCCCTATAGTGTGTTGGGCGAGCAGTTGTGTTGAGAAACGGTGTTTAGTGAGGGTACACATCGGGTGAAAGACTGGGTGGAGAGTGTGCAGCGCGATAGTCGCCTACCCAGTGTGTGGGGTTGGGACGACGAGTGTGAGGTGAGCCTGTGTACACGGGTGTGCTGGACAAGGGCGGCCCCCCCCCCCCGTAAGCAGTGACTCAGTCCAACACCATACCAGACCAGGTGGCCCGTTAGGACAGGGAACGCCAGGACTGGCAGCAGCGGTGGACCACCACGACTGTGAGGCTTTGCCTCTTAACAAGACCAAGTAAACCAAGTAAACCAGTTGTGGAGGGGCGTGCCTGTGGTGAGAGACCCTGTGGTGTTGTGGCTGTCACACTTTTGCCTTCCCGCCCGCATATTTCCAACTCTATGCTGTAGTAATGCTAGTATGTGGTTTCCGAGTAATGACGTTTGACTGTAGCTCCAAAACTAACCATAGGATTTTCTCGAAAGTACCTTCATTGTGTTCCCACAACACACATGGTTAACCTTATTACCAATCCATATTTGGAGAAGTGCCAGGTCCTCCTGCTAAACCCTCAGGCTCTGATAACACCTGTTAATCCACCTCGTACTCGGGCTCAAACATATAGGATCCCATGACAATCTGAGGTTCGTTTTTCTCATAGTATACGCGCCAGCGTAATTTCTTTCGGGGTCAGATTGAGCATCGTACTCTAAATCTGTCACAGCGACAGATTCACTGTTGACACCGAAGTACAATCGCTCATCATAACATTTGCCGACAGGTGTCAGACAGAGTGTCTGCGGGCGTCCCTTTCTGACGTCATCAATGACAGTCGTAGCCCTGTTGGAGGGAAGATTTTTTTTTTTCGCGCGCTTTTTACAAAAGTCGTGTTTTTACGGAAATAAGGCCTGGAAATAAATTATTTTTGGTGGATTAGGTTTTTTGAATTCAACATAATTCGGCAAAAAAAAAATGGGTCTGGACGTTTACTTTAAGTTTTATCCTCCAGATCATTCCTTTGCTATAATAAATTGTCTGTTGTCGAGCCATAAAATTACGAAAACTACTGAATATACCAAATTAGCTAGTCGATAAGGATAGTACTAAACAGGTCATATCTATAAAATTTTTGCTTATTTTCACAAAAAATCGTCAAATGGTAGCCAAATTACTATGAAATTACGTTTTAGGTCTCAAGGGTTAAGATTTCTCCCCGTTCCTCCCTCATGTCTCCCAAAAACCCCTATTTTGTCAACACCGTAATACCCCCAAACACCTTATACCCGCCACACCCCAACACCAATACAACACCACAACACTCTAACCCCCCGCCACACCGAAAAAACCAGCCCAGCACCCGTTAGTATAACCCCCCCGGGTCTTCTACAGGTTCCTCCACACGGCCTTCATGTAGATGCCACGCCCTTCTTACTGGATCCCGAGATACCCAACGCAGGGGCGTATTTAGGATCTTGAACCATTGTGGGCTTAGCCAGCCAAGAGATCTTTAAATTTTTACAGGATAATTTTCAATTTATTTATGAGTATAATGAATATAAGATGTGAGACACTGTACTCTACCAAAAGGCCCCGGTAATTTGCTTAGGATAACTTTCGAAACATGAAATTAAAATCAAATTAAGACAATCTGAGTTGGGGTTCAACTTCGTTATTATTTTATTTTCATCAGTAGGAGTAAAACCCTAAGAAAAGAGCTTTGCGTGATGAAGATGTCATAAAAGATTGTATATTCCCAATGCTTTGTTCATACTGAAATCTGCCCAACCTCGGTCTTATAACTACTTTATTTATATTTTTACATCACAAAGGACCCGGCCAAGGACACACAAAAAAAGCACTTTGAAAAAAATGCACTTCTGTAACTGTGTGTCTTGTCCCTCTGTATTCTCTTCTTCACCTCTCCAAAAGGTCTTTTGGTGTCTCCTCTGCATGCACTCCTCATCTCCTCGTTCTCTCCACCTCTCTCATGTCCTGCTCAGAAAAAGGATGTCATCAGCATACGCTAAGTAACATCTAACCAAAAAATCTTTGTTTTTTACTACTGTATAATTTTATGTTGCCCCCAGTCAGAGCTTATCTTATTTTTGTGAGAAAAATAAAATAAAAAAAAGGTATTTGAGATCCATAAAACATTTGCGGCTACAGCCCCCAATGCCCAGGCCTAACTACGCCCATGCTAGTACTACCTGCGTTGCTACTACCGTAGATAACACTATAGTCGCCAGTCACTTGCCACTACACTAATGTCGCCAGGCACAATATATATTACAAATTCTAGCATCACTACAGAAATTTACATGCCATGAAGACATGTAATGTGATGTACATATAAATTCTGTGCATGCCTCTTCAGTGGTACATAAAAGTCTGTAGTGATGCTAAATTCATAATATATTGTGCCTGGCGACATTAGTGCAGTGGCAAGTGACTGGCGACTATAGTGTTTTCTAGGGTAGTGTCACCGGGGGTAGCCTCTTCAGCAACACCCGGCCACCTTTAACGACCCTCGGCGCCACCCCGTCACACGTCACACCACACTGCAGGACGTCTCGTTTCGCCACACAACATAAGGCAAAGGACGTCCAGTGACGGTCGTCCACCCACGTGAACAGGGAGAGGGATTAACTTTAGGCGCAGGTTGGCTGGGCCTTCCTTTCTTGGCCTTGGATTAATAGACACATAAGACACTTAAGACAGACACTTAAAGACACTAATAGACACTTTTAAAAGTCTATTGTCTTGCGTCCACCCTCAACACAGCACATGACGCGGAAGCCAAAACCACTTCGTCGAGTACTACGCCCGTACGCCATGATCGACCCCGGTAAAAATTTTGTTTGGCGTTGCAAGATTCTCAGATGAGTTTTTTTTGTTTGTTTGATATGTGATGCTTTCCCTAATAGAGATAGTTTTTCAAACTTAAGTGTTTTTTGCAATTCGAATAAGTGATGACAAATTTCTAATAATACACTTCTTAGACATTTTTGACGGGGAAAAAACACGCTCCCAAGGGGTTTTAAGCATCAAATAATAACCTAATCAAAACCATTACACTAACCGCTCTAACGTTCTAACCTAACCCCCAAACTAACTAACCTAACCATGATTTTTGTTTGTTTGCACCATTTTATTGTTACTTTTACACTCGTTCTGACCCGTAGAAACAAAAGAAAGGGAAAAAATACTTGAATCCAGGGCCGTCATGTTCTAATTAGCCTCGACGACAACCGCGGCAGCGGATGACTACGGCGGGTGTAGTACCGTGGATGACGTTTGCGTGGTGAAAGAAGTGTTATAGAGACGGATGAATGGTATGCGTTGGCAGGGCTGAAAATGAGGTGAATATAATGAAGTGAAAATGTGACAACCAGAATTTAGAGATTTTTGGATCTGAATGCTGATATTGCGTGGGAGTGATTTTTGGATTTATTTATTGATTTAATGTCACAAAGGTGGAAATGTGCCAGACATCAGAGGTCACATGGCACTATGGCAAAGCTAAAAGCGTGAAGAGGGTTTTAGAGAAAGAGTGAAACGGTGAGGGGAGTGCACATGATTGGATTATGATTTCTTGTTTCTCGGAAAATATTAAGAATTCTTGTATTGAGCAGTAAAGTATTAAGTGTAGGAATATGATTGGAATAGAGATTATGTTCTCGATGCCCAAGGGGGTGATGATTGCGCTGTGTATACCAAGGTTACAGCGCAGTGTTTGTGCGGCGGGGAAACATTATAGTGTGGCAACGCATCCCCTGCGTGGTGACTGAATGAATAGTACAAGCCAAGGTTGTGCCGGGAAACCCCAAAGGACCCATTTACTCTACTTAAGGTAACGATAGATTGGAAATCTTCAAGACTATATAGTAGGGCAGTGATGCTGAATTTTCGATGTGAACAGTATTTTTGATGATGCAGCCCTTTTAAGTGGAGGAAAATTTGTGCGTCCCAAAACGACCGGCGCCATGCTTACGTCAACAACGCAGGGTTGTCAAGCGGCCGCAGCGGGCCGCTCCACAGTAACATTAACTTGCATTACCCTACTACCGCAAGATGGCCAATAATCCCCCTTCAAGTTTTGTGGTAGGTTTTCACTGTTTGTGAATTATAAAGTTGTAGTTTATAAGGAAGAAGTGATTAGACAGGGACAAGTGACCCATGACAACAGGCAAGTGATGACTTTAGGCATCGCAACTCCTTATAAAGAGCTCAAATGAACTACAATTGTAACTAAGGTGGAGTGTTTATGCTTTGGTTAACTGGAATGAAGTATAATCATTTGGCCAGTTTTAGGTTAATTTATTTCACAAATTCTGGAGTATATATACAATTTCATTTCTCCTAAATAATTGTATTCCAAGGTGTTATGCAAACTCTCGCCAAGACATGCGAGTTACACAAGGATACTCCTTGGTGTGTACTGCTGATTTACGTTGTACAGAATTGATATATAATGATAAGCTGATAACAATGCAAACACCTGATAAATATCATAACAATGATTGAAGATTATAAATAGAATAGTCCCCGTGCTACTCTGATTCTCTGTATAGACCGCACTGGCAGAGAACACGGAAACATGGAGACTGAAAGGGGTGACTTATTTAAGTCGCTACAGTACCCCCCCCCTAGTGACGCGGGAGGAGGAACGAGACTTTGAGCGGAGAGTGGCGTTGTAGAGCTTTTGTCGAGCGGCGTTGCCTGGGTGTAGGTGATGTGATGGTAGCGATGTGGGCTTGCTCTGGGGCCAACAGGTATGCTGGTTTGACGCGGTCGATGGCCACTGCGTCCTGAGTACCGTTTCTGTCAATGGTGACAGTTTTCCTGGTCCTTCTCAGGACGAGGTAGGGGCCTTGGTAGGGCTGCGTTAGAGGCCGGCGAACGGCATCTACGCGTACGAAAACGTGGGTGCAGGTGTCGAGGTCCTGGCTCACAAAGGTCTTCTTTGGGGAAGAACGAGGCTGCACTGGCTGAAGGCTTCCCATAGTGCTTTTGAGGCGAGAGGCGAAGTCGTGGACACTGCAGGGTGCAGGGTCGGGTGTTTTCACCAGGAGTTCACCTGGGAGTCTAAGACTGGTGCCGTAAACCAGCTCAGCCGAGGAGTGGTGCAGGTCCTCCTTCAGGGATGATCTGATGCCGAGGAGAACGATGGGGAGAGCCAGGGGCCAAATCTCTCGTCTCGTTGGGCGGAAGCCATGAGGGAGGACTTTAACTGGCGATGGAAACGTTCGACCATGCCGTTGGCCTGTGGGTGGTAGCTGGAAGTCCTGTTAGCGGCGGATGCCGAGCAGGGTCATGACCTTGTTCCATACTTTGGCCTCGAACTGGCCGCCACGGTCTGAGGTGAGGCTGAGTGGGACACCGAACCTGGAGACCCAGGTAGTGATGAAGGCGTGGGCAACGGTGTCCGTTGTGATGTCAGCGATAGGGGTGGCTTCGGGCCAACGTGAAAAACGATCCACGCAGGTGAGGATGTTAGCGATGACCGGCAGAAGGTGGCAGGGGCCCGACCAGTCAATGTGGACGTGGTCGAATCTCTCCGTGACGGGTGAGAAAGTGCCGGGTGGAGAGTGGGTGTGCCGAGGTCACCTTGGAGCTTGACAGCTGGTGCAGGTGCGAGTCCAATGTCTGACGTCTCTGTTGATGCCCTCCCAAACGAAACGGGACGTCATCAGATGCTGTGTAGCTCGGATGCCGGGGTGAGAGAGATCGTGGAGCTGACGAAAAGCCTGGTAGCGGTGGACGTTGTGGCAGGTAGGGACGGACGGTGTCTGTAGAGATGTCAGCGTAGAGGACGACCTTGGTACCTGGGAGCGTGAGTTGCTTCATTTTGAGCGCCGGGTTGTGCAGTAGCTTGTTCAATTCAGCGTCGTCGGACTGATCAGCAGCTATGGCGGCGTAGTCAAGAGAAAGGAAGTCACAGCAGTGATGTTTCGGGAGAGGGCGTCTGCGGGGGCGTTGTCTGCACCTTTGATGTACCTGATGTCGTCGTGAATTGAGAGATGTAATCCATGTGGCGAAACTGCCGTGGGGTTGTAAGAGTCCTTGTTTTTCAAAAAGGTAGTAGTGAGAGGCTTGTGGTCGGTGTATACACGGAAGTGACGGCCTTCAATGAAGTAGCGGAAACGCTTGACGGCCTTGAAGATAGCGAGAAGTTCTCGATCGAAGGCGCTGTACTTGGTTTCGGCCGTTGTTGAGCTTCTGTGAGAAAAAGGCAATCGGCTTCCAGGCACCGTCGACGACGTTGTTGGAGGATGGCACCGGTCCCAGTGTCGGAGGCGTCCGTTACGATGGAAGTCCCGCGTCAGGGGAAGGGAAAGAAAACATGGCTGTGTCACTGAGGGCCTTCTTAGCTGCGAGGAAAGCAGCGTCCAGCATCCGGAGTCCAGATCAGTGTGACAGATCGACCCCTCTTACAGGGTCTGATCATGGCGTGGAGTGGCTGAAGAGGAGAGAGCAGCGTGGGATGAAACGGTTGTAGTAATTGATCATGCCCAGGAATTTCTTTGAGTTTACGCTGGTGGATGGCTTCGGGAACTGCCGAATGGCTTCACACTTCGTGTGGAGTGGAGCGAAACCTGCTGGAGTTACAGTGTGGCCGAGGAAGGTGAGAGAGGTGACGCCGAACTCAGACTTGTCCGCGTTGATCTGTATGCCGTAGTCTTGCAGGCGGGTGAGGACTTGGTGAAGGTGCTGGCGGTGTGAGGCTTCATCTGGGCTCGCGATGAGTAAGTCGTCGATGTATGCGAAACAGGAAGGCAAACCTCGAAGAACCTCGTCAATGAAACGTTGGAAGGTCTGGGCCGCATTCATGAGACCGAAAGGCATCCTGACGTACTCGAACAGGCCGAAAGGTGTGATGATGGCAGTCTTCGGGATGTCATCAGGGTGGACTGGGATCTGGTGAAAGGCCTGACAAGGTCTATGCGTGAGAAAATGTTGGAGCCGATGAGTTGGGACGAGAAATCCTGGATGTTTGGCACCGGGTATCTGTCCCTTGGGTGTGAGAGTTGAGGGCACGGTAGTCTCCGCAGGGCCGTATGTCGCCGTTCTTCTTGGGGACGACGTGGAGGGCTGATGACCAGTTGCTGCTGCTGGGTCGCACAATACCTTGTCGCATCAGAGACTCGAACTCGGCCTTGGCTTGCGGTAGCGTTGAGGCGCTAAGCGACGGGCCTTTGGCGTGTACTGGAGGTCCTGTGGTCTCGATGTGATGCGTGACATGGTGTTTGTCGGGCAAGCTGGCTGAGTAAGGTTGAGTCAGCGTAGGGAAAGATCTAAGAAGGTCGGCGAACTGGTGGTCCTTTTGGATGACAGAGAGAGGCATGCTGTGTCCTGGCGCTGGTCGTGCTGTGGAGGAGATGGAGGTGAGTGGGTCAACCAACTTTGACCCTTGACGTCCACCAAGAGGTTGAAGTGCCTCAGGAAGTCTGCTCCGAGGATTGCTTGGGAAACGTTCCCGACATAGAAGGTCCATTCGAAAGAACGTCGTAGGTGGAGATTGAGTTTCAAGGTGCGCCGTGTGTAAACAGGTATTTTGGTCCCGTTAGCGGCGAAGAGATGCAAGATTGGAGGTAGGGTTCGTAGATTGGCGGTCGCGGGGATGATACTGACATCGGCGCCGGTATCAATCAGGAACCTTATGTTGGAGTGCTTGTCGTGTAGGTGGAGCAGCGATGAGGATTGACGAGCAGCGCGCTGCACTAATACTCGCCTTTTTGGTTTTGACGCCTTGTATGAGCATGGGGCGTCACACTTCGAGGCTCTGTTGCCAAGTTGATGTGGTACCAGCAGAGTCCCGGGCTTCTCGAGCGGGGACGGTGTGGCCGGTGTTGAGGGGTGGAGGAGCGGGGTCGTTGGCGTACCTGGATCTGCCTGTTGAGAGAGGTGACTTCAGTCGTGAGCTGCTGCTTGAGGGAGGTGACCTCAGTCGTGAGCTGTGATACCAGCTTGGTGAGCTGAGCGAGCTGGAGTGTTGTCCTGGGTCGTAACTGAGGACACTGTAGAAACCTGTGGTGTAGGGATGGTTGCCACAAAGTCGTCTGCTAACTTAGCGATGACATCGGGTCTAGGCTGTCCCTTGACGCAGAAAAGTACGTTCTGTGTAGCAGGAGGCAGACGTTGGTAAAACAGCAGTTTGAACAACTCGGGATCGAAAGTGTTATATTTTTCTCCGAGTAGCTGCTTCATGCGATGCAGTAGGTCTGTAGGCTTCTCGTCACCCAACTCATCCTTGGAGCACAGCTCTTTAAGGCGGGTGGCAATAGAAGGCTGAAGTTTGAGAGTATAGCAGTCTTCAGATCTTCATAGGCGTGGTGGAGGTGGAAGCTTTTGAAATTACGTCAGAGACTGTGTGGAAGGACGTCGAGAGGCAGGAAACTAGCGGCGTGGGTGAACTGGGTGAGCTTGTTTGTGTTTTTGGATGCTTTGAATCCGCATTCCAGGACAGCGAACCACATGGACGGGTTAAGTGGAGAGAAAGGTGGCGCTCTCAGTGTCACTGCTGCTGCAGTGGGTAGGTTGTCGTCGTCAGGCATGGCGAAGTTGAGTGAAAGCGCAGGTGTGGACTGGACGGGTGTCCCAGTTGTTCAAGGAACGAAACACGGTTACGCAAGTAGCACTGGTGATGAGTAATCCACAGGGCGATGAGTAATCCACAGGGCGGTGAGTAATCCACAGGGTGGTGAGTAATCCATAGGGCGGCGAGCGGCGGCCGTGGAGTGAATCACGTTAACACTGTGGAGTTGAGGGTTGAGTAATCCACAGGGCTTGTTGAGTAATCCATAGGCGCGAGTGGCGGCCGTAGAGTGAATCACGTTAACACTGTGGGGCTGCGCAGAATGCGCGTGAGGTTGTGCTGAGGGCGCAAGGAGGCCGTCAGAGGGTGAAGTGGCTGCGCTGAGTGCACATAGGCCACTGAGGCGTATGAGGAAGCAGGGCCCGCGCTAAACACGCATAAGGCCGCTGAGGACGCGGTGAGCCGTCTGGAGGAAGGCAGCGGCCGCGCTAAATGCGCATAAGCCGCAGTGAGGCCTCGGAGGAAGCAGGGCCCGCGCTAAATGCGCATAAGGCCGCTGAGGACGCAGTGAGGCGCCTGGCGGGGTAGTGGCCGCGCTGAATGCGCATAGGCCGCTGAGGACCGCAGTGAGGCGCCTGGCTGGGTAGTGGCCGCGCTGAATGCGCATAGGCCGCTGAGGACGCAGTAAGGCGTCTGAGGGCAAAAATGCCCTGAGGAAGGCACAGAAGGTGCCGGGGTTGGGTGGGAAACCTGTATAGGTGGCGCTACACGTAAACGTGTAATTCTCCCTATCCCGCTTACATCCTAGCAAACACCAGTGAAGCTGGAGGCTAGGAATATAGAGCGGGAGCAATGGGACGAATGCTTCCGAAGACGCAGGTCCCACGACTAGGAGAGGGGTGCTCTTTTGTCCAGCAAGGCATAGAAATTATATTCTATGCCGATGATGGACAGCACCAGTTTAAGCCACCTAGAAAACCATTGCTACACTCCGGGGTCACCATTTGTAAACTAGGTGGAGTGTTTATTGCTTTGGTTTAACTGGAATGAAGTATAATCATTTGGCCAGTTTTAGGTTAATTTATTTCACAAATTCTGGAGTATATATACAAATTTCATTTCTCCTAAATAATTGTTACCAAGGTGTTATGCAAACTCTCGCAAGACATGTGCGAGTTACACCAAGGATACTCCTTGGTGTGTACTGCTGATTTTACGTTGTACAGAATTGATATATAATGATAAGCTGATAACAATGCAAACACCTGATAAATATCATAACAATGATTGAAGATTATAAATAGAATAGTCCCCGTGCTACTCTGATTCTCTGTATAGACCGCACTGGCAGAGAACACGGAAACATGGAGACTGAAAGGGGTGACTTATTTAAGTCGCTACACAATGACATGTAGCCTACAGCTAGACAGATATACGAACTCATAGAAGAACAGGTAGAATGATAGCGCCTTCCACCTGCACACACACACACACACACACACACACACACACACACATCATAGACGAACTCATAGAAGAACACGTAGAATGAGAGCGCCTTCCACCCAGGGTTCCCAGTGACGGTACGAAAGTACCATTTTGATACTTTTTGCCGGTACCGGTACGTTTTTACGACGCTAGACTAAAATTATACGAAATTGACAGCGGAAAAAATTGATACTTTTTATAATTTTAGTAAAAAAAAAATGCTCGTATTATAGATGCGTCCAGGGTAATATGAAAAAATCGAAATAAAAGGCCCGCTATAGATTCATTTTTTTTTTTTTACCTCGAATTATTGTTTTTGATTTGTTAACCCGTGAAAACCCTGGACCCGAGGACGCAACAGCTGATGGGCAATGCGCAGTACGCACGGTGCACCGAGCTCCAAGACGCCATTACGGAGAGGGACAAGAGGACATGCTCACCCAACATTGTAAGTTTTTGTTATTTTTATCTGTACTATTAGTTGTTTGAAGACTAAACATGTTATAATGTGACTTTCTCGTGACAGTGCGTGTGCAAGAAGGAAGTGATAAGCCTACGTAACAGTTATTTAGTAAAGTTCAGTTACTGCGTCATAGAAGCGAGGTTATCGTAAGTGCCACGGTTACATATGTACAACAATATGCTTATTGTTTTATCAACCTAAATCAACTGGGGGAATCGATGAGCCAATATTAGGGCTGTATTCATGGCAACGTAGACTCAGAACAGAACACAAAACATGCTCAGTAATGGCCGGGAGAATTATTTATTGTGTTGCAAAATGCCAAATACATTATTCATGACGTAGATTTACTTCATATTTCCTGTATTGTAATGTACAAAGGATGATCTCTTTTGTTTAGTAATTTATTACATGTGCAGGAACATCAATACCAAAAGGAAATGTTTTTGTCACCATGTCTATGTATTTACCAGGGTTATATTACTCCTAATGTAGTCTTGGATATGCTAAAAATGTACAGGATGATCTCTTTATATTCTTGTGATATATTATGTGATAGTATGCCAAGGGCAGGTTTTTTTTTATAACATTGCAGAGTTCCTGACATATAGTCTTTATTTTCAAGGTAGTAAAGTCCTAAAGGATGATTTTTTTCCATATAATTTTTGTGATACTTGCATTTTTATGTGGTAACATAAAAAACAGGATGTTATTTATAATTAGATTATAAAAGTAGGGATTCTCTCAATGTGTTTTTTCGTATAAAATTTATTTGGAACTCTCTCTCTCTCTCTCTCTCTCTCTTTTCTCTCTCTCTCTCTCTCCTCTCCCCTCTCTCTCCCCCCTCTCTCTCTCTCTCTCTCTCCTCTCTCCCCCCTTTTCTCTGAGTCCCTAAAGCACAAAAATCATGCTGCGCAGACTGTAGACACTCTTCGTCGCTGCCAGGCGTAAGATGTTGTCTTAATTTAATTATTATTATCAAGGATTTCATAATATTTTGGAATATTATGGATTATTATAATAATTGGGGAGGCGGTTACGGAGTGGTTAGCGTCTCCGACTGGCGTTCTCCGGTGACCCGAGTTCGATCCCCGAAGAAAACAAAAACCTTTCTGCACCGTCGAGTGGCCTAAGAACACCCACATGCCCTGCCCATCAACTCTCCCTTTCGTTTGCGAGTGCATCGGAGGACACAGGGGGCGGCATGAGCCTCTAATCACAGGCGTACTTAAGAATCCTGCAGCAGGCCTGCGCCACCCGGGCGAGGACCAACCATCGGAGCCCTCAAGTGAACCTCCAGAGCCTACCATCCGAGCCCTGGGTCACCAATTCCTACAGGCGCTATAGGCCCAAAAAATATATAAAAAAAAAAAAATAAAAAAAAAATAAAAAATATTTCTTCATTAAAAGTATCTATAATAATATAAGCGAGTGTGGTGTTCTGTGTGGTCTGTGTGTCCGCGATAAGTTGCCGCCCCAGTGACGCAATCCCATCAATCGCACAGTTTTGAAACCAGGTCGACCAGGGGAAGGTTTTTAAGGCCACTTTGTGGATGATCCGATTACTTTAATTTTTTTTAATTTTTAGTACCTAACAGGTTGGGAAAATTTTGCCAGAATGTTCTTAAGGGTTTGGGGGGATAATGTTGGGTTAAATTTATGGGGAAAGGGATGGTGTATGTTTGGGGGTAATCATCTCCCCAATACTTTATTTTTTAAAATTTTTTATAATTTTAAAAAAGGGAAGTTTGTGTTGGGTTGTTAAAGGGTTTCCCCCCCGTGGGATTTGTTTTTTTTTGTGGAACAATAAGGGGAATCAAAGGCCCCCAAAATTAAGAAACATTATCTTTTTTTTTTGCAAGCTTTAGGATAATTAAAAAGTGCAAATTGAACGCCGATTTAAAGGGGGGGGGGAAGGTGAAATTGTAAAAAAAAAGTGGGAAAAGGGGGAAGGAGGGTGTTAAGGGAAGTATGCAATAGTAAGGAGAAATGGGAGGAAAATGGGTGGTAATGGGTCGTGTATGGTAGGAATGGGGTGATTTGGTGAGGTGAAGGGGGGGTAAATGTTGGCGAAAAAAAACACCCTATTTCAAAAAAATAAAGGGATTTGGGTCGATGGCGGTGTCCGTGAGGCCCCAAACACATGTGGGGTGGAAATGGCCGCAAAGTTCAAAAGTCCGCCCGGGGCCGCCCCGGCCCCGTAAAAAAACAAAAAACATATTTAATTGTGGGTTTTATTTTATTATTAAAAAAAAATTTTTTTTAAAAATTTTTTGGGGGGGAAAAAGCCTAAAACGAAAATTTGTGAAGAAAAAAAAGGGGGGTTGCGAGAAAGGGAACCTTGATGTGGGTAGGAAATGGGTGAGTGAATGGGTGGGGTGAGGGGTAAGGGGTGTGGGGGATGGGTGAGTGAATGGGTGGGGGGGGGGGGTTTGGGGGTGTTTTTTTTTTATATTTTTTAAAAAAATTTTAATATATATATATATATATTTTATTTTATATATATATATTTTATTAATAAAAGCAAAATGTGTTTTTGGTGTTTTTGGTGGGTAAGGTTCCCCCCCCCGGGGGGAATCTCATCATATACCAATTTGGAACCGGGAGCCCGGGGAAGGCAAAACCCCATTTAAAAATGACCCCGCACTTTTTTTTTTTTTTTTTTTTTTTGCAGCCTATTAGCGTAATTGTAAAAAAAAGGGGGTTTGCGAGAATTGAGGAAGCCTTGATGAGGGTGATGGGAATGGGTGAGTGAAGGGGGGGGTTTAAGGATGGGGGGGTGAGGGTTTGAGTGAAGGGGGTGGGGGGGGGTGATGGGGGTGAGGGAATAGATGGGGGGGGGGGGGTAAGGGTGAGTGAAGGGTGTGTGGGATGGGTAATGGGTGGTGAAGGGGGGGGGGTGATGGGTAAGGGGTGATAAAGGGTGGGGGGGTGGAAATGGGTGAGTGAATGGGTTGGGGGGGTTTAATGTAATGGGTTGGCTTAATCTACTTCAATCCATGATTTCAGGAAAGTTAGAAGGGGCATTTGGAGAGTCTGTGTTTTGTCCGAAGTCCAAAGGCCACCAAAAAACAGGTGGGGGGCCCAAAGGCCCAAAAATGCCCCCCGAGGAGTTAGCAAAAAGCCCCCGGGAGGGCGGCTTTGCGGTATATATATAATATAATAAATATATATATAATATTATAAAATAATATATATTATATAATTTTAAAATATAAATAAATAATATTATATATATATATATATACAGACGGGGGGCGTATTTTGGTCTTGAACCTTGTGGTTCCCAGCCAAGAGATTTTAAAAATTTTTTTACAGGATAATTTTTATTTTTTTAGAGTATAATGAATAAAGAGTGAGACAGTACTTACCAAAAGGTCCGGAATTTGCTTGGGATACTTTCGAAACATAAAATTTAAAAAAAATAAAGACAATCGGGTTTGGGGGTTTTCAACTTTTTTATTTTTATTTATCATAGGATAAAACCCTAAAAAAAGACTTTGGCGTGATGAAAGGTCATATAGTTTGTATTTCCCAAGTTTTTGTTCAGACTAAAAATCTGCCCAAACCCTCGGTCTTATATACTTTTTATATTTTTTACATCACAAGGGACGGGCCCAAGGACACACAAAAATTTTAAATTGAAAAAAAGCATTCTGTAACTGTGTTTTTTGTTTGAATTTTTTTTTTCCCCTTCCAAAAGGTTTTTGGTGTCCCCTCTGTCATGCACTCCTCATCCCCTTTTTCTTCACCTCTCTATGTCCTTCTCGGGGAAAAAGGATGTATCAGATACGCAAATTAAATCTAACCAAAATTTTTTTTTTACAAAAATTTAAAATTTATGTTGGCCCCGGGCAGAGTTATCTTATTTTTGTGAGAAAAATATATAATAAATATAAAAAAAAAATATAAAAAGGTTTTTGAGATCCGGGGCTTTTAAAAAATTGGGGGGTACAGCCAAAGCGTCTGTATGAAAAAGCCTGGCCTGAGTTGATTACGTCAGGGACGGAGCCCTGTACGAGGCCACCGAGATGAAAAGTTTTACCTCCTAATTATATGTTTTATCAGTAAAAAAGATACTTGTTATTTTGGAAATTTTGTTTTTTAAATATTATCAAAAAAAAACCGTAAAACACACTAAAAAAAATCCCATTATGGGGACTCTCAAGAAATGGGCATGAACTTAAACTCTTACCTTTTAATATTTTTCTCGAAAACATTTTACAGGAGAACATCAATAGAAGGGGAAAATTTATTTTAGCTTTCCATTGCTATATTTTTTTTCTGTAAATAAATTTAGCACAGATAATTAGCGTTAAAACAAATACTAACATCATAAAATCCGGTAATTTCGTATTTTAATAAGTAATTTTTATCATATAAAAGATATATTTTATCTCAAAGTTTTTTTTCATAATATTATCAAATAAAAAAACCGAAAACAGACTAAAGAAATGCCATTATGAGATCAAAAGAAATTGCATGAACTTTAACCTTCGCTTTTTATATTTTGCTAAAAAAAACATTTTCATGGGAACACAATAGAAGGGAATTTAATTATTTTCCTTTTATTTGTTTTTGATAAAGGAATTAGAACCATAAAAAATTAGCTTTTAACTAACAAAAAAAGATCATAAAAATGGGGTAATTTTCCCCCTTGATTTATTTATTTATTTAACCAAGTTGTAGGTTTAATTCATTATCGAAAACAAAATAAAAAAGTTGTAATTAAAATTCCCTTTATTGATATTCTCCAGTAAAATGTTTACGACCAAAAAATTTTAAATGGCGAAGAGTTTAAGTTCATGATATTTCCAAAATTTTTCCAAATGGCATTTCTTTGGGTTTGTTTAGGGTTTTTATTTGATAATATTATAGAACAAACATTTCCAAGATAACAGTATATCTTTTATACTGAAAACAATTTTAGAAGGAAATTACCCGATTTCATGATGTTATGTTTTTAGTTAACGTTATTTATGCATGCTCCCAATTTTTATCATAAACGAAATATAAAAGGGAAAAGCAAATTTAATTCCGTTCTTTTAAATTTTCTCCATGTAAATGTTTTACCAAAATATTAAAATGGCAGAATTAAAATGGGTCAAGGGGGGTGCAATGAGAGCGTACCCCCCGTAATCCTCACCGCTGAAAGCCGGCTCCTAGTTTTGTGGACAGATTGTACGACGTCACGTCCCCCGCTTTTCCCGGGACGCAGGCTTTAATAGAGACGGCTTTCCCACCCCCCCCAATGCCGGGGCCTAACTAGCCCCGCCCAACCCCTTTGCCTAGCACTCACCCTCCCCCTAAGCCTCTGTGTGGCCTCAATTTTATAGTGATATCTTTCTATCTTACTATAGAGGGGAGGGAACAGTGGTTAAATATATTTAAACCCCCTTTAGCCCCAGAACGTTTTTTTCCCATTGTAATATCAATAATAAATATTGGGGGCATACCCCGGGGGCGCGTCGCCTCGCCCCCCCTACGAGCCCCCCGGGGGTCACCACGCTCGGTTCCCAGAGGCCCCCTTTCCCTACAAGCAGCTCTCGACAAAAAAACATCAATTTTGCCCCAGCCCGAGCCTTGGGGCACCCCCTTGGCCCCTCCCCCCCCCATTGTCTCTTACAGATAAAACCCCGATGGGAAGGATCGGTTTCGGGTAGCGTGCCACAGCCCTTTAAGCCGAATTTTGGCGGACGGATATGAGGTAATGGCCCTCGATTCAGTCCACGGGCAATCGTGTTTTGTACGTAATACCCCAGCGATACCCATTTTCTGCGAAGACACTTATTACCAAAGGCATTGATTCGTCTCTTCAAGTAATATTTAGGGGCCCAGTCCACAACCTAGGTAAGACAGGGATCACGGGGCGATTTAAAGACCCGGATTTTTGCCTCCGCACAGGTCCGAAAACGCCAAATACTCCGCGAGCGATTTTCCATAACACCGTGGGCCAGCCAACCCCGCCGTAAGACTTTTGACGGGACCTGTCATTATGGACTCCCTTACCAAAGGTATGTAAAACTTTCCAAGATCTCAATGTTCGCCACACGCATAAACAGACTGTACGCTTCATCTAGAATCCCCAAAACACCTGACCTTGGTTTTCAGGAACCTCAAGCCCCAAAAGGTTTTGCCCCCTTCGTGCAGCGCCCGAGGACCCAGGACCCCCACGATCAGCAAATTACTGCATCTGGGCAAAAACAAATCGTGATTTTGGTGTTGCCGAGGGATGCCCACAACTTTTTGTTACAACCTTGTCCAATCCCCATCCATACAAGCGTGAAAAGTGATGGGGCAAGGAGCCCCCTTTGCCTCACTCTGTTTTCCCAAGAAAGAGCGGGATACACCCGCCCACATTCAACACTCTCAGTCCCCGAATACGACCATTTTCAAACCAAAAGTCCTTGCAGGAATCCCGCGAAGTCGAGAAGATCCCAGAGTGACTCACGATGCCCCCGACAAAACCCTTTTGAGATCAAAAATAGGCGCAAACATCCCCTGTCGAAACTCACGCGGGGTTTCCCCGCCGATTGAATATACTAAACGATTTTTTTTTAAAATAAGCGATATTTTTTAGCTATGACCTGTTTAGTACCTTGTTCCCCTACTAATTTGGTATTTCAGTCACTTTTGTAATTTTATGGCTCGACACTTTTTTATTTTTCTCACCTTCGATCACGTGGGTCCCGAGTGAGAAGGGAAAATGTGCACCGAATTTTTAGCCCGTCCCCCTCTGCTAGAAAAGGGCAGGGATAGGTCACTTAGACAGGCCCCGTTTATTTTCTATATCGAATACGTGGTTGCACAGGGGCCCCGAAGCCACCAAGGGGCCCCCAAACGCCATATTTTCTTTTTTTCAGAATCTAGTCTCTTTTTCCCTTTGAAATGCCCCGATTGAGCAAATTAAATATTAAAAACGGCCCCCAACACCTTTGAGGGCCTGAAAACCCCCCCCCCCCCCCCAGTTTTACAAAATAGGGCCCCAAAAAGATTTCGCATAGAACCATTCCCCACGTTTAAGAAGGTTTTTTAGGGGGGGAAAGGTAGGTTTTTTTGTGTTTTTTAGGAGGGAAAAAAGATTTTTAAAGTTTTTTAGGGTGGAAAGGTAGGTTTTTAGTGTTTTTAGGGAGGGAAGTGGTTTTTAGTGTTTTTTTAAGGGGGGGAAAGGTAGGTTTAGTGTTTTTTAGGGGGGGAAAAGGTAGGTTTTTTTGTGTTTTTAGGAGGGAAAGGGAGGTTTTAGTTTTTTTAGGAAGGGAAAAGGGAGGTTTTTTGTTTTTTAGGGAGGGGAAAAATAGGTTTTAGTGTTTTTTTAGGGAGGGGAAAGGGGGTTTTAGTGTTTTTTTGGGGGGAAAGGGAAGTTTTTAGTGTTTTTTAGGGAAGGGGTGGGGAGGTTTTTTGTGTTTTTAGGGAGGGAAAGGAAAGGTTTTTAGTTTTTTAGGAGGGGAAAAGGGAGGGTTTTTTGGTTTTTTAGGGGGGGAAAAGGTAGGGTTTTTTTGGTTTTTAGGGAGGGGAAAAGGTAGGTTTTTGGTTTTTTTAGGGGAAAGGGAAAGGAGGTTTTTTTGTGTTTTTAGGGGGGAAAGGTAGGTTTTTTGTTTTTAGGGGAAAGGGAAAGGGAGGTTTTTTGGTTTTTTTGGGAGGGGAAGGGAGGGGTTTTAGGTTTTTTTTGGGGGGGAAAGGTAGGTTTTTTGTGTTTTTTGGGAGGAAAGTAGGTTTTTTGGTTTTTTGGAGGGAAAAGGGAGGTTTTTAGTGTTTTTTTAGGGGGAAAGGGAGGGTTTTTAGTGTTTTTTTGGGAGGGAAAGGAGGTTTTTTGTGTTTTTTAGGGGGGAAACGTAGGTTTTAGTTTTTTTAGGGGGGAAGGTAGGTTTTTTTTTTTTTTTTAGGGAAGAAAAGGAGGTTTTTTTGTTTTTTTAGGGAGGGAAGTAGTTTTTAGTGTTTTTAGGGGAAAGGAAAGCAAAAATTTAAGGGGGCGCAGGAAGACCCCTCATTTTTCAGTCCCCACCCCCTGTTCCTCCAGGCACTTCTCCCCCACAAAAGGTTTTCAGCAAACAAAAAAAGTTCCCCCCAACCCCCCCCCACTACACACACAACTCTGTCCCCCACCAACACACCACAACCCTCCTCCCCCCCCCCACACAAACCTCCCCCCTTTCCCCCCCCCACACACCCGCCTCAACGCTGTCCCAATCAAAAGCTGGCTGGCGCGTCTGAGTCAGCAAAAACACCCTCCGTTTCCCGCGCGGCAAGTCGGGTCTGGCGTGGATATATAGCTGCACGCCCTCACTTTTTCACCATTTCCTATACAGCTCACCAACCACCCCACCAACAAAAACCCTTTAGGATCCCAGACCCCACCCAGGATCCAAGCACCACCTTTGGATACCAAACCCAAACCTTCAGGATACAGACACCACCTTACCTGGGCCCAAGGGCACGGGATAAAGTTCAAATTTTCCTCCAAGCAAAACATCCCTTTTCATCCCAGCCAAGGGCCTTTTTTACAACTATAGCTGGCAGTGGAACGGGCGGTGGATAGTGTGGCGCCCTACGGACCTGACAAAGGGCCCGTCTCTAGGCGGGCGTGAAAAGGGGGTATGTGATTACAAGAGAACTACAGATGAAAAGATCGCACCCCAACCTGGCATTCCCCAAAAGGGAGCGGCCCCGGGTTTTCTCTTTGTATAAGTAACCCCTTCCTCAGATTCCGCCAAAACACACCTTCTTCCTGTCATCCTGAAAAATTCCTTGTACATAACATAAACACATGTAGCTACAACCTGGGCACACAAGCCATACCCCAGCCCCTGCGTATCAGTATTAATACGTCACTACATCGCGGGTGTTGGTTGGTGAGGTGTGTGGGAACCTCACAGCCTCGGGGGTACAACGTGGGGGGTGCAGCGGGAGCTCACGGGTTACCTTCTACAAAAGATCATCATGTCCGTGCGCCGCCATCACGTGCCTTTTATGGGGGCCGGAGTGACAAAACGGCCGCAAGGGACTGAAGGAAGCGTGTATTTCCCTTTCAAGACAGTTTTTAATAAACTGCGTTGTTTATAGATGAGCAGGTTATAAGTCTGTTAAAGTGTAGTTTCGCAATGGTGTGTTTCAGATTCCCATCATGTCACGTGGCGGCGCTCCTGCACCCGCGGGATTTTCCGTCAAGGCAGCGCGGGGCCCCCGGGGGTGCTGTACCCGTCAAAGCTTAGAGGCCCGGGGGGGGCAAGCCGGTATTCTCTCCTCCACCATCAGCTACATCATGACACACAGGGAAGGATCGCACGTCCCGTCGCACCCACCAACTCCCCCGTGGTTCCTCGGGGGTCCCCTGGGCACCCCGGTGGCCGCTAGTGATCCCCGAAAGGCGGCTACACCCCCCCCGGCCCCCGGTGCCCGCCCAATCGCCCCCGTGGGTACTGGTGGGTTATCATGAAGCCACGGGGCCCCCGCCAAAAAAGGACCTGCAGGCCAGGGGCTCCCCCGCGGACACACCGCCGCCACCACCCGGCCCCTCACCACCAGATCAAAGACTTCTTTTTATGCCCGCGTGCTGGAGCCTTTAAGACGGCCTTTAGCGCCCCCCCCTGACGGAAAAAGCCACGCTGCTGCTCATCGGCCCCCCGAAATGGTGCGCCGCGTGGCCCCAGGTAACATTGCATCACATGAACCTGGCAGGTTTCCACGGATACATGACAAGCGCCGCGTTTGGATATAGAGAGCGAGGCGGAGGGTTTTCGCCCCCCCCACTAAAAATTTTTTTCCCCCCGTTGAGGTCTTCTGTACGTTGCGCGCCCAAATGTGGATGGGGCGCCTCGGAGTACGGTTCTGATACCTACCGCAACCTGCTGGGGGCCTCTACGGGCCCCTTCCCCCGCCTTCATCCCCTCATTCCCGCCCCTATGACAACACGGGGGTTGTGTGTGTTGTGTGTGTTGGGTGTGGGGTGTGTGTTCAGGGAACAGGGGTAACGCGCTAATTCAATGTAACGGGTCAGGTCGGCCTGGGGCCGTGTGACGCCCCAAGCGTCCTTCTCGGGGCACGTTGGTGGGGGGGGCAGGGCTCCCCCTGAGTACCCGTTATACGGCCTACCCGGGGGCGGTCCATGGCCTTCCTCATGTGGGTGGGAAACCCCCCCGGCGGCTCGGCTAAAGCCTCGTCTCCCCCTTCAAGTCCCTGGCCACTAAATGGGACCAGCGGGAAAAGGGAGTCACACCCTTCTTTTTTAGTCACCCCCCGTCTTTGGCGGTCACCCCCAAAGCATATGGGAAAAGGCACGAGTGTATTGCCCCTGTGCCTGGGGTTCCCTGTTATAGCCTTGCCTTTCCCCTTGCCCTCATTTTCGCATCACCGCCGTCATCGCCCCCCTAAACCGGCCCTATGCCCAGGGTTGGGTAGGGCCGGGCCTCCCCCGCCCTCTACTACCAAAACCGTGGCCACCTTCCCCCCCCGCCCAGTTCTACTTCGGCGCCAGCCTCCAAAACCCGCTCCCTCATGGTCACCTTAAAGAATTTTTGGTGTGTTACCAGGGCCCCTTTCTCACTCTATTTCTATCACTACGCCCGGGTTTCCCCCATAGGGCCCCCCAAGCCACCAAAGGGGCCCCCCCCAAACTAACCCTTTATATATTTTTTTTTTAATCTAAAAACTCTTTTTTCTATTAAAAAAACCCAGATTTATGCATTTAAATTTAAGGGGTGCCCCCCACCACCTTTGAGGGCTTGGAATTCCCCCCCCCCATAAATGTACAAGTACAAAAATTGCCCCCAAAAGCAGGGCGCATAGGGCCCAAAAAGGGTTAAAAAAAAGGCAAAGGTTTTTTCCCCATGGTTCCCAAAGGGGTTGTCAGCATGTACAATATTTCCCCTTTTCCCCCCCCCCCCCCCACACACACTGACAGCCTTTTCTTTCCCCCCCTCCACAGAGCGGGTGGGGGGGTGACGCAATTCCGCCTCTACAACGCCTGGACCTTGGGGAAAGGGGAAAGGGGCCCCCGAAAATTTAACCCGCACGGATTTAAGAGGGGGTCCTCCTTTACCCTTTAAGGGCCCTCGCCGCACCTTCAGCTACCCGGCGGGAAAAAATGTTGTCACCATCCCCGCCCCGCGATGGCCACAGCTCCCCCACGCTGAAGGAGGAGGAGGTGTCAGCAGGTCAGGAGCGTGGGCTGTTACTCCAATGCAATGAGTGACGCCGAAACTGACAGTTTGGAGAGGGCCCAGTAGAAAGGGAGGAGTGATGCCCTGCCGATGGGCGCCTCGCTCCCGAAGGAGGAACACTCGCCACGTGTTGACATCCCACTATACTGTTTTTTTAACGAGGTGAAAAACCCTGCCCCTTGCTGCCTTACTGCCTGTATTTTTGATGCCAGAAGGGAATATTACGCTTCTTCTTAATTTCACTTGTATTTTATCTTTATTAACCATATATCAGGTAAACAGAGGCATCATTTCAAGCATGAGACCTTAAGATAGAATGGAAATTTTTTGCTCTTTAAAAAAAATAGACTATAGCCACTATACAGGGCGTGACTTTAGACTCTGCACGTCTTGGCGATCTCAGGGATAACGTTTGAAATACCTGTTTATTTATAACTAGCCGCAAAGCCGCCCTCCGGGCGGACTTTTTGGCTAGCTACTGCGGAGGGCTATTGATGGGCCGTTGGCCCACCACCTGTGTTTGGTGGGCCTTTGGCCCAACAAACACAGACTCTCCAGATAGCCCCTTCTAACTTTCCTAAAATCATGGAGTAGAAATGTATGTATTCCCCCCACCATTCACTCCCCCATTACCCATCACCACACAACCATTCATTCACCATTAACCCATCACCACACACCCATTCACTCACCTCACCCCCACCCATTCACTCACCCATCACCCCAAAACCCATTACCATCACCGACCCTTTTCACTACCAATCACCTACATCAAGGTTTCCTCAATTCTCGCAACCTACTTTTTTTTTCACAATTCTCGCTAATAGGCTACTAAAAAAAAAAAAAAAAAAAAAAATAGAAGTGATCGGATCAGCCCATAAGTGGGCTTAAAACCTTCCCCTGGTCAACCTGGTTCCAAAACTGTGCCATATGATGGGATTCCGCCGCAGGGGGCGGCACCTATCGCGGACACACAGACAGACAGACACACTTTCGCTTATATTATTATAGATTATCACAAGTCATATCACGCTTCGCTATTTTCCTCTTCTTCTTGTGACCTCTTCTGTTAAGGATAGCTTTTTTTTTTTTTTTTTACATAGGATCACTTCGTAGGTCCTCTCCTCGCCTCCTCCTCCTCCTCTCCTCTCCTCTCCTATCAACATTGCCATTGTTTGCATCATATATTTATGTGTCAATGTAACGAGACATTAATCATAGCCTGTTTATTTATGTGTGAATGTAGGGTGGGGTGGGGTCACACCGAACGGGGGGGATCACCGTACGAAGGCTACAACGCGAAAATTAATTCAAATTTCGCGCCACCATGCCACCACGGATGCAGCGCCACCCTCAGTGAACTACATGCGAGCAACAGGGTAGCGTCAGCGTCACCTCTGTGTTTACCAGGTAAGAAATTTTATTTTTCGTTTTCCCTTTCCCCTTTTTCCCTTTTAAAGGCTTGTGGGTATTATTTTTGAGGTAAGTTAAATACATTTTTTTATGTTTAAATGTTGGTGGTGGCACCGAACGGGGGGGTTATTAAAAAAAAGGTCCGGGGGGGGAAAATATTAATGGGGGGGAATCCCGGGAAAATTTTAAAAAAAGCAATTTCTTTAAAAATCCCTCAAAAACATAAAAAAACGGAGCTTGTTACCATGAATTAAATTGGTTGCTTGCCATTTTTGGCGTTTTTTTTGTGAAAAAAAGTGGGTGATGGAAAAATTTTTTGGGTTTTATTTGCAAACAATAAAATAACTTTTTAAAATGTTTATTTTGAAAAGATTAATTTTTTAGGTTAAAAAATTTTAAAAAAAATTTTGGGGGGATACGTTGGTGACCCCCGATCATACGATTTTGGAAAACATTTTTTTTTAAATACTTAAAAAACTAAAAAAGTGATGATATGAATTGATGATTTTAAATGGTGGTGGTGAATAGGGCTTTAAATTAAAGGAACAGTGTTTTTTTTTTGGGTTTAAAGTTGAAGGGGGATTGGTAAAAATTATGTCTATTCAGGTTATTTGCTATAAGCACAGAACTAACTATTATAAAAGTGTTTTTATGTTATTAGAATGATTCTAGAATTAATTTTTTAGGGTTAAAAAAAAACTTTTAACCTGATTTTTTGGGGGGGCATGACGTTCGGGACCCCCCCACTATTTTGCCAGATCATAGTCCCAAAATAATAGGGGGGCCTGCAAGAATGCCTCTACCTGTAAAAAATACAAGCAAGCAACCTAAACAAACCAAACCAATATGCATGATTTTAATTCATTAACTCTTTTCAGATTAACCAACCTACGCCATCACCGTCTCATGCCTCAAAAATAGTCAGGAAGAGCGACAAGCAGAGGGCCCGACGCCCGGGAGGCTGCCTTTAAGCCCCGCGTGGCCCTAGCTGCAGCCTGAAAGAACCCGCTGACAGTTTCAACATCAAAAAAAACACTCTTGCTGTAATTGTTTATTTAGTTCCATATCTCCCCAAGGTTTTTTTTGTATGACCTCATCCATCTTTTTTGGCCCCCCGGGGAGAGGTCTGAAAAAAGACCTCAGGGATACTTAAGGGGTCTCTAGATTTATAGTTTTTAAAATTTTTTCATTTTTTTTTTTAGTTTTTTATTGCCAGCGGGGGCCCTTCTAATCCTAATTTAAATTTTCTTTTGTTAAAGGTGCCTTCAAGCGCTCTATTTTTTTTTTTTTTTTGTCAACTTTTTTTTGCCACAAGGTTTTTAAGTCAATTTCATTTCTTTTGTTACAGGACGCCTTCTATCACGAAGAAGCGCGGAGGAGTTCCCTATATGGCTGTTGTTCCCGTGAAAGGGTTTCGCCCTCAACAGAAAATACATTGCTGTTAACCCCACGCACCCCAAGATTTTCTACGGCCTGCCCTGAACGATGGCTAGGAGGTGTACCAGTATCCCCATGCTTGGGGGGAGCAAAGCATCCTGCTGCCGGGGAGAAAGAAAAAAGGGCGCAAGGGAGGTACTATGCCTTCAAAACCCGTACCCAAAACCTTGTATTAAAGGGCTCCGGAAGGCATGTCCATTGCCGGATTGTTGCCTTCAACAAATCAATGTGGAAACCTTTTTTAAGGCTTACACATTAGTTTTGGAGAAGACAATTCCCCCGGCCGGTATACAATTTGGTGAGAGTTCATTGTCGATTTTTATGAACCCAGCCAAGGTGTGTGTGCAGGGCCCACCCCAGTACCCACGCAGGTAACTCGAAAACGCGGTGACAGCAGCCGTTTGGGGGCTTTATAAATGCGTGGGCAGTCATCCCTCCAGTGTTTATAATTCCCAGATGCCGATGGAATCCGTTTTTCAGAGAACACGATCTTTGTTCCAAAGGGAATTGCATCCTAGTGGCTGGATGAATGGTGAAGCTTCGTGCAGACACTTAGCATCTCCATGAGAAGTCTTGTTTTTGTAGAGAACAAATTCTTCTGATCTGGCAATGCTGAATGTCACATGAACTTTCAGCCTGTTGATTTGCGATAAGCAGGGTATCTGATTGTTCCCTTTGCCCCGCATAAACGACAAACCCCCGCCTTGGATGTGAGGTCTTTGGCCCCTTTTAAGACATTCCTGCGTCCCCAAATGAACGACCCGCGCTCAGCACCCAACGAGCCATAACACCCCCAAAAGTTGCCAGAGTTGTTCTGAGGCAGGGACCAAGCCCCCCCCCTAAAAACATTTCAGGGGTTTTTCCGGGCGACTGGTATAGGGCCCCATAAAATAAACATCTTCCCAGATGAGTGTTTGTAGGGCGCATGTAACGAGCGACCGCACCACCAGAATTTTTAGTGGAATTACTCCAATTCTTCTGAGGAGGAAGTTTTTGATGGAGAGGAGGGGACTGGCTGAAGGGCCCTACCTCAGAAACTATACCCCCTTTCCCCCCGTGCTCCAGGGTAGATGATGTGCGCCACCCCCGGGGCCCCCGCACACAGAGCCCCGCCACCCCGAGCCCAGCACCAGAGCCTCCACCCCCCGGCCCCCGCACGACAGAGCCTGCCACCCCGGGCCCCCGCACGACGCCCCTGCCACCCCCCCCCAGCACACAAAGCCTGCCACCCCCAGCCCCAGCACGACAACCTGCCACCCGGGCCCCCGCAGATGCACCCTCCACCCGGCCCCAGACGACGCACCCTGCCCCCCCCAGGACACCCTTCTCAACAGACAGCTTAAACCCCCCAGGGGTGGCCGTTCCCCAAGGTAATCCTCGCCTTTGGAAAAAGGGGCGGAAGAGGGGCGGGCCCGCATTTTAACCGAGAATGAGGAGGAAAACTGACCTAGGTTGAAAGGAGAGAAGAGGCAGAAACTGGAAGACAAAAAGAAGGGAGCGGTGAAAAAAAAATGGGAAAGAAGAAGGGTCACAGGGAAGAAGTCTGGCCTGTCCCGGGGAAGCACCCCGACGAGGAGGAGGTTGATGTGTCCGACTTTTAGCGGGGCGACCCCCGAGTACTCGGATAGGGGGACGCGAGGGCACCTTTGGCGCAGCATCAACCCTTTTGCGGAAAAACTCACAGGTGGGGGACTTTGTTTTGGGTTCGCTGAAGCGGAGGAGGGAAGGGTTGGGCACATTAGTGTGCTAGTTTTCAGGTTTGGCCCCCATGGAGGTGGAAAATTTAAACCTTTTTTTCTCCGGGGTGAAGTCCCTAACACCCGAGACACGTTCACCTTTCCCACCACTAGATGAAGCTTTGTTGACCCGAACAGTGCAAGGGTGTCCTGGTGACCCCCAAGGGCACACCAAGAGGAGGGACCTGGTGAAGGTGTTTCCCCCCGCATGCCTCAGATGCACCTGAATAGTGAGCATAAAATCTGACCTATCTTTTTAAAAATGCTATTTTATATGAGTTATCTTTCATTTTACACCCAAAATAATTGGGTGCCAGGGTTGCAAATGTTTATTTCAGGCAAAAAAAAAAACAAAAATTTTTGAGTAATTTGAGTTTTAAAAATACATCGGTTCCCCCCCATACCGATCCGGTTCCCCCCTCGGGGGGGGCACCGGACGAGGTGCCAAAAAAGTATAAAAAACCCTTTAAAGACCCCTTTTATCGGTTAAGAATTCAGAGGGTACCATAGGTGGGCCCTATTTTTAAATTTGTTTTGGGCACAGTGTGCACTTCTAGGTAAAAAAAAGGATTTTTTTTTTGAAATTTTTTCCCCTAATATACGGTGTCCCCGACACCACCCTACCCATTTATAAGGAAGGTATGGGAATACAACTAATGGGAAAAATGAGGCCGTGTTTTACAAGGGCCACCTCCCCCCACCCCTGGGGCTTATTTTTATTTTGGCATAAGAAAATAAAAGGGAAACTACAAGATGCCGCGAGATTACCGGGTATTTCCGTTACTTAAAACTACCCACCTCCACCTTTATCCCCCCCATAACAGCTAGCCCCTTTTTAAAACTCCCCATTGACTCGCACTACCTACATCACCCTTTTTCCCCCTCCATAACCTGTCCACCCCTTTTAAAGCCCTTTTTGACCCGCTCTACCACATACCTTTATCCCCATCCATAACACTGTCCACCCCCTTTTAAAGCCCCCTATTGACTCCCCCCTACCGACACCCCTTTCATCCCCCTCCCTAACACTGTCCCCCCCCCCCCTTTTTAAAATCCCTATTGACTCGCCTACCCACATCCACCTTTTTATCCCCTCCATAACACTGTCCCGCCCCTTTAAAACTCCCCATTTATCCGCACTAGACATAAACCTTTTATCCCATCCAAACATGTCTAGCCTCCCTTTTTAAAACCCCATTTGACTCCGCACTACGACATCCCCTTTCATCCCCCCTCCCTAACACGTCAGCCCCCTTTTAAAACTCCCCATGACTCCGCACTACCGACATCCCACCTTTCATCCCCATAACACTGTTAGCCCCTTTTAACCCCTTAAAATAATCGCCGACCCAATTTTTTTGCCGAATAGTGAATTACATTCAAAAAACCAACCACCAAAAAAAATTTATTTCCAGGCCCCTTTTTTCCCTAAAAAAAATACTTTTTTAAAAGCGCGCGAAAAAAAAATCTTCCCCCCAACAGGGGACGAGTTATTTATGACGTCGAACAGGGACGCCGCGACACTCTGTCTGACACTTTCGGCAAATGTTATGATGAGCGATTGTACTTCGGTGTCAGACAGTGAATCTGTCGCTGTGACAGATCTAGAGTACGATGCTCAATCTGACACCGAAAGAAATGACGCTGGTCGCGTATACTATGAGGAAAAACTAACCTTCAGATTGTATGGGATCCTATATGTTTGAGCCCGATGTACCGAGGTGGATGAACAGGTATTAGCAAGAGCCTGAGGTTCAGCAGGAGGACCTGGCACTTCTCCAAAACATGGATTGGATAAAAGGTTAAACCATGTGTGTGTGTGAATCCAATGAAGGTACTTCAGAAAAATCCTATGGTTAGGTTTGGAGCTACAGTCAAACGTCATTACTAAAATAAAACTCTCCATTAGAACAAGCACCTATTGTAGGCCAAGAAAAAATAGGGAAATACTTGGAACTCATCCTTCCGGCTTTGACTGAAATGAACTACCGCATTTTATTGTATGCTTATTGTACTTCACATCTGTAAAGGTTCCAGAGTGCGCTCAGCCTTGGTTAACCACACGGCCGCTATGAAATATGAGGTGCCTCAAAAAATTCTAAGTCCAGTTAGGTTAGGTTACTTTGTGGTTAAGGTTAGGTTAGTTAGGTTAGGTATACTTTGTGGTTTTAAGGTTAGGTATACTTTGTGGTTAAGGTTAGGTTAGGTTAGGTATACTTTGTGGTTAAGTTAGGTTAGGTATACTTTGTGGTTAAGGTTTAGGTAGGTATACTTGTGGTTAGGTTAGTAGGTATACTTTGTGGTTAAGGTTAGGTTAGGTTAGGTATACTTTATGGTTAAGGTTAGGTTAGGTTAGGTATACTTTGTGGTTAAGGTTAGGTTAGGTTAGGTTATACTTTGTGGTTAAGGTTAGGTTAGGTTAGGTATACTTTGTGGTTAAGGTTAGTTAGGTATACTTTGTGGTTAAGGTTAGGTTAGGTTAGATTTTTACTTATAGTGACTTTGATGATTTTTTTGTGAGCCATAAATCACTTATATTTGCTTCCCCACCCAAAAACCCCGTATTCCCGCCAGTTCCCCAGGCTTGTTGGCTATAGGGGGAAGAAAAAAAAATAGGGGTGAAGGACTTCTTCCAAAGTTTTACCAAAAATTTTTGGGTGTCTCTGAAACGACTCGCGAAACTCTCGTCCATTTTTCCCAAAAGTTGTTCCGTAGTCTATATGAAACCATAGTGTTTACGAACACTACAGCGCAGAGTTGAACTTGATACTAAGAGTAACGAAATGACACCAGGTATTGTACGAAAATACTCAAATCAGTGACGAAACTAACTACTTTCAATTCAATATACCAAATTAAGAAAGTTTTTTATGATTAGGCCAAAGGCTTTTGATTCATTTAAACTTCCTGTAATCCCCGTGAGTTAGCTTCTATGGACCACTGTGGCCCGCGCCTACCCGTCGGCCTGGCGTACGGGCTGACGCCGTTATAGTGTACGAGAAACTACGCGTCCCCCTCTCTTAGGTCAGACACACACACTCGGGTGCTAACGCTTGAACTCTTAGGCCTCTCTCGCTTTCCCCATATACACCACCCCTGTCACTCACACGTACCCCCCTTCCAACACAGCCCCTGTGTGTCTCAACTGTAAATAATCGCACTTAGAAGGTCACCGTTTCTTTAAAAACGTTGCATTCAAGCGTGCATAGTTATTTCTTTTGTAATGCATCTATTTTAAAAAAATTAAAGGGCTATATATGTTCCATACTGTAGGATAGTGCCCTGAACTAAGTCAATCAGTAAGTTTTTCCATCCGTTGGGTCCAGTCAGCAGCATGTTGAGGGTCTTCTTGAGAGTTTAAAGAAAAAATCTGCAATAAATAATAAGTCACCCACTAATTTCGGTCCTTATAACAGAAAACGTTTTGCTCACTAAATGACGAGCAAAATAGCTTCGAAGTAGGTTCCCTTTTGCTCAACCAAACAGGCTTTCATCGAGCAAAATCCTCAAAACTGCTCAGTGAAATCTGCTACTGAGCAGAATATGCCCGTGTAATAGCCGCTTAGGGTATGCTTTATACACCTAAGCCCTGGGCGAAGGGTATGGTAATTTTGACGACCCTTGCCAAAAATCGATAAAAACTACATCAGCGTGTAGGAATGTTGTAGCGCACCCGGCCATATATATTTGACCCCAAATATGTCTGGGGGGGTGGGGGGGGCGGTCCTAGTGAAAAATGTGGCGCGACTACATCGTTGGCTAGATTGGTGTCGCGCGGCGAGATTTCCCTGGCGAATTCCGCCCGTATACGCTATGGGTTAGAGCGTAATATCGCGTATATCTCGTAATCTCGCATGCGCTCGCATACCCTCGAGTTGCCCATGTTGTACTACACAAACCCAATTGTACCGCCTGGGCCCGCAGTTTTGGTATGCCTTTAAAAACCCCGCTCTTAAGAGGCCACCCGCAGCCCACCAGAGAAACCTCTTAAAAGTTGATTCACACTGGCGTTTTTTCGGCATTTTTATCTGACGAGAAGTCGGTCTCTTGCGGGCTGTGCGGATGATACGTTCCACACACGCAATCGTTTCGGTGAGACAAATCATTCTTCTGCTTCTTCTTTGATGACCTTTTCTGCTTTTAGTATCGCTTTATAGGTCGTCTGTCAAGCTCGTGCTCGAGCTTCTTGTTGTTCCCAAGAGGAAGAAGAACCTCATGGCGACCACTACAAACACGGTTGTGATTGCTGGAGATCTGTTTTGTTGACTTTCCCGGAGGTAGGAGAGAGGCCAGTCCGTGGTATAGACCCAGGACGCAGCCTGTGAGGTAAGAGAGAGGCCAGTCCGTGTTCATAGACCCGGGGACGCCAGACTCTGAGGTAGAAGAGAGGCCAGGTAGGAGAGGCCGTCCGTTTTGTGTGCTACATCACAGCCTCACAAGTAGGAGAGAATGGCAGGATGTAGAAGGCTGCGCAATAACAAGGGAAATGAGAAACAAGGCTCGGGTGTGGATAGAGGAGCAAGATCTAAGGAACGTAAACCCGAAGGGATGATGAAGACACAGGAGGGAGACGTGCCGGAGGGCGAGGTGGATGCACATAAGTGTGGAAAGTGTCAAGTAGAGGTGACGGATGATGATGATGCACTTGCATGTGAGGTATGTGATGATTGGATTCACATTGAATGTGATAATATACCTGAAGCTGTGTACGAGTTCATGAACGAGAATGAAGCAGGTAAACAGCTGAGTTACAACTGCAGTCGTTGTCAACTGGGAAGGGTCAAGATACATA
Source organism: Chionoecetes opilio (assembly GCA_016584305.1). Classification (NCBI taxonomy): domain Eukaryota; kingdom Metazoa; phylum Arthropoda; class Malacostraca; order Decapoda; family Majidae; genus Chionoecetes; species Chionoecetes opilio. The sequence continues at coordinate 130,464 of JACEEZ010000761.1, read as the reverse complement.
ATCAGCTTCAAAGAATCAGTGAACAACTGAAAGAAATGATAGGTAAACATCAAGTTTTGGAACATACAGTGGACGAGATGAGAGCCGATAGGGTTAAAAGGCAGGACAAGGAGAAGAAGTTTGAAGACCGACTGAGTCACATGGAGGCAAAATCAGTCCATTTAAATGAAGTAATAGAAAGAAACTCGGAAGGCACCCATAGCCTGATGAATAGGCTCGGAACCTTGGAAGCAAAAATGATAAGCCTCGAGGATAAGATAGAGTCACATATCAAGGATAATGTAATGGAAGTTCGGGAGAATATTGCTGAACTGAAAACCAAGGTACAAGATGAAATGAAAGAACATGTTAGTTCATCATATAAGGATGTTCTATTGGCTGAGGCAAGGAAAGTTTATGAGAACATTAAGAATGACACAAGCAAACAAACAAGTGGGGATGAAGTGATTCAGCAAACAACTCAACAGATCCAGAGCAGACTAGATCGAAAGGACAATATAATTATGTATGACGTACAGGAGGAGATTCTGAGGGGTATGAATTTGCAAATCAGAAAGGAAAAAGAAAAGCATGACAGAATGGTGTTTATTGAAATATGTAATGAGATTGGGTTGACCTGTTATGATAGTGATCTAATCCACATAAATAGAATTGGAAGATACAATGGACTGGTTGATGACAAAGGTGAGGCAATAAGAGCCAGGCCCCTACTTGTGAAAGTAAACAGTGGATTGAAAGAAAGGATCATGAGAAATGGATTTAGGTTAAAGCAAGCAAAGAAAGTGGTGTACAAACACGTTAGGGTGGCACACGACATGTCAAAGGAGGAGCATCACAATGACAAGACCCCTGAGGGAGGAAGCAAAAGCCAAAAATGAAGCTGAAAAGAACACAGAAAATTTTTACATAATCAGGGGAAATCCTTGGGAGCGACGAATACTAAGAGTGAAGAGGAGAGAGGTGAACCCGGAGCCAATAACAGCACCGAGGAATGTGGCAGAAGGAGGGGCCGCACAGCCCAACAGGAACTAGCCGGAAATCAAAATCACTTGAGGAGACGAGGACAGACAAAAGACACCACCCAGGCGAGAGAATACATGAAGTTTGGATGTATAAATGTGAGGGGTTGGGGTGTTGGTAAATATGAGGATGTATGCAAGGAATTGAGTGAATGGAATTCGAACTAGTTGGTGTGACTGAAACCCATTTAAGAGACAATGTACGAATGCAGATAGTGAGTATGAGATGATTGGAAAAGGACGAAAGAAACAAGAGAAAACTAGGAGGAGGGGTTGCCTTTCTTCATAGAAAGGAAGGAAACCTTAAAGTAGATGAGATAGACGTGGGTAATAGTGCTATGAGTGAGGATGTTCTGGCTGCTAGAGTAGAATGTTGGGTCAGAACGACAAGGAAAAAAAGTTTATAGTGATTGTGGTATACATGACGGTTGAGGGTGATAGAGCAGGGAGAGAGAATAGAAAGAAGTACAACATTATAAAAAAGATTTTTAGAGACCATGCCGGAGAGAGTGTGATGGTTATGGGTGATATGAATGCACATCTGGGTATGCTAGGAGAGCAAATAAATAAAAATGGAGAAATGCTTGCTGAATTTATAGATGAGTTAGAGTTAGAAAACCTGAATGAGACTGTGGCAGAGGGTCGAGTGACGTGGAATGCAAGAAACCAAGAGAGTGCAATTGATTATGTGTTGGTGAATGGCAAAATGCGAGAGAGTGTTGCTCGAATGTGGATAGATGAAGAGGGGAAAATTGATATTGTGTCTGATCATAATATGCTTGTAGTGGACTGTATGATGTGGAATAAAAGTGAGCCAAAAGTAAGGACGGTGAAGAACAAATGGAGGTTGAGAGATGCAAAATGGGAAGATTTTCAAGTGTGTCTGAGTGAGATGTGGGACAGAGAAAGAGTACAGGAGGTGAATGAGCTAAATGAGAGACTAACGGAAAATGTGAGGAGCGCTGCACTTAAAAAAATAGGGTTTATTAGAACAAATGGAAGAAAGAGAGTAAATAAACCATGGTGGAATGAGGATATTAGAGAGGCAAGGAAGGAACGAAAAAGGTTAAACAGGAAATGTAGAGGGTTAAAGAAAAGGAGGCAAGAAAGTGAAGAAGCGGAGGATGAATACCAGAATGCATGGACAGAATATGTGAAACAGCAGCGACTAACAAAACGAAAGATAAGAGATGCGAAAGTTATGTGTGACAGGAGTAAGATCCGATCCCTGAAAAAGAAGGGACTTGCAGGTGGGCGTGAGTGGTACAGATTCATGAGAGGGGAAAAGATGGCTGGGAATGAAGATGTGAAAGCCTTGAAAGTAAATGCTGAATGTGTAACAGATGAGACAAAATCAAAGAGGTTATAAAAAACTTTTGGGAAGACATAGGAGGCGTGGGTGAAATCTTTGACGTAAGACCAGAATGTATAACGTTGGAAAGTAAAGATGCGGAAGAGTTGAATGAATGGATTAGCAGGGATGAAGTAGAGAAATGTGTAAAGAGGCAAAAGAATGAAAAAGCAGCAGGCCCGGATGAAATACCATATGAGATGTACAAGAATGGGGGTGAGGGGGTGATTGACAGAATGACTGACCTATTTAAACGTGTGTGGGAAGAAGAAAGGGTGCCTAGAAAATGGAATGAATGTAGAGTAACCCTATTGCATAAAGGAGGATACAAGAGTAAGAATGAATTGAAGAACTATAGACCAATAGCCCTAATGAATACAGTAGGTAAAGTTTTTAGTGCAGTGTTGAAGGAAAGGTTGTGTAAATGGTTGGAGAGAGCTATGGTGTTAGGTGAGGAGCAAAATGGTTTTCGAGTGGATAGGAGGGCAGAGGACAACATGTTTGTGGTGAATGAAATAATTGAAAAGAAGGAAAGGGAGGGAAAGACACTGTACCTTGGGTTCCTAGACATTGAGAAAGCCTATGATAGAGTAAACAGAGAAATGTAATGCAAGGTTTTTGGGAAAAAGGTTGGGTTGAGCCAAAAGATAGTGAACATAGTGAGAAGCATGTATGAAGACACTAGAGCAAAATATAGGCTAGGTAGTATAGAAACAGAATGGGTGAGGAGTGAGAGAGGTGTTAGGCAAGGATGCACTCTGTCCCCAACCTTGTTTAGTTTGTATACTGAGGAACTGGCAGTAAGGATGAGAAGAATGGATGCAGGAGTGAGAGTAGGAAATGACAAAATAAGCTTGTTAATGTATGCAGATGATATGGTAGTTATGAGTGAGTCGGCCGAGGAACTCCAGAGCCTGTTAGATGTGGTGAAGAGGGATGGGAGAGACTTTGGAGTAAAATTTAGCCGTGAGAAAAGTAAGGGTGATGATAGTAAATATAACAGAGGATGACAGAAACGCTACATGGAGACTGGGAGAAAATGAATTAGAACAAACTAGTGAATACCTAGGGATGTGCATTAGTTCCAATGGATGTGGAAAAGCAAAGGCTGAAAAGATCAGCCAGGCCAATCAGTGGGTTGGTCGACTTGGGAGTGTGGCAAGGATGAGGGCAAGCAAGTATGATGTGTTGAGGGAAGTGTGGAAAAGTGTGGCTGTCCCAAGCATTATGTATGGTATGGAGGTGATTGCATGGAATGAGAGTGAAATAGAGATATTGGAAGTGGGACAAAATAAAGTAGCAAGAATGGCACTGAATGCACCCAGATATGCAGCGACTGAAGGTTTAAGAGGTGACATGGGATGGAGTACATTTAGGGAGAGACTTCGAAAGCAACACTCAGGTATAAGATCAGACTGGAACGAATGGAGGACACAAGATTGGCACGAAAAGTTTATTTGTGGAGTGAATGTAGTAGTAAATGGGGAAGCGATGCCAAAAATGGTAGAAAGAAGTGGATTGCGATTTTGGTGGATGTATCAACTGATAGATGGAAGACCGAATGTAATTGAATGGAAGATGTTGAATGGTGATGAAGAAGGCCTTGAGTGGGATGTGAGAAAGTGGAAAACTGAGATCGATAGAGTAGTGAAGTATGTGGGGCTGAGTAAGTGGAAAAATGAGATGGAGCAAAAGAAAACACTAGAATGGTATAAGGAGAAAGAGGCACCAGCGTATGAAAGTGTGTATGATGGAACCCGGGGTGGCGACCTTCTCTTCCAAGCCAGAACACAGTGCTTAGATGTCAATGCAAGGAACTATAGATGGTCCGAGTCAGGCAGCAAAGTGTGCCAGATGTGTGACATGGGTGAGGATGAAACAGTGGAACATGTGATACTAGAATGTGAGAAGTATAGCGGGGAGAGAATGGAAATGATGCGGGTGGTTTTGACTGAAATGGGAGGTGACATGAACGAGGTGGTTGAAAGGACAGGAAGAGAATGGATGTTATTACTGCTGGGACTGTGTGGTGAGACAAGTGGACGGATGATTGAGACAGTGAAAGAGTTTTTGGAAAGAATGTGGTATATGAGAAATAGACAATAGACTCTACAGCCCTAAAACAAGAACAAGACAGAACAAGACTACAGGAGCAGCCGGTTTAAAGGCCTGGCCTAGGAAGAAAAGGCCACCTGTAACATCAAGATCAAGATCAAGATCCCGCGTCCCCGCCATCAACAAGTAGTGTACATTCTTCAACCATGAATCGTTGCACCCGTATCCGATGTACTCTCATTGCTGCTGCACTAGCCCTAGCGTTGGATGATGAGGAGCCATCACGCGTCTGGACTCGTCCATGGATAGCCAGAAGGCGAAAATTTTCGGTATTATATGTATCGCCATTGGCATGGGAAATTTGGATTCAAATTAAGGATGAAAAGATCTGCACGATGATGTAAGTTAAATTTGTTAGTTTTTAGTGCCCAATACCGAAATCATACCAATAATTGGGGTAATTTGGGAGAGGGTGGTGCTGGCTTCTGCGTTTATTTGAATTTGGCGCGCGAAATTCTCGTCAAGTCGGTAGATAAAGACCGAGCGATCGGTGATTTTTTTTGAAAACTTATTGCGATCATGACACCAGCCCCAGCCCCAGACTCAGACCCCTTCTCGTCAGATAAAAATGACGAAAAAACGCTAGTGTGAATCAGCCTTAAGAGTCCACCCGCAGCCCATGCGTTAAACTCCCCTATTGAACTCGCGCACTACCGACATCCACCTTTCATCCCCATCCATAACACTGTCTAGTCTCCTTTTAAAGCTCTGACTCTGCACTAACTACCTGACGATATGACTTTCTCTGTACCTCTTGCACATATCCGCCATAGTTTTTTTAGTTATTGACAAAAACGTGATTTAAAAAAAAAATCAAGGCCCTTGCAAAATCTGCAATATTTTTTGAGAAATAGATTTGCTTGAAAATTAGTTCCTAGCAGTTTTCGGGCATGCTGAACACGAATCAGAAGTCAGTTTTCAGTTACAATGAATTGAAGTCCCTATTTCAGCCAATTCACAATGACATGATATTTCCAGATATTCCTTAAAATCACAAATTAGACAAAACTTACTACAAGACATAAAATATGATAGGCATTTGCTAATTAATCATTACTTCATACAACGATCAGTATTAGTATTAGTATTATTAATCCCTATTTGAGCCCCCATGTCAAATGTCCATAAACCCAAAAACCAAAAACCCATTTATGTCAAAGTACTTATCTACCTAGGAATACTAAGTAACCCTGTGGACTTTAATGCCCCTAGATCCGTAGGATGCTGAGGGCGAAGAGCCCGTGAAGGACTCGAGGATTGTATTAACGAAGGATACTTAAAAAAATATTTCCCTTCCTCCTCCTTTCCTTGCCCCACCTCCTTCCTTCTCCTCCCCCTCCCCCCTCCCCTGCCCTCCTTCCCCCCCCCCCCAAGTTAAGAACCCCTGTTGCACTATCTGCCAGTTTTTAGTTATTGACAAAAACGAATTTTCAAAGAAAATAAAAAAAGTTCTTCCTCCCATTTCCTCTCCTCCTCCCCTTTCCCTTCCTTTGTCCCACCTCCTTCCTTTATCATATATTTCCACTTTCTCGTGATTTGCTCTTTCTTCACAGAGACAAAAACCCTCATTGAAAAGACAGGGTTTTCATTTCAAGGATAATTTTAAAGATCCTTCATGTTGACCTCAATGACTTCAATCTACATGTAACAAACAGAAGAAAAACAAAATCAATATAACTGTAAGGTTTTTTTTAACGAGGTGAAAATCCTGCCCCCTTGCTGCTTACGACTGATATTTGATGCCAGGAGAAGGGAATACTATGCTTCTTCTAAATTACAGTTGTATTTTATCAAGTTAACCATATTATCGGGTTTAAACACAGGCATCAATTTAAGCACGAAACCTTAAGATAGAATGGATATATGCCGAGAAGAGAATACTATGTTCTTCTAAATTACAGTTGTATTTTATCATAGTTAACCATAGTATCAGGTAAAATAGGCATCATTTTAAGCACGAACCTTATGATAGAATGGAATTTTCGCCTCGTTAAAAAAAACAGACTATACTGATACGACAGACTATGGGACCAGACAAAAGATGGACGAATAGGTGGAGGACTACGTGAGGCGCTTATTTCAAAAAGTCGATAAGCGCCATCAATAAAAAACTAAGAAAATGGCTTCAAAATGTTTCAATGTTTAAAAAGATATGACATTTTAAACATGAAACAGTTTGAAGCCATTTCTTAGTTTTTTATTGATGGCGCTTATCGATTTTCTGAAATAAGCGCCTCCTATACATTCTACTAAACCGTAGGTAAACGTATGCTCGACAGACCTGAAAGTTCATCAGCAGGGAATGGGTACTTGTAGCTGGCTAACCGTAGAGCATCAAAGGGAGGGTTTCATGCCAGCTGCGACCTTTGACCTTTCTCTACCATATGACCTTCAATACCTGGTTGTTCTTTGCCCTGTTAATTATGGAAAAAAAACATGCCTCATTTTTCTTGCCAAGGGTAATGCATATATAGGTTCCTACATAATACTAAGATAGTTCTTCATATCCCCCATAGGCTAGGTAAATACCGGAGATAGTGGGAAGCGTATCAACCAGCCGTCTAACCTCATGAAAAATTGTGGGAAAAGTTGACTTTAACCCTTCCGCCAGATCTTTCTTGCTATATAAAATTGTCTGTTGTAACCATAAAATTACAAAAAGTAACTTAATATACCAAATGAGTTAGTGACAAGGTAAAAGCAGGTCATAGCTATAAATTATTGCTTATAGTCCTAAAAATCGTCCTAATGGTCCCAAACAGAGCTGGGCACTAAATACATGAATGTATTTAAATACAAATACTAAATAATGGGAGAAGTATTTAAATACTAAATACTAAATACATTTTACAAATGTATTAAAATACTAAATCTAATACATCAATTGTATTTAATACTTTGTAAATCATTTTAAATACACACAAATTTTTAACATGTCCGAAAAAATGAATTTCCTTGGTTTTGAGTTTCCTTAAGGCGGGTACACTAGCACTTTTTCCGTCTAGTTTTTTAGGCTTTCACAAACTAACAATTTTCTGACGCAATGCAAAGCTCACACCACAGAATCGTTCGCCTGCATCACCATTCAGCTGTTCGACTGTAACAACATTTTTCTTTGTGTTTTGGGGTTTTTACCACTTTGTGGTTAAGATTATTTTTCATTAAACCTATAAGGTTAGGTTATGTTTCATTAAAACCTATAAGGTTAGGTTGGGTTTCATTAAAATCTGGTTAGGTTAGGTTAGGTTTATTTTTTTTATTTTTTTTCTTTGCGCAAAATAAAAACTATCTCCATTACAACACGCACCTATTGTAGGCCAAGAAAAAATAGTCTTTGTCTCTGAAAACGACCGCGAAACTCTCGTCCATTATTAACCGACGGTTATAATTACGTGCCTTGTAATGCATTAAGTTGTAGTAGAACAATTTCTTTCATGACATCTTTAAAAAAAAGTAAGCTGAAAGGCTTGTGGAGCCCGCCAACTTCTGCGGATTATGCACCCAAAAACATAGTTACCGAAATAGGAAATGTAGGTACTTTTTACTTTCTATTGCCGTTTTTTTAGCTGTGCTTTCCTGTGCCTGTAAAGTTTTCTTTTTGTGCAATGAATTTTCTAAATTCAGATAAGTGAGGTTAAGTTTTGGTTAGGTTAGGAGGCATTCATAATTCTTAACACCACTGTGTGTCAGGGTGTGTCTGGTGGTTCAGGGAAAGGGGTATATAACCTTTTCCCACACTCTAGGCATTCATGGTTCTTAACACCACTGTGTGGGCAGGGTGTGTCTGGTGAGGGCACTCTTTTTTAGTAAATCTTTTCCCACACTCTAAACATTGATAATTCTTAACACCACTGTATGTCAGGGTGTGTGTGGTTTAGGTGACCATTGTAGCAAATCTTTTCCCACACTCTAAACATTCATAATTCTTAACACCACTGTGTGTCAGGGGGTGTATGGTGAGGTGACCCATTGTAGCAAATCTTTTCCCACACTCTAAAAAATTCATAATTCTTAACACCACTGTGGTGTCAGGTGTGTGAGGTGAGGTCGCTCTTTGTGTAAATCTTTTCCCACACTCTAGGCATTCATGATTCTTAACACCACTGTGTGTCAGGGGGTGTTCGGGGAGTTGACTCTTTGTAGTAAATCTTTTCCCACACATCTTAAATATTCATAATTCTTAACACCACTGTGTTCAGGGTGTGGTCTGGTGAGTTCAGAACGGGGATAAAACCTTTTCCCACACTCTAGGCATTCATGGTTCTTAACACCACGGTGTGTCTGGTGAGGTCACTCTTTGTAGTAAATCTTTTCCACACTCTAAACATTCATAATTCTTAACACCACTGTGTGTCAGGGTGGGGTGTGGTGAGGTCACTCTTTGTAGTAAATCTTTTCCCACACTCTAACATTCATAATTCTTAACACCACTGGGGTGTCAGGGTGTGTGTGGTGAGGTCACTCTTTGTAGTAAATCTTTTCCCACACTCTAAACATTCATAATTCTTAACACCACTGTGTGTCAGGGTGTGTGAGGTGAGGTCACTCTTTGTAGTAAATCTTTTACCACACTCTAGGCATTCAGATTCTTTAAAACCACTGTGTGTCAGGGTGTGTTTGGTGAGCTGACTCTTTCTAGCAAATCTTGTCCCACACTCTAAACATTCATAATTCTTAAAAAACCACTGTGTGTCCCGGTGTGTTCGGTGAGTTGACTCTTTGTAGTAAATCTTTTCAATCGAGTCATGCGAGAGACTGTTGGCTGTTATATAGAACCCGGCTTTTAAATGTATCTACATGTACAATAGTCACTTGAATATTTTTAATACTTTTAAACGTATTGAATTATAATTTGCAAAAACTTACTGATTTATATCGAATATCTTTAAAGTAATCACTATGGATTTTGATTTGACTAAGAAAGTTGACTTCAACTTTGCAGACAAAGACGATCACGAGCGACTGCCTCAGACTGACTGATCAGACGGACTACTCAAGCGAGAAAAACTATTTAGAGCGAGAAAAATAGTCAGAGCGAGAAAAAACTAGTCAAGGGGGGAAAAAACCAACGAAGTTCGACTAACTAGACGGAAAAAAGTGCTAGTGTGACGCCGCCTTTAGAAATTTCCTTCTCAGGCCTAAATTGCCTTGAAATCAGGACATTTCCTTGGCAGTGGAAACCCTGGTTCACTGTAACATCAGGATTGCCAGATAGTTGGGCGGGTTTATGGCCAAATTAACTGATAAAAAAGTATTTAAATTTTTATATTAAATGTATTTAAATACAATGTATTTAAATACTCATAAAAGTATTTAAATACTGTATTTAAATACATGACAACCAATGTATTTAAAAATACATTTCTAAATACATAAATGTATTTAAATACGTATTTAAATACAATGTATTTAAATACTGCCCAGCTGTGTAACCAAATTACAATGGAAACTACGCTCCGGGTCTCAAGGGGTTCAACAGAAAGAAGGAATAGTATATACATAACTAAGTCATCACCACCCTGTATACACCCCCACCACCCTGTAACAACCCACCCAAACCCCGTATACACCACACCACCCTGTATACACCACACCACCCTGTATACACCACACCACCATGTATACACCATTACCACTATCAACCCACCTTTAAAACTGCTTCATGATGCGAAATACACCATAAATGCTACCAATACTTTCTTATAAACATCATCACCCCTGGTTTTGCATACACCATAGCCACTATACCAAACACCTTACCATGTATAACACCATAGTTACCCAGACATACCATAGCCACTATACATCACCTTAACCCCGTATAACACCATAGTTACCCAGACGACACCATACCATAGGCACCATACCACAACCTACACTGTATTAGAGCTGGATACACCATAACCACACTGTCTTTGCTGGCTTCTCAATGATAACACCATAGGCAGCTTGGACACACACACACACACACACACACACACACACCTTCGTTCTCCCACAATAATGTCAACCCCTTCACGCCCAGATCTTTCCTTTGCTATAAAAAATTGTATGTTGTCAAGCCATAAAGTCACGAAGTCACTTAATATACCCAATTAGTTAGTGGACAAGGATACTAAACAGGTCATATCTATAAAATATTACTTATATTCACTAAAAAGAGTCTAGTGGTACACAAATTACAATGGAAATTACGTTCTGGGTCTCAAGGGGCTAATACAAATGTCCTATAACAGCATTCAGAAACATTCAAGGCTTCACAATTAATATTCTTCTTTCTATTCAATCAACAACACAGAGATTATTTTTCCGATATATTTCCCACAAAAGTAAATAACTACATGGCAGTACAGTATTAACACTCAAAATATCCCATAAAAAAACCCACAAAAGTTAACTATAGTACAGTATTGACTAAAAAATATCACAATAAAAAACTAACTACATGAAAAACTGCACTAATATTTACTTGAACATAAAGCTGGTTAATCATGTTTCCCGAGAGGCGTGGGGCCCGTGGGAAGCCATGCGAGGATGTGTGCAGCGTTGTCCCTGAGCCAGCGTATGTTGTGCTTGACTGTCTCCAGAGCCTGCTCTCGGACCCTCTCCTGCCCGCCTTCAGGGTACTGGCGGAACAAGGTCTCCATCTGTGGTAGGTTTGTGCGGAGTCAATAGGGAGCTTTAAAAGGAGGCTAGACCCGTGTTATGGATGGGGGGGTGAAAGGTGGATGTCGGTAGTGGAGTCAAAAGGGACTTTTAAAAAGGAGGCTAACAGTGTTTGGATGGGGATGAAAGGTGATGTCGGTATGCGGAGTCAATAGGGAGCTTTAAAGGAGGCTAGACAGTGTTATGGATGGGGATGAAAGGTGGATGTCGGTAGTGTTAAGTGACAGGGAAATACCACGTGCAGGTCTCAGGGCCTCTTGTAGCTTCCTTATTTTCTTATGTTTTAATAGGGAGCTTAAAAGGAGGCTAGACAGTGTTATGGATGGGGATGAAAGGGGGATTAGGTAGTGTTGTGACAGGAACTACCACGTGCAGGGCTCAGGGCCTCTTGTAGCTTCCTTATTTTCTTATGTTCTTAATAGGGAGCTTAAAAAGGAGGCTAGACAGTGTTATGGATGGGGGTGAAAGGTGGATGTGGTAGTGTTAAGTGACAGGAACTACCCCGTGCGGTCTCAGGGCCTCTTGTAGCTTCCTTATTTTCTTTTGTTTCTTTAAAAGGGAGCTTAAAAAGAGGCTAGACAGTGTTTTGGATGGGGATAAGGGGGATGTAGGTGTGTTAAGTAACGGAACTACCACGTGCAGGTCTCAGGGCCTCTTGTAGCTTCCTTATTTCTTATGTTCTTAATGGGATCTTAAAAGGGCCCAGCCCCTGTTATGGATGGGAAGAAAGGTGGATGTAGGTAGTGTTTTAAATGACAGAACTACCACGTGCAGTCTCAGGCCTCTTGTACTTCCTATTTTATGTTCTTAATAGGAGCTTTAAAAAAAGGCTAACAGTGTTATGGTGGGATGAAGGTGATGTAGGTAGTGTTAATAACAGGAAATACCACGTGCAGGTTCAGGGCCTCTTGTAGCTTCCTTATTTCTATGTCTATAGGATCTTAAAAAGGAGGGTAGACAGTGTTATGATGGGATGAAAGGTGGATTAGGTAGTGTTAAATAACAGGAATACCACATGCAGGTCCATGACCTCTTGTAGCTTCTTATGTTTCTATGTTCTAAAGCACACAACACGCACACATCACACACCACCCGGATAGTTGGCCTCCGTGGCAAAGTGGACAGATGTAGTATGGCTGCCCAAGTAGCGGTTGGGGGTGTAGCGCTCCACAGCCACCCCAAGGGCCCTGCACCCCCACAGATTAGATTTTAGATATTTATCGCCACAAAAATCAAATTACGATCAGCAATTTTTTAAGCACGGTAGAACAGAAGTAACGGATCAGCTGGATAGCGTAGAGATCATGAGAATTGAAAGGACAACAGCAAGAGGAATAAATAAATAGTTTCCCGTATAGAAGCTAGAAGCCTGGAATAACCTTGATGCAGAAGTGATTAATGGAAGAAGTATTCAGGACTTCAAAGGCAAGCTGGATAATAGTAGATTTGGAGACGGGATGTTACAACTAGGTAAATACACACACACACACACACACACACACACACACAATGCCTTACCTCACCCAATCCCAGACAAGGTCGCTGCCTGCTGGGTTGGTGGAAATATATTGAAGGATGGACAGAAAGTTTTGTCTGCGTACATTTTCTTCCTTCATGGAGAGCTCGATGTACCTGGCCGGCGAGAAGAGACTGGTTAAATATATACGAGGGAAATATAATGTTAGGAGAGTAAAAGGAGGAAGGAGGGTGACAGGGATTAATGAAGGAAGTAATAAAAAATAAATAAAAAATAAAAAATAAAATAAAAATAAATAAATAAAAAAAACAGTGATTATTCGAAGGTGAAGAAAGTTTGGGTGAAAAAGTAAGTCAAAGTTAACAACCAGGGAAGGAAATATTAAAAAAAATACTGAGCTAAACAGAAAGGATATAAATAGGGACAAATAGGGTGGTAAATGATTGGAATGGACTCAGTCGTCAGGTAGTTAGTGCAAAGTTATTAGGGCGCTTTAAAAGGAGACTGGATAAATTCATGGATGGGGATGAAAGGTGGATGTAGGTAGTGTTAAGAAACAGGAAGTACCACGTGTAGGTCTCACGGCCTCTTGTAGCTTCCTTATTTTCTTATATTATGTGAGGTGTTGTCATTTAATGCTAAGAAAATCATCTCTCTCTCTCTCTCTGTTCTTATATGATGTGGTGTGTTGCCATCTAGTGGTCACCTCTTTAAGACGGCAGGGTCCGGTGTGTTGGCCATCCCGTAGTAGAGGTTGTCTATGGCGGTGGCGCTGGTCTCCTTGAGGGCTCGCTGCCACATCACCTCCCACACCCTGGCGCCGCCCCCGACCACCACGCCCCACCGGTAACACTGAACAAACACATCAACACAATCATTATTAAAATCAAGGTCTCTATTTGTTTCCCTCTACAAGAATGATCTAGTGTACCAAATACTTAGAATAATTATTAACCCCTTCACACCCAGATCTTTCCTTTGCTATAAAAAAAGTGTACGTTGTCGAGCCATAAAATAAACAAAGCAATGAACAAAGCCACAAACACAATTATTATTAACCCCAGGACGTTATTTTTTTTTTTTTTTTTTTTTTTTTTTTTTTTTTTTTTTTTTATAAATATCACAAAGGACTGGCCAGGGGCACAAAAAAAAACACCGGTAACACTGACCAAAAATTAACAGAATTATTATTAAACTCAACAAGTCAAATATTAATTTCACTCAAGAATAAATTGTACCCACAAGTAACAGTCATTATCAAACTCAACAAGTCATTATTTGTTTGACTACAAGAATGAAGTATTGTACCAAAAACATTATTATTATTAAACTCAAGGTCTATATTTGTTTCACCCAACAAGAATGAAGTATTGTACCAAACAACTGCAAAAAACTGTCACCATTTGTCAACAAGAATGAAGTATTGTACCAAACTGCAAAAAACTGTCCCCATTTTTCAACAAGTACCTGTTTCACCCAACAAGAATGAAGTATTGTACCAAATAACTGTATAAAGCTGTTACCCTTGTTCAAGCAGTCCCTACCTGTCTGCGTGTGTCCAGGGGCAGGGGGAAGGAGGCATCCAGACCCAGCTGTGTATGTTCTGTGCCGCTGTGTCCAGGCAGGCAACACTACCGCTCATACAGGCAAGTCTCACCACAACGGTCCTAAGCAATCTGGAATTATCATAACTTAATAACATAAGAACATAAAATAAGGAAGCTACAAGAGGCTGTGAGATCTACACGAGGTAGTTCCTGATACTTAACACTACCTACATTCACCTTTCAGCCCCATCCATGAAATGATCTAGCCTCCTTTTAACCCCTTGAGACCCAGAACGTAATTTCCATTGTAATTTGGGTACCATTAGACGATTTTTAGTGACTATAAGCAATATTTTATAGCTATGACCTGTTTAGTATCTTTATCGACTAACTAAATTGGTATATTCAGTTACTTTTCGTGATTTTATGGCTAACATTATATGATTTTTTATATAGCTAAGGAAATATCTGGGTGTGAAGGGGTTAATTAAGAACATAAGAACATCAGGAAGCTACAAGAGGCTGGGAGACCTACACGTGGTAGTTCCTGTTACTTAACACTACCTACATCCACCTTTCATCCCCATCCATGAACCTATCCAGCCCCCCCTTTTAAAGCTCCCTATTGACTTAAATAACTAGAGCAGGAAAGACAGGAGCACATACAAATTCTGACCCCCTAAACTATGATCATGAAGAGCCTTGACCTCAGGACATCACTACAGTAAGCCTCTCTAATTCAAACTAATTGTGGGGAGACCTGGGTGGAATTATCCAAAAGTGTGAATGATCCGATGGTTACCTCCAGCCCCTCCACACAGTAATAAGTCACTCAAACATGCCAAAAAAGCTCCACTTGCACTTATCTGCCATAGTTTTTTAGTTATTGAAAAAACGTGATTTAAAAAATAATCAAGGCAAAATCAATGATTTTAAGGAATATCTGGAAGTATCATGTCATTGTGAATTGGCTGAAATAGGGACTTCTAATCATTGTAACTTAAAACTAATTCCAGATTCGTGTTCAGCATGCCCGAAAACTGCTAGGAACTAATTTTCAAGCAAATCTATTCTTCAAAAAATATTGCAAATTTTGCAATGTTTGATTTTTTTGCAATATTTTTAGAAAAATACATTTGCTTGAAAATTAGTTCCTAGCAGTTATCGGGCATGCTGAACACGAATCTGGAGTCAGTTTTCAGTTACAATGATTAGAAGTCCCTATTTCAGCCAATTCACAATGACATGATACTTCCAGATATCTATAATAATATAAGCGAAAGTGTGTGTGTGTGTGTGTGTGTGTGTGGTGTGTGTGTGTGTGTGTGTGTGTGTGTGTGTGTGTGTGTGTGTGTGTGTGTCCGCTCCAGGTGCCGCCCCCTGTGGCGAAATCCCCTCATATGGCACAGTTGTGGAACCGGCTCGAGCAGGGGAAGGTTTTAAGCCCATTTATGAGATGATCCGATAATATTTTTTTTTTTTTTTTTTTTAGCAGCCTATTACCGAGAATGGTGAAAAAATTGTGGGTTGCGAGAATTGAGGAAACCTTGATGTAGGGTGATGGGTAATGGGTGAGTGAATGGGTGGGGTGATGGGTGATGGGTAAGTTAATGGGTGGGGGGTGATGGGTGATGGGTGAGGGAATAGATGGGGGGTGATGGTAATGGTGAGTGAATGGGTGTGTGGTGATGGATAATGGGTGAGGGAATGGGTGGGGAGGGGGGGGGGGGTAATGGGTGAGTGAATGAGTGGGGGGTGATGGGTAATGGGTGAGTGAATGGGTTGGGGGTGATGTGAATAGGTTGGCGTTAATACATACATTTCTACATCCATGATTTCAGGAAAGCTAGAAGGGGCTATCTGGAGAGTCTGTGTTTGGTGGGCCGAAGGCCCACCAATAGCCCTCCGCAGGAGCTAGCCAAAAAGTCCGCCCGGAGGGCGGCTTTGCGGCTAGTTCTATATAAATCACAAATAAGACAAAACTTACTACAAGACATAAAAATATGCTAGGCATTGCTAGATTAATCATTACTTCAATACAATGATCAGTATTAGTATTTTCAGTATTAGTATTACTATTATTAATCCCTATTTGAGCCACCCAGGCGATTGTCAAAGTACGTACTTATAAAAACCTAGGAATACTATAGCAATCCTGTGGGACTTCTAATGCCCTCCCATGACTCCTGTAGGATGCGTGATGGAGCGAAGAGGCCCGTGTAGGACTCTGTAGGATTGCATACAAAGTGAAGGATACTTAAAAAAAATCATTGAAAAAAATAGTGGAAGGAGACAAACTATAAGACATAACACGACTGACCTCTTCAAGTGATCCCCTTCGTCCTGCCAGCCATGTGACGCGTACAGCGGCTCCACCAGGCCCATAACATAGGCCTGAAACAACCATTGCATCATAACAACATCACAACATAAGCACATTGCATCATAAGAACATAAGGACATTGCATCACCAGATATTTCCTTTGCTATATAAAATTGTCTGTTGTCGAGCCATAAAATTACGAAAAGTAATTGAATATACCAAATTAGTTAGTGGACAAGGATAATAAACAGGTCATAGCTATAAAATATTGCTTATAGTTACTAAAAATCGTCTAACAGCACCCAAATTACAATGGAAATTACGTTCTGGGCCTCAAGGGGTTAATTAAAAGGCTAGTAGTCCTCACCTTAAAAGGCTTGTAGGCCTCAGTGGATTCAAGACGCTTCATAATATTGATGAAGGTTGTTGCCATGGCGTTCCAGGGGACATAGTCACTCTCACTGGCCAGGTTGTGACTGAAATCCAGGGCCACTGTGTAGGCGAGGTGGCCCGCGTCCGCCATGGCAAACACGTCACTGTACAGGCTGGTCCGGTCGGCCGCATTCAGGGTCTGAGGGAAGCAAGCAGCAGAAGGTTAACATAAGAAATTTAAGAAAATCCCTCGTTTTATTATTCCTGTTCTTTTTTACTTTTTATTGTCATTATATTGTTTCTTTTCCTCTTAAGAACATAAGAATGTAAGAAAATAAGGAAGCTACAAGAGGCTGGGAGACCTACACGTGGTAGTTCCTGTTACTTAACACTACCTTTTCATACAGTACAGCTGGGGCCTGAACGCTACAGCTGTGTGCATACATAAAGCCGCTCACCTGAGACGAACACAGCTTGCCCAGCTCAGCCCACATGTCTGGCTCATAGTTGACCCGGTAGAAGCCCTTGTACTGCATGTTGACCTTGACCCACGTGACCTCAGCAGGAACCTTCACCTCCACTGCAATCACATAGTAAGGTTCATGTCCTGCAAATCTGAAATGTCTGGTAACTACTACCACTAAAGCTTTTACTCTTATATTTAACATATTTTCTTATGTTCTTATGTACTCTTGGTGATGAGACCAAGAATGAGACCCTTATACGTAGGTAGTTTGAATGCATAATCTAAAATAGGACAAGGAATTCTTACAAATCCTTGAACCAATTACTGCAATATTTCATGTGCTCAACCTTCACACACAGAACAGCAACACCAAAACACGGAAAAATAACACAAAAAAACTTAAGCTATGTGGGAGAGGTATTTGCATTAGATAATATGAAGGAGATGTAAATACCTCTCCCACACACCTCCCATGACAGCACGAGGCAAGGGAGAGAGAGAAAGGAAAATAAGGCACGAAATACACTAATTAATGTAACTAGTTTCACCCTGATAGTGATAGTTAACTTAATATAATATGATATAAGGAAAATAGAGCATGAGGCAAGGGTACTTACACGAGGCATTGTCATGGTAGAGCCAACACCTCTGTATTGTTGTGGCATCAGCGGAAGTGACGTAGCTCAACGGGACGTCCCACTTGTACTGGAAGGCGGAGTCATCAGGGCTGTGGAGGGAACAGTGTGGATGCCGGGAACCACTATTACCATCCTTACCATACCATTACATACTTCGTCACCTGTTTTTACAATAATAATAATAACAATAATTTTATTTTCACCCGAAGGCATACAGTAAAAATAACATTTAATAATAACAAGATATATTAAATATGATTAAAAAACGCTAGGTAGGATCCAGGGTTGTTCAATTTAAATCAAGTTGATTTTAATCACTGATATAAATCCTGATTTAAATCAAATAATTTTTTTTTTTAAATCACAGCTATAAATCATAACCTTATCATTATTCAAAAAACGAGAGGGGAAAGAAGGAAAATTAAGCCCAGGGGCTTTATGAACACCATGTTATATGCATTTTTTATTCGCTTATTCGATCTTTTTTTAGTTATAAATATGCTAAACAATATCCTGTAGTAGTTAGATTTCATGTAGAACATCAAATTAACCCCTTGAGGCCCAGAACGTAATTTCCATTGTAATTTGGGTACCATTAGAAGATTTTTAGTGAATATAAGCAATGTTTTATAGCTATGACCTGTTTACTATCCTTGTCCACTAACTAATTTGGTATATTCAGTCACTTTTCATAATTTTATGGCTAACAACAGACGATTTTATATAGCAAAGGAAAGATCTGGGCGTGAAGGGGTTAATAATAATTTAAAAAAAAAACGATTTAAATCAAATAAATCAATTTTTATTATTATTTATTTTAACTAAAAAAAATAAACCCTGGTAGTCCCCCACCTGTAGTGCGCCGAGGGGTCCAGAAGGAAGCGCTGCTGTGTCATGACCAAGGTGTCCCGGGCCGCCCGCCTCACATGGACCACTGGGTAACCCATCTGCCGGGTCCACGTGTCCATGATGGCCCCAACGTCACCCTGCAGACAAAGGTTACACACAATGGTTACATACACAGGTTACATACACAGGTTATATACAAAGGTTATATACACAGGTTATATACAAAGGTTATATACACAGGTTATATACACAGGTTACATACACAGGTTATAACAATTACATACATCTAATGCCTTCATTATGGACTCAGACTCAGATAGATATTACACATAACAATTACATACATATAAAAAAATATAAAGAACCCCACCTAAGGCAGCCTCATCGGAGCACAAAAACATAGGTTGGGAAGTGACACTGAAACCAAACCAGTTTTATGTCAATACTGTAAATTGCACCCGAAGGAAAAGTCTATTGTACGTCTGCAGTGAGTGTGGAGTCAATAGGGAGTTTTAAAAGCAAGCTGGCCAGTGTTATGGATGGGGTGGATGAAAAGATGATGATGGAAGGTGGATGTAGGTAGTGTTAACCTCTTGAGACCCAGAACGTAATTTCCATTGTAATTTGACTACCATAAGACGATTTTTAGTGACTATAAGCAATATTTTAATAGATATTGTTAATATAGCGAGTGTGTTAGCACGTTCCTATGTTTATGCGCGCCCGCCGCGGCGGGAACCAATGGGAGACCGCCATATCATCAGATGTCTCATGATGTCATCACTGGTGATCACGTGACAAGTTGACCACGTGGAGTCACAAGAGGGAAGAGGCAGTCAGTCCCCAGCGCGCGGTGAGTGCCGTAGTGTCCAGGATTATTAACAGATATGACCTGTTTGGTATCCTTGGCCACTAGTTAATTTAGTATATTCAGTCACTTCGTAATTTTATGGCTAACAACAGACAATTTTATATAGCAAAAGGAAAGATCTGGGTGCGAAGAGGTTAAGTAACAGGAACTACCACGTGTAGGTCTCCCAGCCTCTTGTAGCTTCCTTATTTTCTTGTATTGAATTATTAAGATACATCCATAGGCTTTATAAATCACTCTTGCCTTGTCTTACTCCTCTCCCTTCCTCACCTTGGTCCCCTCAGGCACATGGGCGGCCCAGGCGGAGGTCAGTTCCCTCCACAAGTCTCGGGTCACGGCATTGCTGTACTTGAACTTGGTGAGGAAGGCGTTGATGCCCCTCTGGAAGGCCGCCCCCATGAAGTCCTCAAGCATACGCAGCACTGACGCGCCCTGGGGAGGCAAGGCAAGGCTGTCAACACTCACACTGGAGTATACTTATGGAGGTAAACAAAAAAGTTGCTGAAAAAAAAGTTACGAGGATTTAGTGGTAGGTAAAAAACACACACTCACACCACTAACACAAGGCTGACACCACTAACACAAGGCTGACACCACTAACACAAGGCTGACACCACTAACACAAGGCTGACACCACTAACACTAAAACCTAAATATGACAGCAAATATACCACTAACTCAATATACTATACAACTCAATATAACACTGCTTAATACCATTTTCTACCTAACCTAACCTAACCTAACCTAATACATAGGTTAAGATAGGTGAAGCATTGTAGTAACCAGAAAGGTTATCACCACTCACACGCAGAGAAGGATGATCAAAATTATTCATGGAATGCGTAACTTTAGTTATGAGAAGAGATTGAAGCTATTAGAGTTACACTCACTTGAGAGGCGCAGAGTAAGGGGCGATCTGATAGAAGTTTTTAAGTGGATAGAGGGATTTAATAAAGGAGAGGCAGGAAAAGTTCTTACGGCTAGTAACCAGGGTAGAACAAGAACTAACGGATTCAAGCTGGAAAAGTGTAGATTTAAAAAGGAAATAGGGAGAAAACTGGTTCACAAATAGGGTGGTGAATGATTGGAATGGACTCAGTAGACAGGTAGTTAGTGCAGAGTCTATTGGAGTCTTTAAAATGAGTCTGGATAAATTCATGGATGGGGAAGAGAGGTGGATGTAGGTAGTGTTAAGTAACAGGAACTACCTCGTGTCGGTCTCACGGCCTCTTGTAGCTTCCTTATGTTCTTATGTTCTATGTTTCGTTGGTGTTTTATCGAGTTCCCTTATCAATACAGTGGTCAATAAAGCATCTATCTATCTTTGCAATCTACCTGGAGCTCAAACCTTATTGTAGGCGATCTTGTCAAAGATGGCGTTGATCTGGTCCGGGGTCTCCACCTTCAGGATGATGGGGTGGGAGCTGAGCAAGGCGTCATCCTCCAGCACCGGCAGCAAGGTGCTCGACAAGAACTGGAAGCCCTGACACACACAATAGTACATAACATTAAGACCAACACCTCACCTTTATTATGGCATCACCAGTATTTACAACTCTGGAAATGGAGTTTTAATGAGATACAAATGATGCTTCATAAGAAATACAAAGTCTTGTCTATACTGTATCAGGAGATGAGTCACCTTTACACCTGTCCATGCACCTCATACTCACATCTCCCTGTCCTCATTATTCCTGCATCCCCTCCCTCATTCATGTACTTCAATACTTGATCCT
Organism: Chionoecetes opilio; assembly: GCA_016584305.1. Taxonomy (NCBI): domain Eukaryota; kingdom Metazoa; phylum Arthropoda; class Malacostraca; order Decapoda; family Majidae; genus Chionoecetes; species Chionoecetes opilio. The sequence goes on along the minus strand of JACEEZ010000761.1, from coordinate 109,031 downwards.
CCAACTAAAGAACGACATCATCCTCTCTTGTCCATCTTGCTTGTCAATTTACCGAGTCTAGCCCAAATAAATGGTTAATGAGTTAGGTGAGTTCTGATCAGGACACAGCACAGTGACTCACCATTTCCCAGCCAGGTTCCACATGTGCCGCGCCCTTGTACTGCACATAGCTGGCAAAGCCCTCGTTCAGCCACAAGTCATCCCACCACGCCAAAGTCACTGGGGAATAACAAACAGCAAGAAATAATAAGAATAAACCTCTATAATAAACCTATATACTACTACTACTACTACTACTACTATACTACTACTACTATTACTACTACTACTACTACTACTACTACTACTACTATCCTGAATCTCCTCCTCTTCCTACTACTACTACTACTACTATCCTGAATCTCCTCCTCTTCCTACTACTACTACTACTACTCTACTACACTACTACTACTACTACTACTACTACTATCCTGAATCTCCTCCTCTTCCTACTACTACTATTCTGAATCTCCTCCTCTTCCTACTACTTCTACTACTACTACTACTACTACTCTCTACTCTCTACTAATCTCTCTCTCTATACTACTACTACTACTACTATTCTGAATCTCCTCCTCTTCCTACTACTACTACTATTCTGAATCTCCTCTTCCTCCTCCTACAACAACAACAACAACTACTACTACTACTATTCTGAATCTCCTCTTCCTCCTCCTACAACAACAACAACTACTACTACTACTATTCTGAATCTCCTCTTCCTCCTCCTTTAACAACAACAACTACTACTACTACTACTATTCTGAATCTCCTCTTCCTCTCCTCCTACACAACAACACACTACTACTGATCTCCTTCTATCCTACACACACTACTACTACTACACCACTATTCTGAATCTCCTCTTCCTCCTCTCTACACACAACTACTACTACTACTACTATTCTGAATCTCCTCTTCCTCCTACAACAACAACAACTACTACTACTATTCTGAATCTCCTCTTCCTCCTCCTCCTACAACAACAACTACTATACTACTACTATTATGCAATCCTCTTCTCTCTACAACAACAACAAAACTACTATACTACTATATTCGAATCCTCTTCTCTACAACACAACAACACTCTACTACTTTCTGAATCTCTCTTCCTCCTCTATACAACAAAAAACTACTACTAACATCTGAATTCCTCTTCCTCCTACTACAACAACAAAACAACTATACTACTACTACTATTCTGAATCCCTCTTCCCTGCACAACAACAATAAAACTACTACTACTACTACTACTATTCTGAATCTCTCTTCCTCCTCCTACTACAACAACAATACTATACTACTACTCATACATTGAATCTCTTCCTCCATCCTCTAAACAACACAATACTACTACACAATGGTCTAAGATTGCCGAAATTGCATCTCGTGGCTATCACGGAGGCACCGCTGCTGTTGGGCGGAACTCTCCGTCTGTTGTGTAGAGCCCGTCTCCCGTAGTGATGACGCCCAGTGCTTGTGGCGCCGAGGAATATCGGGATGGCAACCATGTCTGGGGAAGCAGTCAAGAAGACCATATAATATAATATATATAATAACATACTCGTTACTCTTTGTGTGCCCTTGGCAGTCCTTTGTGATGAAAAAAAAAAAAAAAAAAAAACATTATCCTCAAATTTCAAGGTCAGGAACCATGTCTGGGAAGATTAAATAGATTAGATTAAATAGATGATAAAATAATAATATATAATAAACATATCCCCAAATTACAATGTCTTACCCCTCCAGCAGAATCTTCCTTGCTGCTAAAAGTGTCTTGTAGCCATAAAATACGAAAAACTAACTTTAAATACCAAATTATCTAGTGGACAAGGATACTAAACTGGTCATAGCTGTAAAATATTGCTTATAGTCATTAAAAATCGTTTAATGGTACCCAAATTACAATGGAAATGACATTCTGGGTCTCAAGGGGTTAAAGAAGATGATATAATATAATAATACTAAAATAAATCATATCCAAAATTTCAAGGTCTTAATAGTTGTAAAAGTGCATATTTTGTATTACGATGGAGCAAAAACCTACATAAATAGGGCATTGAGCCTTATAAATAGGGCATTGAGCCTTATAAATAGGGCACTGAGCCTTATAAATAGGGCATTGAGCCTTATAAATAGGGCATTGAGCCTTATAAATAGGGCACTGAGCCTTATAAATAGGGCATTGAGCCTTATAAATAGGGCACTGAGCCTTATAAATAGGGCATTGAGCCTTATAAATAGGGCACTGAGCCTTATAAATAGGGCACTGAGTCTTATAAATAGGGCATTGAGCCTTATAAATAGGGCACTGAGCCTTATAAATAGGGCATTGAGCCTTATAAATAGGGCACTGAGCCTTATAAATAGGGCACTGAGCCTTATAAATAGGGCATTGAGCCTTATAAATAGGGCACTGAGCCCTATAAATAGGACATTGAGCCTTATAAATAGGGCATTGAGCCTTATAAATAGGGCACTGAGTCTTATAAATAGTGCACTGAGCCTTATAAATAGGGCACTGAGTCTTATAAATAGGGCATTGAGCCTTATAAATAGGGCATTGAGTCTTATAAATAGGGCATTGAGCCTTATAAATAGGGCATTGAGCCTTATAAATAGGGAATTGAGCCTTATAAATAGGGCACTGAGTCTTATAAATAGGGCACTGAGCCTTATAAATAGGGCACTGAGTCTTATAAATAGGCATTGAGCCTTATAAATAGGGCACTGAGTCTTTAAATAGGCATTGAGCCTTATAAATAGGGCACTGAGTCTTATAAATAGGGCATTGAGCCTTATAAATAGGGCACTGAGCCTTATAAATAGGGCACTGAGTCTTATAAATAGGGCACTGAGTCTTATAAATAGGGCAGAGCCTTATAAATATGGCATTGAGCCTTATAAATAGGGCACTGAGCCTTATAAATAGGGCACTGAGCCTTATAAATAGGGCAGAGTCTTATAAAATAGGGCATTGAGCCTTATAAATAGGGCACTGAGCCTTATAAATAGGGCACTGAGCCTTATAAATAGGGCACTGAGTCTTATAAATAGGGCATTGAGTCCTTATAAATAGGGCAGCCTTATAAATAGGGCACTGAGCCTTATAAATAGGGCACTGAGTCTTATAAATAGGGCACTGAGCCTTATAAATAGGGCACTGAGTCTTATAAATAGGGCACTGAGCCTTATAAATAGGGCACTGAGCCTTATAAATAGGGCACTGAGTCTTATAAATAGGGCATTGAGCCTTATAAATAGGGCACTGAGTCTTATAAATAGGGCATTGAGCCTTATAAATAGGGCATTGAGCCTTATAAATAGGGCACTGAGCCTTATAAATAGGGCACTGAGTCTTATAAATAGGGCAGTCTTATAAATAGGGCATTGAGCCTTATAAATAGGGCACTGAGCCTTATAAATAGGGCACTGAGCCTTATAAATAGGGCATTGAGCCTTATAAATAGGGCATTGAGCCTTATAAATAGGGCATTGAGCCTTATAAATAGGGCATTGAGCCTTATAAATAGGGCATTGAGCCTTATAAATAGGGCACTGAGTCTTATAAATAGAACACTGAGCCTTATAAATAGGGCACTGAGTCTTATAAATAGGGCATTGAGCCTTATAAATAGGGCACTGAGCCTTATAAATAGGGCATTGAGCCTTATAAATAGGGCACTGAGTCTTATAAATAGGGCATTGAGCCTTATAAATAGGGCACTGAGCCTTATAAATAGGGCACTGAGTCTTATAAATAGAACACTGAGCTATATCAATAGGGCAATTGAGCCTTATAAATAGGGCACTGAGCCTTATAAATAGGGCACTGAGTCTTATAAATAGGGCATTGAGCCTTATAAATAGGGCACTGAACCTTATAAATAGGGCACTGAACCTTATAAATAGGGCATTGAGCCTTATAAATAGAACACTGAGCCTTATAAATAGGGCATTGAGCCTTAAAATAGGGCACTGAGGCCTTATAAATAGGGCACTGAGCCTTATAAATAGGGCATTGAGCCTTATAAATAGGGCACTGGAGCCTTATAAATAGGGCACTGAGCCTTATAAATAGGGCATTGAGCCTTTATAAATAGGGCACTGAGCCTTATAAATAGGGCAGAGTCTTATAAATAGAACACTGAGCCTTATAAATAGGGCACTGAGCCTTATAAATAGGGCACTGAGTCTTATAAATAGAACACTGAGCCTTATAAATAGGGCACTGAGCTTATAAATAGGGCATTGAGCCTTATAAATAGGGCACTGAGCCTTATAAATAGGGCACATTGAGCCTTATAAATAGGGCACTGAGCCTTATAAATAGGGCACTGAGTCTTATAAATAGGGCATTGAGCCTTATAAATAGGGCACTGAACCTTATAAATAGGGCACTGAACCTTATAAATAGGGCATTGAGCCTTATAATTAGAACACTGAGCCTTATAAATAGGGCATTGAGCCTTATAAATAGGGCACTGAGCCTTATAAATAGGGCACTGAGCCTTATAAATAGGGCATTGAGCCTTATAAATAGGGCACTGAGCCTTATAAATAGGGCACTGAGCCTTATAAATAGGGCATTGAGCCTTATAAATAGGGCACTGAGCCTTATAAATAGGGCAGAGTCTTATAAATAGAACACTGAGCCTTATAAATAGGGCACTGAGCCTTATAAATAGGGCACTGAGTCTTATAAATAGAACACTGAGCCTTATAAATAGGGCACTGAGCCTTATAAATAGGGCATTGAGCCTTATAAATAGGGCACTGAGCCTTATAAATAGGGCACTGAGTCTTATAAATAGAACACTGAGCTATATCAATAGGGCAATTGAGCCTTACCACTTTTGGGGAGGGGGAAGGGCAGGCCAAACATTTGTTCATACATCAGCAGCACACTCTTGCCCACGTCCAGGGCGTAACGCGTGTCGCTGAGGCGGCTCTCCGGGGCATACACTCGGAACGGCACGCCACTCGCCAGCACGGACTGAAACAACACATTTATTAACCCCTGGAGGCCCAGAACGTAATTTCCATTGTAATTTGGGTGCCATTTAACGATTGAAAACACATAATTATCAACCTCTTGAGGCCCAGAATGTAATTTCCATTGTAATTTGGGTGCCATTAGACAATTGAAAACACATAATTATTAACCCCTTGAGGCCCAGAACGTAATTTCCATTGTAATTTGAGTACCATTAAACAATTGAAAACACAATTACTAACCCCTTGAGGCCCAGATATTTATATGTGTAAATACAGCTTAAAGTTCTCACCTCTTTATATGTGTAAATACAGCTTAAAGTTCTCCTCTTTATATGTGTAAATACAGCTTAAAGTTCTCCTCTTTATATGTGTAAATACAGCTTAAAGTTCTCCTCTTTATATGTGTAAATACAGCTTAAGTTCTCCTCTTTATATGTGTAAATACAGCTTAAGTTCTCAATTCTTTAAATGTGTAAATACAGCTTAAAGTTCTCCTCTTTATATGTGTAAATACAGCTTAAGTTCTCAATTCTTTAAATGTGTAAATACAGCTTAAAGTTCTCACCTCTTTATAGGAGAAGTCACACACAATGAAGCACACCAAGTAGGTCACCATGGGCAGGGATTTCTCAAAGGCCACCTCTGTCAGACCTTCAGACGGCGAGTCCTGGGCTTCCTCCTGTAGCAATAGCAGGACAAAACAAATTGGCAAGTTTAAAAAAGAAATAGGGAGAAACTGGTTCATAAATAGGGTGGTAAATGATTGGAAGGGACTCAGACGTCAGGTGGTCAGTGCGGAGTCATTAACCCCTTGAGGCCTACAACGTAATTTCCATTGTAATTTGAGTACCATTAGACGGTTTGAGTGACTATAAGCAATATTTTATAGATATGACCTGTTTAGTATCCTTGTCGACGAACTAATTTGATAAATTCAGTTATTTTTCGTAATTTTATGGCTAACAACAGACGATTTTATATAGCAAAGGAAAGATCTGGACGTGAAGGGGTTAATAGCGCCTTTAGTTTAATAGATAATACCGTACAATGGGGCAATTGAGAACACATGGGGCAATTGAGAAATAAAGGGGTAATTGAGAACAGACTATACTGCGGTGTTATTACTAAGGCTAGGATATATTTTTAATGTTCAGTGTGATCACCAATGATGTGTCCACTTGCATTAAGCATATCAACTTGATTGTGTGAAATTTAACTAATTATGTATTAATATTTAAAAATTGCTTTTTTAGATACTTTTTACAGACTAACTACTAAGGTCTATAACGCAGTGTCAATTTAAATGACAAACCTGCTATTCTGATACTGGATCCTAGAATCTTTCTGCCACACTGAGAAATATCCACTTAACAGGTAAATTGATTAGTGTTCAAAAGATTGAACAATTACTAGAGTGGGGCAATTGAAAACACAAGGTGGGGCAATTGAGAACAAAAGGCGGGAGACTAGTGTGAGGCAGAGAGCCCCTCGTGGAAGGAGAGTCAATGTGCCAGCGGGAAGAAGTGTCTCACTCCAGGATATGGAGGGAAGTTGCCCAAGTACCACAGGCGCAAGACAGCCAGTGAAGCGAGCTCTATATACCGACACTTCTTCAGACACTTCTTCAGATAAGAGTGACACTGATGAGAGTGAGCCAGTGCTGCCTGAGCCAGAACCAAACGAGGATGAAGCTACCAGTAGTTCTGTAAAGGATCTGCAAGTTGGTGATTGCGTTAAGTTCAAACCAAAGAAAAAGGCACATGTAAATTATGTTGGTATGGTCTTGGAAAAGGCTGACACGCAGTGGGATGTGATCTACTACAGGAAGGCTGATGTTCCACACGACCAGGACTCTACAAGAGTAGTAGCATTTAAGCAACCTGACAGAAGAGAAGTGTTAGCCACCGATGTAGAGGACATAGTTATGAAATTGAAGCTGAAAGAAGCACGCAAATCAGTCATTCTATTCCCCAATGTGTTCAAAGGCATGCTCATCCGGTAGGGTAAGGTTAATAAGGATAGCCAGATTTGTGCACAACTGCTTATTTAGGTCTTTGAAGGGGAAGTAAGTCAGTACAATATAATTATAATATTACCTATGCATTAAGTTACATGTTCTCATTTGCCCCAAATCACTTTTCTCAATTGCCCCAATGTTGATGGCAATAATGACTTTTTTGTTTAATTAATATAAAAAAGAAATGTTTGCATTATGATACATTTGCACTGGTAGATATGTGCAGAAAAAGGAGTAAAGGATTATTTGTCAAATAAAATTTGTATACAAATATAAGTTGTTTTCCCATATACCTTAGTATCTCAAAAAATAGCAATATTTGTTCTCAATTGCCCCATTGTACGGTACCCTTAATAGTGCCTTTAGTTTAATAGATAATGTAATAAATAGTTACCTTAATGGGCATGTTTGAGAGGGCAATGTACCCCTGGGACGGCCTCACTACTGTCAGGCTGTAGGTAGACTTAAAGCCAGGCTCGTCCAGGCAGGGGAAGGCGCGACGTGCATAGGTGGGCTGGAACTTGGTGGTGGCCAGACCCCTGCGAGGGACACACAGAAAGGTGCTATTAAGGGTATTATCTATTAAACTAAAGGTGCTATTAAGGGCATTATCTATTAAACTAAAGGTGCTATTAAGGGCATTATCTATTAAACTAAAGGTGCTATTAAGGGTATTATCTATTAAACTAAAGGTGCTATTAAGGGTATTATCTATTAAACTAGTCTTATTTTTTTTTTACGAGGCAAAAATTTCATTCTATCATAAGGTCTCATGCTTAATTTGCCTATATTTACCTGATAATAGGGTTAACTATGATAAAATACAGCTGAAATTAAGAAGTGTAATATTCCCTTCTCCTGGCATCAAATATCAGTCAGTAAACAGCAAGGGGTCAGGATTTTCGCCTCATTAAAAAAAAAAAAAAAAAAAAACCCAGCGTCTAATATCCCCCTTACCTAGCTCTGCCATTACCATCCGTGTAGTTGGAGTAATAGAAGCCCAGGATGCCATTGGTCAGGGAGCCAGAGAAGTGAAGGGTGAGCTCGAAGGCCCCGGCTGCCACCTCCTCCTCGGTGCGCACCACAAAGAACTGGTGAGCCGGGTAGCTGAGGGCCTCTCGGAGTGCCACAACCTTCACCATGGACACACAACAACATAAGATAAGTACAGTAGTAGTAGTTAGTAGTAGTTAGTAGTAGTTAGTAGTAGTAGTACTCATAAAGATGAGAACATAAGAAAATAAGATATAGTAGTTAGTAGTAGAGTATTGTTATAGTAGTAGTAGTAGTAGTAATAGAGAGAAGTAGTAGGAGAGTATTAGTAGTATATAGTAGCTATAGTAAGTAGTAGTAGTAGTAGTAGTAGGAGGAGATTCAGAGTAGTAGTAGTAGTAGTAGTAGTAGTAGTAGTAGTAGTAGTAGTAGTAGTAGGAGGAGGAGGATGAGGAGTGAGTATAGTAGTAGTAGTAGTAGTAGTAGTAGTAGTAGTAGTAGTAGTAGTAGTAGTAGGAGTGGAGGAGTTCAGTAGTAGTAGTAGTAGTAGTAGTAGTAGTAGTAGTAGTAGTAGTAGTAGTAGTAGTAGTAGGAGTAGGAGGAGTAGAGTAGTAGTAGTAGGAGTAGTAGTAGTAGTAGTAGTAGTAGTAGTAGTAGTAGTAGTAGGATAGAGTAGGTAGTAGGAGTAGGAAGTAGTAGTAGTAGTAGTAGTAGTAGTAGTAGAGTAGGAGTAGGAGTATAGTAGTAGTAGTAAGTAGTAGTAGTAGTAGAGTAGAGTAGTAGTAGTAGTAGTAGTAGTAGTAGTAGTAGTAGTAGTAGTAGTATAGTAGTAGTAGTAGTAGAAGGAATAGTAGTAGTAGAAGGAATAGTAGTAGTAGTAGTAGTAGTAGTAGTAGTAGTAGTAGTAGTAGTAGTAGTAGTAGTAGTAGTAGTAGTAGTAGTAGTAGTAGTAATAATAATAATAATAATAATAATAATAATAATAATAATAATAATAATAATAATAATAATAATAATAATAGTAGTAGTAGTAGTAGTAGTAGTAGTTCAGTTAGTAGTTAAACATCTTCAGTGGCAGTGGAGTTGTGGTAACGAAGGAAGGACAGCGGCACTTGGGTGCTGTTATTGGAACAGAGGAGTATAAGAAGGAGTACGTCGGAGAGAAAGTGTCTGAGTGGGTACACGAGGTCGATGTCCTGTCAGCCATGGCCAAGACCGAGCCTCACGCAGCCTACGCGGCATACACGCATGGCCTGCAACATCGGTGGAACTTCGCCATGCGCACCATCCTGGACATCAGCCCTCTCCTCAGACCGCTGGAGGAATCTATAAAGAACACCTTCATACCAGCGTTACTGAGATCTCCCGTCCTGGGGAATGACGCGAGGGCATTGCTCGAACTCCCTCCAAGACTAGGCGGGATGGGAATCACCTCTCCTGAGAAGGTGGCTGAGGTGGAGAACCTCAACTCCATCAACCTTACCAGGTCCCTCACGGATATGATCATCACTCAGGACGCACAAGGTGAAATCGACCAAAGTGTGATCGCTGAGCAAAAGAAACGATTCTCACGAGACAGGCAGCAAGGGCAGAAGACCAGCCTTGAACACCTTTCGACCATCCTGCCTCCAGACACCGTGAGAAAAATCCACATCGCACAGGAGACGGGAGCGTCCAACTGGCTAACATCACTACCAATCAGAGCAAAGGGCTTCAACCTCAACAAACAAGAATTTGTCGATGCCGTTGCTCTGAGGTACGGCTGGCCAGTGAAGGACTCCCCAACACCTTGTGTGTGGATCCCCCAACAACGTAGACCACACCATGACGTGCAAAAAGGGGGGATTCGTGTGTATCAGGCACGACGAGGTGAGGGACCTGACAGCCAGCATGCTCAGGGAGGTGTGCCAAGACGTCTCCACCGAGCCAACCCTTCTGCCTCTAGATGGGGAACTCCTGCGGTACAGGACAGCCAATACTGCCCCTGAGGCTCGCGTGGACATCTGTGCTCGGGGATTCTGGACCAGAGGGCAGCGGACCTTTTTGGACATCGGATCTTCGACCCGATGGCCGCCTCCCATCGTGAGCTCTCCCTCGAGGCTGTCCACCACAGGAACGAGCTGGAGAAGATAAGGGCCTATGGCGATAGGATCCTGCAAGTCGACCATGGTACCTTCACGCCCCTGGTCTTCACCACATCTGGCGGCATGGCCCCCAAGGCTAGGAGCTTCTACTCAAGACTAGCTGACTTGATGTCAGTAAAGAAGCACCAGCCAAGGAGCTCCGTCGCCGCCTGGATGAGGTGTCGCCTCTCCTTCTCCCTGCTCCGGTCTGCCCTCCTGTGTCTCAGGGGTACGAGATACTCCACTCCCTCTAACACGGACATAAGTGACCTCGATTGCGAGGCCACATTGGTAGAGAGTGGGATAAGGGTGGATAGGTTAGGAATAGAGTAGGTTTATAAATTTAGGGGTAGTTAGTTAGTAAATGTATGTATTTTTAGGGGTAGTTGTAAGGTTGGATGCCACAGTCAATAGCGAGGTGGGGCTATGGCGTACCCGCCGCAATTAAGAGGCGGTGGAGGTATCTTGTAGTAGTGTAGTTTATAACAAACAAAAAAAAAAAAAAAAAAAAAAAATAGTAGTAGTAGTAGTAGTAGTAGTAGTAGTAGGAGATTCAGAGTAGTAGTAGTGGTGAGAACCAAAGACTACTGTATACAGTAGCTAGTCTTTGTGAGAACATAAGAAAATAAGGAAGCTACAAGACGCCCTATTTTTTAATAGGTAGTACCTAGAGTACTTTCCGCTAGGCAGACACCATGACAGTGTAAATAGCGGCTTAAATGAATGAACAAACCTTCCAATAAATCAAGAAACATAAAACCTAATACATCTAAGCTTAGAGGATAAATGGAAAAAAATGAGAAAAAAAAAATACATAAGGGTTATGCCAAGCCCGAACTTAGGACCGTGAAACAAGCATGATAACATATTTAACAAATACTAAAAACATATTGATTTAATTATCTAACACAATTATTGTCTCAAACCAGAATAATTATTTTTTGTTTTTTTGCGGAGAAATAATGTTGACATGACACAACACGACTGCGAGCCTTCACGTCAATAGGTTAGGTTATGGGGCGATCACACTGGCCCGAATGAGCTTCCGTCTGTTTTCCGTATACGAAAGTGGTGTGATTTTTTAAACTGGCCGAATGTCCCTCCGAATGTGTTTTCCCCAATGTATCACCGAATGCTTTCCATTTGCTTTCAGAATGTTTTCAGTATGGTTTCAGAATGCTTTCAGAATGTTTTCAGTATGGTTTCAGAATGCTTTCAGAATGTTTTCAGTATGGTTTCAGAATGCTTTCAGAATAGACCGAATATCTACCGTATTTGCCGGCGCATAAGACGCAGTTTTTTCCCTTAAAAAGGAATACAAAGTTCACCCTGCGTCTAATGCGGCCATATTAGCGAATGAGAGGTCGGGCAAAGAATGCAGAACAGCCGGTGGTGTATTACTAAAGGGGTCTGGAGTGATCTATGTTGAGCAGTAGTCCACTGAGCACAAATTTGTAACTGTGTTATCAACAGTAATGCATAATACTAAGCAAAGGTTGGAGTTTAAGAGAAAACAAGAGCTGAGGCAACAAGATAGCGATTGTTGCTGCCAAGATGGCCGTGTCAGATGTAAACATCATCCACCTCCCGCTGCTGCTCTCCATTGTAAAATACTTGATATCTCAGGTCTGCCGCTTCACCTGGGATACTTCAGTCAGCGACGCCCTCCGTGCACCCACCATGGGTCATTACCGCTCAGACTCCTCCCCGCACCCATGGAAAAGACAAACATCCCGCATATAAGATGTCGCCTTAACCCGCATTCGACTCGGGCCACGCAAGTTGACACAACAGTTGGAAGGAGATGATAGAAGGGAGGCAGAAAATGGTGATGGAGTTTTCGCTGGAATGAGTATTGTTGATAAATGGAATAGTGAAACAAAGAGCGTGTTAAAGTTTTATTTGGAGGAGGGTGAGAGGGAGTGTAGTATCTTGGGGAGTCTGTCTATACACACAAGGATGGAGAAAGGGCGTCCTAGCCTTGTAGTTTATTTGACAGCAAGTCATTGTACAATGTAGGGACATGAGGTGCGCGGCGTGTGTGTCTCTGTGTGTCCTGTGGCTGACTGAATTACCTGGCTGGTGTAAGTGGTGTTGCAGTTGTGTCGGCGAGGACAAGTCAGGTCAGCGTCAGGTCACCCTCTAATCCTGGTCCCAGACTGGGGGGTGGCCTAAGCCGATGCAAGTGTGTATGTGCGTGTGTGTGTTAGCACCGCTATAGTGGTAAGCAAGGTGGGATAGGAGACAGCATAGTTGTACGTACCACTTCGACCCCTCAATCCTCACCCTTGTACCTCTGCGGATAAGGAAATTGTATGAAAGAGTGCTAGTAAAAAGGCTGCAATGGTACTTGTAGACGGGACAAAAGTCTTCCACACGGTACACCAAGACCAAGACCCATCACGGCGCCACACCGTCCGCCTCAAGGCAGAATCACACCACACCATCATGGTGACACGGCACCGTCTCATCACATCTGTTAGAATTTCTTACATTCAAACAAATAGACGTGTTACACTAAACGGTGAGCCGCCGTCACGGCTCCTGGGGCTAACGGTTTCTGGGGAAGAATATTTCAACGTAATGAGACTGTGCCGTGCTGATAATTGTCGTTTTCTCAAGGCTTTATGTACCCAAAACAGTGTCTTTTAGGGTTCAACTCCTCAACAGAAGTGCTATTAATTCAAATTTCTTCAACCATAGCCTCTGAGGCACCATGTCTGCTTAGAGGGTGAGCAGGAACTGCCGAAAATGACGGAACCGTGACGAATAGTGTGAATACAAGGCACGGCTGACAGAACGCTGCCGTGATATCAGAGTGTGAACCAGCCTTCACCTGTACCTTCCTGAAGAAGACTAATCAACCCTCGCGACTGTGATAGATTCATAGTTGTAAACAGGGCAAATATCGTCGATCCGACAACGGTGCCTTCAACAATTACAACAAGGTAGAGATCGTTACCTTACAGTGTTACCCAAATATCTTCGTAAATTTTTGTTATTGGGCAACCACCGATTTCGAGGCAAAAACTTACGTCCTCCTGAATAGTTTTGATGTGTTTTGTATTAATCTGGCTCTCGTTTTTGTCAGAAATCAATGTTTGTTTACACGTGTGTGTGTGTGTGCATGGGGGGGGGGGGGGTTAAGCCTGCCCCTTCAGGTCTGCCGCGCAAACATTGCTACGCTTCACACTGCCATATTACGGGTACTTCTCGTTTTTTCTCTATATCATCTGTTACTATACCAAACCCCACCTCTAACCTAGCCTAATCTGATTTAACCTAACTTAACTTTCTGGCTGAAATAACGGTAGATTTTCGGTACTACGTGTAATGCCATTATTTTTCAATTGCCTCATGAGAAATGGGGTTCAAAATACTCAGAATGAAGAAAGCTACACGATGATGTAGGTAAGAGTCCTAGGACTTTTGAAAGCCCACTACCAAAATAATACCAATATCTATACTGCAAATTTTCCACAAATTCTAAACACATAGCAGAAAAGCAACAAAGGCATACCTACAACATTAAATCTAAGCTATATGTCATAGGTAGCAAAATATTAGAATATCAATTCGTGGGGGCATCCTGCAATATATTATGACAGATTTTGGTTACCCTGTCATTCCCTTTACATTTTAACTAGTATAATTTTTCATTCACACGCACTGCACTGTGAATATTGTATTTAGGTACATGCTCATAATAATTTGCTTTCCCATACAAATCCTTTTTTTTTGTAATAACTTTTGATAAATTTACGATTTTTTTTTTCCCCCTCAAAAACACCAATATTTTTTTCTTCTCAAAAACTCCTTGTAACATAGGGGTGCGTCTTATGTGGAGGTGCGTCTTATGCGCCGGCAAATACGGTACTTCCCGCATGTTGACTTCGAAAGGTTTCCTTTCCGAACGCTTTCTGTATGCTTTCCGAATGCTTTCAGAACACGGCGAATCAACCTAGAATGGACTGAACTCTTTCCGCATGCTTTCCGCACGCTTTCCGAACGTTTTCGGAAACGTTCGGAAAGCATTAGTCATGTTCTGGGTCCATTCGGGGTGTTCAGAAAGAACCCAGCACCTCCAAATTTTCATTCCGAATGCACCAAGAACTAGACGCATGCTTCCCGAACGTTTTCCGTACATGCCGTATGCTCCTACAATGCTTCCCGAATACTTCCCGAATACACATGGACGACACATTTGGATGGTAGATGAAAATTATTTTGAACATGCACAACAAATTTTTGGAGCTACCGAATGCCGTTCCGTAAGCATCCGTACGGAGCCGAACAGCCAGTGTGCTCCTAGAACACACCGAATGCTTCCCGAATATGATCCGTTCGCTCCCCGAACACCCAAATTCCTATTCGGAAAACAAACGGAAAGGCATTCAGCCCAATGTGAACGGGCCATTAGGTTAGATTACTGAGTCTAAAGGTGGGGTTAGGTTAGTTTAATTTTCATATCTCATATACACTCCTTCCTATTAAAAACGTCTATTATATCTCTAAAAGTAGTGATTTGCGACAGAAGTTCAGAGAGAATGTTTCTTAGAATCTATTAAGGTGAACAGAAACCACACTCCCAATTGTGAGGTCCATACAATAACCGGAATGGAGATTATGTCCAGAACGGAGTTTGTATTAAGACAATTTGGCATTTATTGGGACATTGAATGAAGTTATTAAAAGAATAATAATGTTTTATTCGACATTAAACGATACATTCTGGAAAATATAAATTTTTTCGGCTCGAAAAGATAAATCTTGGATCATGCAATGCATTGTCATTGTAATGCACGGTTCATTCGCCAGGTGTCGGCATAACCAAGTCTGGGACACTGGTTAATAAGTGTAATGTAGTGTACCCAGTTCCTGCATGCACTGCATTCGATGCAGTCATTTAACCATTGGTTTTGGCAGTGAGTACAGGGGCACTGTACAACAGTGAGTACAGGGGTACTGTACAACAGTGAGTACAGGGGCACTGTACAACAGTGAGTACAGGGGTACTGTACAACAGTGAGTACAGGGGTACTGTACAACAGTGAGTACAGGGGCACCTGTACAACAGTGAGTACAGGGGTACTGTACAACATTTGAGTACAGGGGCACTGTACAACAGTGAGTACAGGGGTACTGTACAACAGTGAGTACGGGGTACTGTACAACAGTGAGTACAGGGTGCTGTACAACATGAGTACAGGGGTACTGTACAACAGTGAGTACAGGGGTGCTGTACAACAGTGGGTACAGGGGAAACTGTACAACGTGATTTACAGGGGCACTGTACAACAGTAAAGTACAGGGGTACTGTACAACAGTGAGTAAAAGGGGTACTGTACAACAGTGAGTACAGGGGTACTGTAAACAGTGAGTACAGGGGCACTGTACAACAGTGAGTACAGGGGTACTGTACAACAGTGAGTACAGGGGTACTGTACAACAGTGAGTACAGGGGTACTGTACAACAGTGAGTACAGGGGTACTGTACAACAGTGAGTACAGGGGTACTGTACAACAGTGAGTACAGGGGTACTGTACAACAGTGAGTACAGGGGCACTGTACAACAGGGGAGTACAGGGGAAACTGTACAACAGCGAGTACGGGGCACTGTAAACAGTGAGTACAGGGGCACTGTACAACGTGAGTAAAAGGGTACTGTACAACAGTGAGTACAGGGGTACTGTACAACGTGAGTCCCAGGGGTACTGTACAACAGTGAGTACAGGGGTACTGTACAACAGCGAGTCAGGGTACTGTACAACAGCGAGTACAGGGGTACTGTACAACAGTGAGTACAGGGGTACTGTAAAACAGTGAGTACAGGGGTACTGTACAACGTGAGTACAGGGGTACTGTACAACAGTGAGTACAGGGGCACTGTAAAACAGTGAGTACAGGGGTACTGAAACAACAGTGAGTACAGGGGTACTGTACAACAGTGAGTACAGGGGTACTGTAAAACATGGTACAGGGGTACTGTACAACAGTGAGTACAGGGGTACTGTACAACGTGAGTAACAGGGGTACTGTAAAACAGTGAGTACGGGGGTACTGTACAACAGTGAGTACAGGGGCACTGTACAACAGTGGTACAGGGGTGCTGTACAACAGTGAGTACAGGGGTACTGTACAACAGTGAGTACAGGGGTGCTGTACAACAGTGGGGTACAGGGTACTGTACAACAGTGAGTACAGGGGCACTGTACAACAGTGAGTACAGGGGTACTGTACAACAGTGAGTACAGGGGTACTGTACAACAGTGAGTACAGGGGTACTGTAAACAGTGAGACAGGGGTACTGTACAACAGCGAGTACAGGGGTACTGTACAACAGCGAGTACAGGGGTACTGTACAACAGTGAGTACAGGGGTACTGTACAACAGTGAGTACAGGGGTACGTACAACAGTGAGTACAGGGGTACTGTACAACAGTTGAGTACAGGGGCACTGTACAACAGTGAGTACGGGGGTACTGTACAACAGTGATACAGGGGTACTGTACAACAGTGATACGGGGGTACTGTACAACATGAGTACGGGGGTACTGTAAAACCCAGTGAGTACAGGGCTACTGTACAACAGTGAGTACAGGGGTACTGTACAACAGTGAGTACAGGGGTACTGTACAACAGTGAGTACAGGGGTACTGTACAACAGTGAGTACAGGGGCACTGTACAACAGTGAGTACAGGGGTACTGTACAACAGTGAGTACAGGGGACGTACAACAGTGATACAGGGGACTGACAACAGTGAGTACGGGGGCACTGTACAACAGTGAGTACAGGGGTACTGTACAACAGTGAGTACGGGGGTCCTGTACAACAGTGAGTACAGGGGCACTGTACAACGGGTGAGTACGGGTACTGTACACAGTGAGTACAGGGGTACTGTACAACGTGAGTACAAGGGTACTGTACAACAGTGAGTACAGGGGTACTGTACAACAGTGAGTACAGGGGTACTGTACAACAGTGAGTACAGGGGCACTGTACAAACAGTGAGTACGGGGGTACTGTACAACAGGTACAGGGGCCCTGTACAACAGTGAGTACAGGGGTCCTGTAAAACAGTGAGTACAGGGGCACTGTACAACAGTGAGTACAGGGGTACTGTACAACAGTGAGTACAGGGGTACTGTACAACAGTGAGTACAGGGGTACTGTACAACAGTGAGTACAGGGGTACTGTACAACAGTGAGTACAGGGGTACTGTACAACAGTGAGTACAGGGTACTGTACAACGTGAGTACGGGGGTACTGTACAACGTGAGTACAGGGGTACTGTACAACAGTGAGTACAGGGGTACTGTACAACAGTGAGTACAGGGGTACTGTACAACAGTGAGTACAGGGGAAACTGTACAACAGTGAGTACAGGGGCACTGTACAACAGTGAGTACAGGGGTACTGTACAACAGTGGTACAGGGGTACTGTACAACAGTGAGTACGGGGCACTGTACAACATGAGTACAGGGGCACTGTACAACAGTGAGTACAGGGGTACTGTACAACAGTGAGTACAGGGGTCCTGTACAACAGTGAGAAACGGGGGCACTGTACAACAGTGAGTACAGGGCACGTACAACAGTGAGTACAGGGGCACTGTACAACAGTGAGTACAGGGGTACTGTACAACAGTGAGTAAAAGGGGTACTGTACAACAGTGAGTACAGGGTACGTACAACAGTGAGTACGGGGGTACTGTCAACAGTGAGTACAGGGGTACTGTACAACAGTGAGTACAGGGGTACTGTAACAACAGTGAGTATAGGGGTACTGTACAACAGTGAGTACAGGGGTACTGTACAACAGTGAGTACAGGGGTACTGTACAACGTGAGTACAGGGGTACTGTACAACAGTGAGTACAGGGCACTGTACAACAGTGAGTACGGGGTACTGTACAACAGTGAGTACAGGGGTACGTACAACAGTGAGTACAGGGGCACGGTACAACAGCGAGTACAGGGCACTGTACAACAGCGAGTACGGGGGTACTGTACAACAGTGAGTACAGGGGAAACTGTACAACAGTGAGTACGGGGGTACTGTACAACAGTGAGTACAGGGGTACTGTACAACAGTGAGTACAGGGGTACTGTACAACAGCGAGTACAGGGTACTGTACAACAGCGAGTACGGGGTACTGTACAACAGTGAGTACAGGGGTACTGTAAAACAGTGAGTACAGGGGTACTGTACAACAGTGAGTACAGGGGTACTGTACAACAGTGAGTACAGGGGTACTGTACAACAGCGAGTACAGGGGTACTGTACAACAGTGATACAGGGGTAACTGTACAAACAGTGAGTACAGGGGTCTGTCCAACAGGGGAGTACAGGGGTACTGTACAACAGTGAGTACAGGGGTACGTACAACAGTGAGTACGGGGGTACTGTAAAACAGTGAGTACAGGGGTACTGTAAAACAGTGAGTACGGGGGGTACTGTACAACAGTGAGTACAGGGGCACTGTACAACAGTGAGTACAGGGGCACTGTACAACAGTGAGTACAGGGGTACTGTACAACAGTGAGTACAGGGGTACTGTACAACAGTGAGTACAGGGGCACTGTACAACAGTGAGTACAGGGGTACTGTACAACAGTGAGTACAGGGGTACTGTACAACAGTGAGTACAGGGGTACTGTAACAACATGAGTACAGGGGTACTGTACAACAGTGAGTACAGGGGTACTGTACAACAGTGGAGTACGGGGGTACTGTACAACAGTGAGTACAGGGGTACTGTACAACAGTGAGTACAGGGGTACTGTACAACAGTGAGTACAGGGGTACTGTACAACAGTGAGTACAGGGGTACTGTACAAAGTGAGTACAGGGGTACTGTACAACAGTGAGTACAGGGTACTGTACAAGTGAGTACAGGGGTACTGTACAACAGTGAGTACGGGGGTACTGACAACAGTGAGTACAGGGGTACGTACAACAGTGAGTACAGGGGTACTGTACAACCAGTGAGTACAGGGGTCTGTACAACAGTGAGTACAGGGGTACTGTACAACAGTGAGTACAGGGGTACTGTACAACGTGAGTACAGGGGTACTGTACAACAGTGAGTACGGGGGTATGTACAACAGGGGAGTACAGGGGTATGTACAACAGTGAGTACAGGGGTACTGTACAACAGTGAGTACAGGGGGTACTGTACAACAGTGAGTACAGGGGTTTACTGTACAACAGTGAGTACAGGGGTACTGTACAACAGTGAGTACGGGGGTACTGTACAACAGTGAGTACAGGGGTGCTGTACAACAGTGGAGTACAGGGGTACTGTACACAGTGAGTACAGGGGTGCTGTACAACAGTGATACAGGGGTACTGTACAACAGTGAGTACGGGGGCCACTGTAAAACAGTGAGTACAGGGGTACTGTACAACAGGGGAGTACAGGGGTACTGTACAACAGTGAGTACAGGGGTGCTGTACAACAGTGAGTACAGGGGTACTGTACAACAGTGAGTACAGGGGCACTGTACAACAGTGAGTACAGGGGTACTGTACAACAGTGAGTACAGGGGTACTGTACAACAGTGAGTACAGGGGTACTGTACAACAGTGAGTACAGGGGTACTGTACAACAGTGAGTACAGGGGTACTGTACAACAGTGAGTACAGGGGTACTGTACAACAGTGAGTACAGGGGTACTGTACAACAGTGAGTACAGGGGTACTGTCCCAACAGTGAGTACAGGGGTACTGTACAACAGTGAGTACCAGGGGTACTGTACAACAGTGAGTACAGGGGTACTGTACAACAGTGAGTACAGGGGCACTGTACAACAGTGATACGGGGGCACGTACAACAGTGAGTACAGGGGTACTGTACAACAGTGATACAGGGGCACTGTATAACAGTGAGTACAGGGGTACTGTACAACAGGTTTCTTCGTTGTTTCGATGCGTTTGAGACATGTGGACATTTTTTTATCAGAGACTGATGACTTTTTCAGAAATCGGCTAGTTTATATAACCTTAATTGCAATTAACATTTATAGATTGTGCTGACATCAGAGATTGACTAGTGATTAACTAGCACTCTTCCTTAGTTCGGAAGGACAAATCAAAAGAGACGTCATCAACAAACAGTTTAAGATATAAATATACATATCCTTATAGACCCTTCTAAACCCACCCTCCAGCCCGTCTTGGAACTCCGTTCCGGAAAATAATCTCCGTTCCGGACCGTTCCGGTTATTGTATGGACTGCCAATTGTGTAGGGAATTTCGGTCCTAGTGTAAAAATTTAGATTACAGGAAGTTTCGACGGAATGCACTTTCGACGGTAGAAAATGGAAGTTTCGTCGGTACAGTCGAACTCCTGTTGAAACTTCCAATATGTCTATCATAGAGTAAAACCTAAAGGTATTTTGCCATTGAGAGGATTAATATAAAATGCAAAGTTACTAGATCATTGCCCACCACAATTAAAGTGAAAAGCATATACAGCAATGAGCGTCTTCCCACCGTCTTCGTCGCCCGAAAAAAAAACCAGTAGCGAAATTTGAAACCGTATATACTTGCAGATACAAAGCATAAAACAACGCTGGAACAGGGTAGATTATACAGTCATGATATAAACTACTGTGTATCATCTTCAGGGGCACATGAAATCAGTAGTGATGCTAAATTCGTAATATATGGCATCTGGCGACATTAGGGCAGGTGGCGACTAAAGTGTTATCTACGGTACGTTTGCTACTATTTCATTTTACCATAGTTTATATGGTACAATATTAATAATACTTCCATACTCTCTTAGCCCCCCTTCCCCCCCTTGTTTTTTTTCACTACGCCTCGCCCCCTTATGAAAAACGGGTGATTTAGGCCAAGTTATTTGTGAGGACACAAACACATCAAAATCTATTAGAATATAAATAAAAGGCTTATTTTATAATAGCGGAAAGTTTTGAACACAGAAATACCCAACTTTTTACCCATTTAGCGTGCATATATTGTCTCTGCTTGGGTGTTATATCATGCAATACAGTCCCACGCCCTTTCTTAACCCTTAACCCTTAGCCTTGGATATTGCAAGGGGACCCGTAAATTGAAGTAAAAAGCATAAGAAAATACGAGAAATAAGATAAGTGAAGCCAGAAATAACCAGGGTTTTACCTATTTATTTGTGCATAATTGTCTTTGTCATGGGTAATATCATGCCAAAACAGCCACACACTGTCTTACCCCTTACCTAGCCTTGAATATTGCACGGGAAGCCGTAAATTGAGGTATGAATATAAGAATAAAATAAATTTCCAATATGGCCGCTGTGACCCTCATCAGAGCTGGATCAGAGCTCCCCTTGATCTTGACATCCAACTCGAGGAAAAAAAAAAAAATTCACCACAACAAAAATCTACTTTTGAACAAAGCCCTAATAAATCGTGATAAAATATGGGCTAATAGTATATGATGTATGTATCCTATAAACAGTAACAGATCCTCGTTTAGTGTTGAAACCACGGAGCAATACATGTTTAGTTTTTTCGATAATTTGACTCATTACACCACTGAATCAATGTATTCCTTGAGAAAGCAAGTGAAAAACACGTAACATAAACACACACAAACACACTGCGCCTGTAGGCATAGCTAATCACACACAAATAACCTCACCACTCATTTAGGAGGAACAAGGTTGGCGTTAAAACGTAAACAAAACCCCCCTAAATTAAATAAACAAAATACAGTCACCAGGCGCGTGATTAATGCATAAAACGATGCGGAAATATCGAAATATATTAAAACACACAAAAATCCCCCTCCATTTGATGTAAAAAAAGAATTATCAACAAAATATCGCTAATATGTACGGTGTTACTAAAAGATTAAATCATATTTCTTTTACGAAGGCCTTAAAACACGGACACTTATTATGGAAAGTCATACGAGAAGCTGGACTTTTCAACAAGGGTATTCAATCCAATATCAGTCCACGAATTAAAAAGTGGATATTCGTTTTGAAATTCGTAATTGGCACCTCGTAAAATGGCGGCAAGCCCAGGAGCCAATCAGAGGCCTCGCTACACTGACAGCGAATCAGAGGCCTTGCTACATCTCCCAGCCAATCAGCGTCCAGGAACCAGCTGGGCGCCGGGCGGCCATGTTTGTTGTTTAACCAAGATATTGTTACGAAGGGCCTTTTTCGTGGGTACTAGCGGACAAGGCAAGGGCCCTTCGCCTGTACCTCTGGGGCCTCGCCGGTGGTGGTTCGAAGCACGGGTCGGTCGCCACGTCCTTTCCTCCCATGGCCCCAGAGAATGGGGGGGAACCGACGTGGTGCTGGCTTGGCGGAGCAGACGGGAGTGGTAAATAGACACAGCTAAGGCGGTGGACAGGAGACTTCCCCGCCCACAGGATTACCGTGACAGCGGCGCCCCGCATTAACCTGCCCTGCAAAAGGCGCTTCTCCCTCTTCTGACGAAGGGGGACGAGAGTGGCCCTGTTGGGCACGGCGTGGCCTTGAAAGTCAGTGGCGGCGACTGTGGGGTAGGGTCACGGCGCCCTAGGGCGGCCCTTACAGTGTGTGTAGCGCGCCTACACTGTGTTGAGTCGACGGGTGTGTTTGGGGACGGCGTGTAATAGTACACGGAAGAAAAGTGGGGTGAGTCTGTTTTGCGCTGGGGTGAGCCTGTGTTCGTGGGCGAGCAGGCAAGGGCGGCGCCCCTGAGAGAGCAGTGACTCGTGGGTGTTGGCGTGTGTCCCGCCCCTTTCCCGTGTGAAAGGGGAAGGGCGGCGCCCCGGAGAGAGACAGTGACTCGTGGGTGTTGGCGTGTGTCCCGCCCCTTTTTCCCCTGTGAGGGCAAGGGCGGTGCCCCTGAGAGAGAGGACTCGTGGGTGTTGGCGTGTGTCCCGCCCCCTTTCCGTGTGAGGGGAAGGGCGGCGCCCCTGAGAGAGACAGTGACTCGTGGGTGTTGGCGTGTGTCCCCCGCCCCTTTCCCGTGTGAGGGCAAGGGCGGCGCCCCCGGAGAGAGACAGTGACTCGTGGGTGTTGGCGTGTGTCCCCCCCTTTCCCGTGTGAGGGCAAGGGCGGTGCCCCTGAGAGAGAGTGACTCGTGGGTTTGGCGTGTGTCCCCGCCCCTTTCCCGTGTGAGGGCAAGGGCGGCGCCCCTGAGAGAGACAGTGACTCGTGGGTGTTGGCGTGTGTCCCGCCCTTTCCCCTGTGGGGCAAGGGCGGCGCCCCTGAGAGTGACTCGTGGGTGTTGGCCTGTGTGCCTTGTGAGAGAAACAAGTGATTTGTACATAGTAGAGTAGTTTTTTAAATAAATGCCGTGCACAGAAGTAAGTGTCTCCCTTCAGTCCTTCCCGACCCCTCCATTGCCCCGAGCCGTAAGTGTCGTGACGAAGTGCAGGGGGCCGGATTCAGCAAACTTACCAGCGATACCCTGTTACGAGGTCGAAGTTACTAGACCGCTACGAGAGATGGCAAAACTGTATTCGGCAACGATATTGTAAGCACCTAGTAAGCTACGAGGTCCATTGCAGCTGGTAGCCACCAGAGGGTCTGGTGTCGAGCAACAGCAAATCATCTCCACGCTTACAAAAGGCGTGTTGGGCTTACACGTGCTTTCCTCTCCCTCTCTCTCTCTCTCTCTCTCTCTCTCTTTTTTTCATCTACTATTTCTTCTCCCTCCTCCTCCTCTTCCTTCTCCCTCCTCCACACGATGAAAATATTCACGATAATATCACATACTGGCTATGATGTGTATATATGTAGGCTACATATATACACATCATAGCCAGTATGTGATATTATCGTGAATATTTTCATCGTGTGGAGGATGAAGAGGGAGAAGGGAAGAGGAGGAGGAGGGAGAAGAAATATAATAGAAAGAAAGAAAGGAGAGAGAGATAAACTTCCTTCCTTTCTCTTCTCTCTCTCTCTCTCTCTCCCCTTTATCTCTCTCATCTCTCTCTCCCCCTTTCCCTTTTTTTTTTTTCTCTCTCTCTCTCTCTCTCTCTCTCTTTTTCTCCTTTCTTTGGAGAGGATGTGGTGGCGGTAAAATCTTTTCTTATCACCTTTTCCCCTTATCTCTTTTTTCCTATATTGATACCAAATTCTCTCTCTCTCTCTCTCTCTCTCTCTTTCTCCTTTCTTCTCTGGAGAGGATGTGGTGGCGGTAAAATCTTTTCTTATCACCTTTTCCCCTTATCTCTTCTTTCCTATATTGATACCAAATTTTTTTTTTCTCTCTCTCTCTCTCTCCTTTATCTCCTTTTTTTTTTCTCCTCTCCTTTTTTTTCTCTCTCTCTCTCTCTCTCTTTTTCTTTCTTTTTCATCTACTATCTCTTCTCCCTTCTCTTCCTTCTCCCGCTTCATCCTCCACACGATGAAAATATTCACGATAATATCACATACTGGCTATGATGTGTGTGTGTGTGTGTATGTAGATTATTGTAGACACACACATATATATCGCCTACATATATACACATCATAGCCAGTATGTGATATTATCGTGAATATTTTCATCGTGTGGAGGATGAAGAGGGAGAAGGAAGAGGAGGAGGAGGGAGAAGAAATAGTAGATGAGAAAGAAAGAAAGGAGACAGAGAGAGAGAGAGAGAGAGAGAGTTCCTTCCCGCTAAAATATCTGGTAAATCTGCTGGTAAGCCGCTACTAGACACAGGGAGCACTCGTAGGTTACCAGGATATTTACAATATCGTAAGTGTTTGCTGAATAGGGTCTTGCCATGTGCGCGGAGGTACGAGGAAATTTACCAGAGTTTTACCTCGTAAATGGTTTGCTGAATCCAGCGGCAGGGTGGTGGATGACCCCCCCCCCCCCTGGTTTCGTAACAATATATAAACTTATCTAATGGGAAATAAGGTGAAATGTACCCTTAAATACCTTATTTATGGCATATTAGTGACACTAAGAGTATTATTAGTGATAAATATAGGGTGGACGATAATACATTGCCGCCATATTAGCCTTTCAGCGTAATATTCTCCCTGAAATATATGACATCATAGTTTGAGGCCGGTAAATTAAATATTTTTACGTGTTTTCGCAAAGTGTCTCCCGCTGAATACTACAAAGACGTACCCAGGGTATACCTTGATGCGCTGGCTGATCCTAGGTTCGAGACCCGCGTGCCCGAGAGTAGCTTCTATGGACCACTGTGGCCCGCGCCGTACCCATGGCCGCGGCGGTACGGGGCTGACGCCGTTATAGTGGACGAGAACTGCGCGTTCGCTCTTTAGGTCAGACACACACTGGGGGGCTAACTCCTCACTCTTAGCCTCTCTCGCGTTACCACATACACCACACCTGTCACTACACACCTGCACGGCCTCGCAACACACTTGTCGCCTGTGTATCACCGTAAATAAATTACTTGGAAGGTTAGACGATGCACCATGTTGGAAGTTTCGACGGTGTCGTCGAAAACGCATTCCGTCGAACCTTCCTATTACCAAAATTTACCCCACCACCCAGCCAAGACTGTTCCCCCACAAGGCTGGTCCCTCGTCTCACCTGTGACTGGCCGGCATGCTTGGTGACCAGGGCGCTGCTGATGATGGTGAGCCAGTGGGCGTGCACCAAAAAGTGGTCCCGGGGCCCCTGGGAGGTCAGGCTGATGGTGACCCGGCCTCGGAAGGTCTTGGCGGAGAGGTCAGGGTGGATGTAGAGGTCATAATGGTCGGGGGTCACGTCTTGTGGCAGACGGAAACTGTCCTGCCACGGCCTGTCACGGCACGTCTGCATGCCTACAGTAGTTAGGGGGTTGTCACGGCACGTCTGCATACCAGTAATAAGGGGGTTGTCACGGCACGTCTGCATGCCAGTAGTAAGGGTATTGGCAGACATACCAACAGACAGACTAGCTTGCCCTTACGGAACGTAGCTTTGTCTCGCGGCCTCTTGTAGCTTCCTTATGTTCTTATGCTACAAGCGTCACCTCCACACTGCCATTATTACCACCACACTGCCATTATAAACACCACACTGCCACTATAACCACCACACTGCCCTCAGCCTACACGTGCCTTCCCGATCAGCTGTCGCCGAAACACCAGCCAGCGTTGCCAAATGTGTCGGACGTTCAGATTGCCTCACTAAAACGTATCATACTGCCATTATTTATATGACCCCGTCTATTTAATAATATTAAAAGTACTACAATATGTTAACTCAGTTCTTGATAGGCTCTGGAGTTATTAATAATGCCGATTTAGGCCTTTTGGAATTATTTACAAAATGTGTTGTGCCGTCGTACGTCTGGCTCCTGGCTATTTCCTTCCTCCTCCTCCTCCTCCTCCTGTTTATTTCCTTCCTCTTCCTCCTCCTCCTCCTTCTCCTCCGTCTGGCTCCTGGGTATTTCCTTCCTCCTCCTCCTGTTTATTTCCTTCTTCCTCCTCCTTCTCCTTCCTCCTCCTCCTTCCTCTTCCTCTTCCTCTTCCTCTTCCTCTTCCTCTTCCTTCTTCTGGCTCCTGTTTATTTCCTTCCTCCTTCTTAATTTATGCTTCCTCCTCTTCCTTCAATACCGAATGCCAACTAAAATCACTACAGATGTAACCTACTAAAAAGATTACTATATATACAGAGATAAGATGCTAACATTTTGATCTACATGCTACTACAAAATTACGAAAAGAATCAGTGCAGGCAAATATTTTTTTTTTTCTCATTCCTCATTTACACAGAAAATAATCCTTAATTCTCTCTCTCTCATTCCTCATTTACACTGAGAAAATAATCCTTAATTATCTCTCTCTCTCATTCCTCATTTACACTTGAGAAAATAATCCTTAATTCTCTCATTCCTCATTTACACTGAGAAAATAATCCTTAATTCTCTCTCTCTCCCATTCCTCATTTACACTTGAGAAAATAATCCTTAATTCTCTCATTCCTCATTTACACTGAGAAAATAATCCTTAATTCTCTCATTCCTCATTTAGCTACACTGAGAAAATAATCCTTAATTCTCATTCCTCATTTACACTGAGAAAATAATCCTTAATTCTCTCATTCCTCATTTACACTGAGAAAATAATCCTAATTCTCTCTCCCTCTCATTTACACTGAGAAAATAATCTTAATTCTGTCTGTTTCTCTCTCTTACTTCAGATATTTCAGAGTAATCTAACTATACGTTTAAGTTTCTATAAGTTTACTCCTTGGCTTGTTCTTATTGCTTTGTTTTTTGTCTGTATGCCTCCGGGCGAGAATAAAATTATTATTATTATTATTATTATACATTGCATATAACAAGACAATTAATTATGACAAATGAAGACTTGAATGGAGGTATTGCAGTGGTGATGGGGAGGTGAGGGTGATGGGGAAGAATGGGGAAGGATGGGGAAGAATGGGGAGGTGAGGGGAAAGGATGGGAAGAATGGAGAAGGATGGGGAAGATTGGGGAGGGAAAAGGATGGGGAAGGATGGCGAGTTGATGGAAGGATGGGGAAGGATAGGAAAGAATGGATAGTTGATGGAAAGGATGGGGAGGTAATGGGGTGATGGAAAATAATTGCAAAAGGTGGATTGCAGTCCGCCCACACCCAGGTTAGATAGAAGGACCAGTAAAGTGTATTATCTATATTTATACAAACATTGATACACACACAATAACTCTCTATTTACAAATGTATACATATACTATATAGCTACATTCATGTTATACTTTACTTGCTGGCTATGCTGGGTTATGTATTGAATGCATTGCAGAATACCTTGGATGCATTGAAAGATATAGTTCCATGAACACTTTGTCTATAATAACAGAAATTTTGATATACACATATGGCAAAAGCTGAAGATTTGCTCGAGGTGATTGCATGAAGCCGTGCTCTTATGTACAGTGAAATGTCTTCAGTCAGGAATGAGAGGAACCCAAAACTGTTGCAAAAGAACAATTTTGCCAAACAATAAACCGTAGAATAATTCATATTTGATATTGAATCTCGAATCACAGGTGAATGGTCAACAAACACTGTAGTCAGCACACTTTTTTCACAGAAGCACCTTCAGTTTCCTTGTGTTAAGCGTTGAGTGGTGGTCTCCAAGTGTCTGAGGCCACCACTCCTCTAGTCTTGTGATGGTGGGTTGTGTATGTGTCTATGTGTTTCACACAATGAGTGGTGGCTGCCCGCCCTGGGCCCGGCCATCACCAGAGGTAGGCTGCAGGGAGACAGGTTAGAAGGGAAACAATAGCAAGGGAAGCTACAATAAATAAATAAATATAGTTTCAGAATTTCTCAGCCACATTTCGCTGAGATAACATTAACCCCTTGAGGCCCAGAATGTAATTTTCATTGTAATATAACAACCATTAGACAATTTTAATGAACATAAGCAATATTTGATAGCTATGACCTGTTTAGTATCTTTGTCCACTAGCTAATTTGGTACATCCAAGTTACTGTATCGTAATTATATGGCAAACAACAGACAATTTCATATAGCAAATGAAAGATCTGGGCGTGAAGGGGTTAAATTAATAATGTGTCATTTCATTAATGGACAAACAAGATTGGTAAAGCACATGCATTACCCTGGTGCCACCCAAGCCCTGCAGTGCAGTGCCATGGCAAGGAATTCCTCCAAAACATTCTAACAAAGCTTGCACCA
Source organism: Chionoecetes opilio (assembly GCA_016584305.1). Classification (NCBI taxonomy): domain Eukaryota; kingdom Metazoa; phylum Arthropoda; class Malacostraca; order Decapoda; family Majidae; genus Chionoecetes; species Chionoecetes opilio. The sequence goes on along the minus strand of JACEEZ010000761.1, from coordinate 80,237 downwards.
CTTCTTAACCTTTGGACTGCTACATGACAAACCAAAGACATTTTACTGTACTGTATCTCACACACACACACACACACAAACCCAAAGATCGGTCCCTGTGAAATCTAACCTCTTCCTGATAGGGTAACAGCTCAGGGTGGTGTGATCATGGACTCGGTAGACAGGTAGTTAGTGCGGAGTCATTAGGGAGCTTTAAAGGGAGGCTAGATCAATTCATGGATGGGGATGAAAGGTGGATGTAGGTAGTGTTAAGTAACAGGAAATACCTCGTGTAGGTCTCCCAGCCTCTTGTAGCTTCCTTATTTTCTTATGTTCTTATGTTCATTTTGAGGGAATCATATCAGGCCAACAAAACATCCCATGGTGTGTGTGTGTGCATGTGCACACATATGCATGTAAGCATGAATATGCGTATTTCGTGGAATCATACTTCAAAATAACAATAACAACCACAAAGAATGGTAACTTTGCGTGGAAATCACAATGAGGGTATTTTCGAGACAATCCTATGGCTAGTTTCGGAGCTACAGCCAAGCGTCTTCACTCTGAAACCACATACTCGCATAGAGAACGGGAATATGCTTCCTGGTCGGCAGGTGGAAGACAGTGAATGCCCACACTGGTAGCCTGCACTGGGTGACGTGTGTTCCAATCATCAGTTCTCATTGTGCCATCAAAAGATACACTTGACATGAACCATATGAGCACTTGAAGTCTTCCATGATGCTAACACTTCATTAACTCCTTGAGACCCAGAACGTCATTGGTATATCCAGTTACTTTTCGTAATTTGATGGCTCGACAACATACAATTTTTTATAGCACAGGGAAGATCGGGGTGTGAAGGGGTTAATTCCTGCATCAGTTTAGGGCAGAATCACCTACGCACATCATGATCTAGCCTCTTCACTTTCTACATGTTATTAACGTGTCCGACAGTCCGACTCCCGAGACAGCTCAGCTACGAGGGGTGGGACATCACAGCTTTCATCTACCCACTGGAGTTACATTCTTGCCTCATTGTGGGATGATATATATTGATTGATTTAATGCAAAAAGGGGTAAATGTGCCAGCCATCCTGAGGTCATATGGCACTATGGCAAAGCATAAAAAGGGGAGGGGTTAGAGAGAAAGAGTGAAACGGTGAGGGAAGGGGAGAGGAACGGCATGTTACAGCAGGATGGTTAGATCAGAGGAAGGATGTGTATTTGTTGGAGGAAGGAGGTTAAATGACTCAGGGAGAAGGAGGGGGATTCCGGGAGAATATCCGCAAGACAGGGAGGTCGGGAAAGGGAGGACAAATGAGGAAAAAGAACTGGAACGGGCAATAGTAAGATGGGGGCAGGACATGTTGGATAGTGAGAGGAGCTTGACAAGGTGGGCAGAGGGGCAGGATAGTAGGACATGTTGGACAGTGAGAGGAGCTTGACAGGGTGGGCAGAGGGGCAGGATAGTAGGACATGTTGGACAGTGAGAGGAGCTTGACAGGATGGGCAGAGGGTGGTGATATATGTTACAATGACTACTGTGATACCTTGTTTAGTAGCATGATGCAAGTCCAAAGGTTTCTGAAGTCTCGTAATAACCCTTACACGCTATATTGCCATTGTAGTTCAGCACGACATACAGTACCCGACAGACACCAGGGCTCATGAAATACACACACTAGATAACAAAATAGTTAATGAATGATGGAATACAGTATTGATCTAGTGAAAATGGGAACTGTTATCTGTATTATCTCCTATGTTGTATAAAAATAAATGAACCATGAATGATTATACGAAAATCCAACACAAGAAACCAGAAGTAACAATTCTGTCAAGTAAAACTAATATAGTTTTCATGACATCACAACAGCATAAGCAGAGTTCCTTGACACTCTTGCATAGGGGACCCTTAGTGCACTGCGGCTCGAGTCCCAACAACCATCGTTCAGAGCCTCGCTAGGGCGCCTTCCCCCCAAGCCTCCTGCCCCACAGGAAGGCTGAACAACCACGAACCTGCTTGGCCGAACAGTGAACTAACTATTCAGCATGTTATGGAAGGAATGAACTTTACAAATATAGTGTCTGTTTCCTTATGACAGAAGCTTTGCCCTGCCTTGGTTTTTTCCCTTCCCATGCTCACACGACATACAACACGACACTCACTAATTACATGATATATTCACAAGAACGTTGAAACTACCAAAATAGAACATTTATATTACTCTATATTTTGTATATCAATAGCTAACAGTCTTCATATGGCACGTACGCCAAAGTTTCCTTACGATTAGTGGTAGAGTCTCACATCGATCTCAGTAAGCAGTAGGCAGAACGCAAAACATAGGTGTATGCATATATATTCAAAGGAAAATACTTCTCCTCTGGACACTATAGGCCATACATAACCTTGAAGCTTGCATGAAGGAAATAGATGAGCCTTTGAGCCTGTCACTGTCTCCAGCAGCTCCTAGGCTCAAGGGTTATGTCAGTTACAGGGAGTTTCCTACACAAGTTGTTTCGTACCCAGGTTTTGTTAGTTGTTTCGTACACTGATTTTGAGTTTTTTCGTACATACCTGGTGTGGTTTCGTAACTCTAGTAATCAAGTTCAACTCGGAGCCGAGTGTTCGAAAAGACTATGGTTTCATATAGACTACGTAACAACTTTTTGGCGTACGAATCTACTGGTGTACAAACAACTTGTGTACGAACTGACTGCACCCGGCTCAAGGATCTCGCCGGCCAAAAGGAGAGTGGTAGTAGTGTCTGAGGCAGAATAAACGTTATTTATTGCAAGACAGCCGACAATAGACAGACCCGAGAAGTCAAAATGGAGAGAGAACTTGTCAACAATGCTCACAGCAAACCATAACGGATACCTCTTCACGATGGCTCCATAACAACTTCAGTGACGTTAAATCACTCTATTCGGTGTCGGAGATTGAACGAGCCATGAGCCACTACCCCAGGAGGGAGCAACTACTGCCATACACACGCAGGTGGACTAACAGTGGAGCAAGGAAGCCAGCTGCTCCACTCACAATAACTAGACAGAGCCAACTAAGTCCACTCTCAAAGGCTTCCCAACATCTTTGGTATCTACGCACACTTTTAAGTATATCGCAAACAAAGCTTTACTGGAACGCTAAACAGAGCGAAGGGCGAAGGGGCAATAATGATGGGACAGCGAAGGGGCAATAATGATGGGACAGCGAAGGGGCAATAATGATGGGACAGCGAAGGGGCCTGGCAATAATGAATGATTTTTGTAATGTAAAAAGATAAAATAAAAAAATAAATTAAATTATGTTTCAAAATTTCCCGGTCAAATCAGCATTCAGTGACGTAATATTAACTAAGGGATTAACAATGGCACAGACACTACTGAAAACTCTCACTAGCATACACTGCCGGAAAGCATCAAAATAAGCTCGTGTATCGGAAAGTAATATACATTTGACAAGTTTAACCCTTTGAGGCCCAGAACGTAATTTCCATTGTAATTTGGGTATCATTAGACAATTTTTAGTGACTATAAGCAATATATAATAGATATGACCTGTTTAGTATCCTTGTCGACTAAGTAATTTGGTATATTCAGTTACTTTTCGTAATTTTATGGCTCGACAACAGACAATTTTTTACAGCAAAGGAAAGATCTGGGCGTGAAGGGGTTAATTAATAAGGGAGATCCAGCTTTACAGATATGTGAACTGCCACCACTCTGTTCTCGACGTTAACCAGACCATCTTTCTTAACCCCTTCACACCCAGATCTTTCCTTTGCTATATGAAATCGTCTGTTATTAGCCATAAAACTACGAAAAAGTAACTAAATAAACCAAATGAAGAGTGGATAAGGATATTAATCAGGTCATATCTATAAAACATTACTTATAGTCACTAAAAATCGTCTAATGGTACCCAAATTACAATGGAAAATAGGTTCTGGGTCTGAAGGGGTTAATGTTCCATAGAATGTCACTGGAAATCATCGCCCTGTTATCCGGTAATGCGCCTGATCACAGCTACAGTTCGTGAGAAAAAGGTCTAAATATATGTCCTGGCTTTGGAATGACGGGCTCCTGGCATGCTCCTGCACGTCTCGGAAGCTTGACATCCTACCACCGAGGCAAAACAGGTACTCTTATCCTTCATTCATCCCTACACGCACTTCAAGTAATGGGGAACATATCTCTGCTTTCCATAGGTGTAATCAGACATCCTATAGGAGCGCGACATCTTACAGGATATCAAGTCATTGAGGAAAGTCAGTCACTCCATTCCTGACTTAACATTAACCCCTTGAGGCCCAGAACGTAATTTCCATTGTAAGTTGGGTACCATTAGACAATTTTTAGTGAACATAAGCAATATTTAATAGATATGACCTGTTTAGTATCCTTGTAGACTACCTAATTTGGTATATTCAGTTACACTTTGTAATTTTATGGCTCAACAACAGACAATTTTATATAGCAAAGGAAAGATCTGGGCGTGAAGGGGCTAACATGTTTTTGTAATTTTTAATGATTTAAGTTGTAAACGCTGCTGCTTGCATAAAGGATCACAGGACAACACTGATGCTGTCACCATCTGGCTTGAGGCTAGGAGATGGATTGATTTAATGCCAAAAAGGGGGAAATATGCCAGACATCAGAGGTTATATGGTACTATGGCAAAGCATAAAAAGGGGAGGGGCTATAGAGAAATAGTGAAACGGTGAGGGAGAGGCCAGGAGAGAGCATCAGTGTTACCCTGTCACCTGCAACAAACATGTGATTGATAACATAGAGTGCCTTCTTCACACACCCATTGATATGTTCCTTTCAAGGTTTTCATACTATCCCGTTCCTCCTTTGACCCTGTGATCCGTGTGATGCCTCAACAACCTAACACTGACCTGTGACCTATTGTGACCCATTATGACCTCAACCACCCACCACCTCACTGTAAGGAATGACCCGGGTGACCCCTAGAACACCATGTAAACAGGAACTACCACGTGTAGGTCTCGCGGCCTCTTGTAGCTTCCTTACGTTCCTTATGTACAAATCGCTGCTTATTGCTCCGGACGCTTGGGCCTTTAAGTGGCTCCAAGCACTCAATGGCTTCTACAAGAGGTCAGGTCAAGCTATACCTAAGGCTTATCTCTTGGCTGCTAGTCCTGCAGCTCCAACTAAGACAGGGAGACAACAGTGCCTGAACCACAAGAGGAATTCCAGGACAGAACAGCCGCCCAGTTCACGAGAAAATACTTCCTATTTTCAGTCAGGTCCCTAATACACCACAAGATGTAACTAAACACAGATGCCAAAATAAACTAATAATGTCTGATTTGTTCATTCAATTACTGCGACAATGTTTGAATTAGAAATGTATCAAAAATAACAAAAAGCATAGGTCAACTTTCCTCAAATAATATTGGTTTTAGAAAATTCTATAAAAAAAATCTGGTAAGGCTGAGAAAGTGAAAGTTATATATAAAAGAGAGAGAAAGAGAGAGAGAGAGAGAGAGAGAGAGAGAAGAGAGAGAGAGAGAGAGAGAGAAGAGAAAGAGAGAGAGAGAGAGAGAGAGAGAGAGAAACAAAAAATTACTCTATTCCCAAGGGGCAACAGATGTCAGCCAACACTAAAAAGGAAACCATAACATAAGAAAATAATTGAAGCATCAAGAAAACCTGATGAAGTCTATCCACAAAACAGACTCTCTTGTTCAGGTGGAAAACTGTCATCAAAGTATCGTGTATCGAGATTACCGAAAGGCTGAAATACCTTTACTGAATACCTTTGTAAAGCATTGAACATCTGGCTAGTCCACCACAAACTCCTTAAAGAGATGTCCGGTACAGTGCCACCCACTGTGCTGCTAAGGCCCGACTCACGCCACGGTGCCGCCTCGCTGTGTGCCGCCACTCAGGGCGAGCAGAGGGCACCACGAGCGTCATGTTGAAGACCAGGGTTACTGAGGGTCTTACAAGGCTCGGTGCCCCTGGGAAAGGTCCCATCTAGCCACAAACCAAAGTCCCTGCCTCGCCTTCTCACTCAAAGCTCCAACACTCCACCGCCTTGATGATGAAGTCCTCGGTGTCTGTCAGCTGGGGGTTGTCGAAGGTCTTGCAGGGCTGGGTGCGCCCCTGGTAAAGGTCCCCGTCCAACCACAGACCAAAGTTGCCACTGCAAAGCAAGCACGGGCTATAATATTTCCAGGCCCGTTTCTTACGCTATGCTATCACTACACGGTTGCCTAGGGCCCCCGAAGCCACTTTCCCCAAGCTGTCATTATTTTATTTTTATAATCTAGTCTCTTTTCCTCTTAAAGTGCACCAGATTGATGTATTTAAATATTAAAGGCATGCCCCGGACCACCTTAGAGGGCTTGGAATCCCCCCACCACAGTTTTACAAAATAGGGCCCCAAACAGCACCAAAAAGGCTAGAAACGGCACTGAATATATGTTGATATTTTGACGCAAATTTCAAGAGTATAGAGCTGTATATGACCAATGGCAGAAAGGCTTCCCTCAGAGAAGCAGACTTACTCTCCTCCGCCCACAATGAGGGACTCGTAGTTGCCCTTGACAAAGAAAGTGTTCTCGCCCGTCCACGCAAACACCTGGAACTCTGGCTGGAAGCTGAAGAGGAACGACTCGCCGGTGCCGTAATACAGCTCGCTGACGTGCAGCGAACACGACACAACCGCCCCAAACGTCTGTGAAAAGATTACACATGAGGCATAGTGTACAAATAGTGTATGTAATTAGCCCCTTCAGACCCAGAACGTAATTTCCATTGTAATTTGGGTGCCATTAGACGATTTTTAGTGAATATAAGGAATATTATATAGATATGACCTGTTTAGTATTATTGTCCACTAACTAATTTGGTATATTAAGTGACTTTTCTTAATTTCATGGCTCGACAACATACAATTTTTTTTATAGCAAAGGAAAAATCTGGGCGTGAAGGGATTAATGGTCATGTCATATTCATGTCTTGCTCCACTGCGACAATGAACGTATAATTTCATGTGAAGTTGGCGTGCCATGAAGATTCAGGGTGTAATAGTAAGATTTTGTAGAAACCTTTGTTTAGATTATTGACCACACTAACAATTCAAAGTATTTTAGACACTAATTTATGACTCACAACGGCATTAATTACTCATTAGCAAAAGGCAAAATACTGCTGAAGGATTAATTCGGGTTATTCTATAGCTCTGGGGTTCGACGTCATATCATTGTAGAGGGTTTACTGTAAGCCGTGCTGGAGGCTGAACAAGCCTTCAAAGCTGCCCAGGGTCCATTTTTACATCTGTCAAGACCTGTTACGAAAAACGTTGGTAAAAACTGAATGCACAAAAACCATACAAATCAAACACAGGGGAGTATTATAAGAGGTCAAGAATGTGATTGAAACAACACAATACGGCATTAACTCCTGAAAAATGTGAGGCTAAAACGTTTATAATCGCAGAAGTACGATTGGGTTTGTGTTGGGAGTGAAGAGCAGAGATGGGGGCATTGAGAACTTTTGGGTGAAGGAGTTGAGACTAAGCGTTGAGGGGTGCAGTGAAAGAAAGCTTCCAGAGCGTTTAAGTGGATGCCAGCGTGGAGCTGCATTGAGCTGTTTGGGACAAGAGACGGAATCGTGTGGCTTAGAGCTTGTTAAGACGTGGAATAGTAAGTAACAACTTAAGGGGTTTGGGCACATGGGGAGAGAGGTGTGGTGAGGATGGGGAGAATGTGTTAAGAGTGAAGTCAGTGAGAGTAAGGCGATTGAGGTGGTTTGGGCACGTGAAGAGGAGAGAAGGTGGTGAGGCATTGGGGAGACTGTTAGAGTGGAAGTGCCAGGTGAGAGTAAGGGATTGAGGTGGTTTGGGCACGTGAAGAGGAGAGAAGGTGGTGAGGCATTGGGGAGAGCTGTTAAGAGTGGAAGTGCCAGGTGAGAGTAAGGCGATTGAGGTGGTTTGGGCACGTGAAGAGGAGAAAGGTGGTGAGGCATTGGGGAGAGCTGTTAAGAGTGGAAGTGCCAGGTGAGAGTAAGGCGATTGAGGTGGTTTGGGCACGTGAAGAGGAGAGAAGGTGGTGAGGCATTGGGGAGAGCTGTTGGAGTGGAAGTGCCAGGTGAGAGTAAGGGATTGAGGTGGTTTGGGCACGTGAAGAGGAGAGAAGGTGGTGAGGCATTGGGGAGAGCTGTTAAGAGTGGAATGCCAGGTGAGAGTAAGGCGATTGAGGTGGTTTGGGCACGTGAAGAGGAGAGAAGGTGGTGAGGCATTGGGGAGAGCTGTTAAGAGTGGAAGTGCCAGGTGAGAGTAAGGCGATTGAGGTGGTTTGGGCACGTGAAGAGGAGAGAAGGTGGTGAGGCATTGGGGAGAGCTGTTAAGAGTGGAAGTGCCAGGTGAGAGTAAGGCGATTGAGGTGGTTTGGGCACGTGAAGAGGAGAGAAGGTGGTGAGGCATTGGGGAGAACTGTTAAGAGTGGAAGTGCCAGGTGAGAGTAAGGCGATTGAGGTGGTTTGGGCACGTGAAGAGGAGAGAAGGTGGTGAGGCACTAGGGAGAACTGTTAGTGGAAGTGCCAGATCGCCGTCCACCGGGCAGGCCAAGGAAGACATGGAGGCAGTGTGTGGAAGAGGTTAAGGCAATGGGTAGATTGTTGGAAGCGTATCATCGGCTGTCTAACCTCATAAAAGCTAGGGGAAAAACTGATATTAAACAAAGAGAAGAAGACATGTTCACAGACAGAGTTATTCCTATGCCACATGCACAGAGACACAGGCGTTGCTCCTACATGTATGCCTCAGGACCTCCAGTCTCACCTTCCTGACATTGTCGGTGATGATCTCCGAGGTGCCGATCACCTCGGGCAGAAAGGCCTCGAGGTCCAGGCTGGTGAGAGAGTTGGAGGAGTAGAGGGCGCGGCGCAGCTCCTCGCTCATAGACACAACCTGAAGGCAGTCATCAAGGCATTAACATTAACCCCTTCACGCCCACACCTTTCCTTGGCTATAAAAATTGTGTTGTCGAGTCATAAAATTACGAAAAGTAACTGAATATATCAAATTAGTTAGTGGACAAGGATACTAAACAGGTCATATCTATAAAATAATGCTTGTAGTCACTAAAAAACGTCTAATGGTACCCAAATTATAATGGAAATTATGCTCTGGGTCTCAAGGGGTTAATCACCGAGCTCCAACACTATATGTACCTAACAAGGGCAAAGTGTCTTCACCTCTATACAAAACAACATCTACAGGTTGCTACATTCTATAATGCATAAAAGCAAGAATGGTTTACATGTCTGCCTCAAAATCAATAATGCTAGGATATAAAATCACATATAAATACTGATGGCAAGCTATAAGATGAGTGTGTAGTACAAATACCTAATGTGTAGCTTTCATAAGGATGAGAATAACGAAACACTCTCCAAGATCTGCTATACTACTGATAAGAACATAAGAAAATAAGGAAGCTACAAGAGGCCGCGAGACCTACACGTGGTAGTTTCTGTTACTTAATGAATACTACCTACATCCACCTTTCATCCCCATCCATAACAATGTCTAGCCTCCTATTAAAGCTCCCTAATGACTCCGCACTAACTACCTGACGACTGAGTCACAGAGAATTGGGTAGAGGGGAAAGACTTACCTAGACCCTGAAGGCATAAGTCAAGTCAAAAAGGTGTTGAGGGCATAAATCATTAAAGTATTGACTAGCTACACTATAGCTAAGTTAAAGTGCAGCTAAGTCTATTGAGTGCAGTGTCCATGCAACATTCAAACACTCACAAAGCTACACGTCATACTAGGAACTATTTATACTATCATATCCTAAAGGGTTTACAGTCATTTCGCCCACAAGACTTTTCGCCCACATGTAAGAGTCAATTCGCCCACACGTTCCATGTTCACGTCCACTGAGCAGGTAACAGGTGAGAGGTAAATGAACCACCAGTAACCTTGGGCGAAATGACTGGCGTGGCGAAATGGCATGTGGGCGAAATGACCAGATACCTCCTAAAGCAGCATGTCATGTGTGTTGTTTATTGTAACCCATTCAGTGTGTGTGGTGGTATGCGGCCTAAGTATGTCCTTGTCATTAAGTGTGTCATTACTACGAGGCCTAATTATGTCCTTGTCATTAGTGTGTCATTACCATACAGCGGACAGATCGATATATATTGAAACAAACAGAAATAATCCTAAAATTGATGTAGAAAAAAAAATATTGAAAAAAACAAAAAACAAAAAAACTGCTTTCTGTCACTGTTTTCGGGTTTCAAGATCAAGGGTTTA